>VWZW01002585.1:2727296-3094829 GCA_013397115.1 Edolisoma coerulescens
GAGCTTTGCGAGAGCTGCCTGTGAGAAGCGTGAGGCAATAGACTCCCTTTTCTTCCTGTGCCCTGTCCTCGAAAATACTGCTTATGCAAGGTAATAACAAACCAGTTAATTTGGTTCGATGGGCAAAGGGATGTCTAATTCCGTGTAGATTTCAGCAGTTCAATGTGCTGAATATTGTCACAGCTGACTTGAATTCTGAGATTGTTATTTTAACCCTTTACTCATTTCTGTACTGAGATTTTATATATAAGAAGTTAATCTAAGGGAAAGGGTTGCATCTTGTCTAGAAATTTGTGTGTGTACATATATTTGTATTATCCATATTTGTATTTGTGGGGAAAAAAAAGACCATATAGGATGCATGTGGAACAACTTTTTGCAGATCTGTTTAACAGATTCCAGTCCTTTCACATTAAAAAGAACAAAACAATGAGTTTTGTAGAAGTAGAAAAATTATTTCTATTAAAAAAATATTTCAAGAACAACTCTTTCTAGCTTGTTCTGATAATTATCTTTTTTTATTTGTAGGAAATATCTATATAGATATCTAAGTTGGAACATTATTAAAATGAGAAACTGAAATTTAGGAATTACATGACATGCTTTATACACACATGCAGCAGTAGTTCAGGCATACTGCAAGATTCCATGATTATAGACACTTCAGAGATACATACGTGCACACACTCACCTGCTCATTTGAAATATTACATTTATATTTCATGTGATTCCTATTGTCTTCTGAAACATTTATATTTATATGCTAGAAAAATACGAACAGAATGACATACAGCACCATTTAAAAAATATTTAAATATGCCAATGGACCTCTCCTGGGTCTTTACTTTGCAGCTTCTCTAACTGGTAAATTAACAGAGATTTTTTCAGGATGCACTTGTAGGATTTGAACATATTTCTCTACTGGAAAAGTTATTTTATGGAAATAAAAAACTGAAGATAGCTGCACCTTTTTATCCAGTGCTGGGCTTTAAAGAACTTAATAGCCTCTCAGTATTTTTAATGCCTGTGATATTACACAGCTAACAAATAATTTCAGAATTCAGTTACCACAATTAGGAATTTGAAGCAGGTGGCTCAATAATGGGGCTTTTTCATTTCATTTATTAGAAGGGGGAGGAAAAAGCCCAGCAACGCAGAGCTTCATTTATTTTCATCAGCTCCACAGTAAGAGCACGGCAATTTGCAACACCAGAATCATTTCAAGTACAGCTTTGCATACATCATTCATTTCTTTAGTTTTAAAAGCTCCTTATCGTTCAACCAAAATTTGAAAAGATAATTTCCTGTCTAAAGTCCAATCTGGTCTGAGCATCCTGGCTGCTTTTTAACACTATGTTGGCTTTCTTGGTAAGCAGATGGAGTGTCGGTGTTACTGCTGCGTGACCCCCAGGTGAGTGTGACTTTGCCTGTGTGTGCCTGTGCGTAACACATCCGCAAGCAAGAGCTGTGCATGATATCCAATTTCCAGCCCGAAGTTTGCCTCACCTTCCCGTTCGCTGGGAAGAGAGTTTAATTTAATTTCGCTTCAGTCCCAAGCCTGGCAGCAGAAGCAGCATGCTCCCAGCAGGAGGATGCAGTGTTTGCAGCGATGCAGCCGCGGGTTGCAGCCCGGCCGCACGGAGGGCAGCACTCGGCAGGGCTCCGGCAGGGTCGGGGTGCGCACCATCCTCTTCATCCCACTGCTTCTTACGTGTGGATTTGGGTGTGTGTGTGGATGTGGGGGGTTTGCACCTCGCAGAGAGCCCTCCTGCCTCCTCAGGGAACGCAGCTCCGGATGCACTGTCGGCCCCAGAGTCACTTTGTTGGCTTCTCCACTAACATGATGTGCTTATGCTGCTTTGAGAAGAACAAAGCTCTGCTCTTCTTGTGCCAAAATAAAGGCGTTTCACACTGCGTGAAGGTGCCTCGATTTCTGCACATAGAGCGAAGGGTCTGGGCAATGGCTAAGGAAGACATCAAGGAAATGTGGTAATAGTCTGGGGCCAGGTGACAGGTCTTACCGTGCAGTAGCAGTTTGCTCAGGTTTAAGTAAAACAGAGGCCTTAAAGTGGCCCCAGGTGCTGCCAGTGGTAGGATTTGCACCCTCAGAGTGTCTCACAATTTAGAGATCGATTCAACGCTGCAACCACAACTGCTGTCACTCATGTCAGAGCATGAGTGGGCTATTGCTGTCCACTGTCCATTTGAGAACATGCAGCCCCTTCTATCCACAGGAATTCCCATCAGAAACCTCCCTCTGGTTCAGAATACAGGCAGAAACTTTGTTTGGAAGCAATCTCTCTGAAGACTTCGAAGCCCCCCTGCACTGTACCATGGGCCCTGCGAAGCTGAACCAGCTTGTGTTTGCTACTGGGCTAAGTGCCCAACAAAGAGCCCCTTACCACGGCAGAGAGAATCTGTTACACACGATACCCTATTAAGCAATTAACAGGGTTGTGGGGCTGAGCCTAGTGCCTATCCTCTGCAGTTTAATCATTTCTCTGTTTGCAAGGTTTCTAGCAAATAAGACATACATGTTCCTTGCCTTAGCACATCAACAGTGTCTATGGGAAAGGCAGAGACACAACGTGCACTGCTGATCTGCCCAGGAACAGGGTCATATTGGGCACCACTAATCGGAGGAGGTGCAGCTTCTCAGCTGACTGCTCCTGTTCTGATTGCACAGTCAGCTGCCTGCTGACAGAATGCCTTCCTGGTAAGACCTTGTCCAAACATGTTCAGCTTCATGTCGAAATTTTGCAATTCTTTGTATGAATATGTGCTTGACAGTAAGCATAACTGAAAAGATTCTCCTTTTGCCCAGGTGTTACTGCTTTCAAATGAGATAGGAAATATTGGCGATAATTAAAAAAAAAAAAAAAAAGAAAAGGCATATGATTCTTAGCCCTCAGCAGCTCTCTTCTGCAGAGGTATGGGAGGGCTACTGGGCTGCACAGTCACAGCCTTCAGGGCTCTTTGTACCACCAACCTCAACACAGCTCCACCAGCCCTTGCAGTGGGAGGGTGCCTCGGCCCCAGTCTCAGATTCTGCAGCCCCAGGGAGCAGCTGCCCACCCTTGGATCTCCTCCATGCAACCACTCCTCCCACTGCTGGCACAGCTATATGCTCTTTGACATGAACTCAACAACCTTGTGTAAAATTGTCCTTTCCCATGCTGGAGGGAACATGAACCCCTCGGTGTTTCACTTTAGATTGACACAGTCCACAGTTAACATCACCCCAGGATACTGTGTGCTGCCTCAGTGTAGTTCACCGCAATACTCGGGGTAATGGTAGGATTACACTGAAATGTGAATAGTGCAACCGTGAAACTTGGAGACTGGATCAGTTCATTTACATTAAGGTATCTATGAATACCTTATATGCTGAATAGCCAGAATAAAGTGAATTAACATGAAGAGAACAAACTCTCTTTGTAAACTGACTCACTCTGTGTGCAGCCCACATGAAGAGGTAAATAGGGAACCTCAGATCAGGAAAGATGCTGTAGAGGATGAAGGAAGACTGTGCAGTGAGTGGAGCACTATTGGAAAAGGAATGGATACTACAGACTTGAGCCCCAGCCTGAAAGAAACACGGAAGCACCCCAGGCCTTTCATTCCCCATGTATAAATGGAGATGATTTTATCAGTCATCTAATGAAATGACTTCTGAGTATTATTGAAATAGGGAGATATGTGTCTAAGATAGATGAATGGACAGATGGTTTACAGTCTCATCCTGCCCACCTGCTGCAGAACACAGCTAAGCCTACTAAGACTGTGCTGAATTATTTGTGAAGCATAGGAACTGCTGGTCCAATAAATCCCCAGTGAAAAATGCAATGAGAGCAGTAATGAAGGGAGCTCCCACATTTGCACAACAGTTAATATTTCCGAGTAGCTAACAATTACTTAAAAAAGATGTAGCTATGTTTATTTTTTGGCAGACAAAAACTTGAAATCCTGATGTGATCTATGCTACTGGTCTCTTCCAAACACTGGTTGCCTCAGTAAGGACACAGACATCAAGATTCTACATTGTGACATGGAGTACACCTGCTCCATCATCTGGACATTGAACTGACTTGCTGCAGTTACTTTAGAAAGGGAAACATTGACTAGTGCTTAGTTTGTTTCCAGAATAGAACACTTTTCATTCTTTATGACATCCTAAAGTAGCTATACCCAGATTCTGAAATGATCTATTTGACAGTAGGGAGTCCCATGAAGTCTACAATAGTTCTTACTGACTTACATGTCATAAATTTTACTAGAATGATAGAACACTCACATTGCTCTTGTGATCAATGAAGCATTTCCTTATTAACCAGGGATACCAGTCCTGTCCTTTCTGAAGTTACTGAGAAATAACGTTGCTTCTTACATATTTTTTTTATAAGGCCTTACTACTGCTTCCAGTGCATCAGCAATGAGTTAAATATTGGTATTAACATAATTTACTTTTGCTGGATGGTTTGTTGGTTGCTAGAACCCAGAACGTAATTTCTGGCTATTCTTCTGCTGTTATTCTTTCCCCTCAAAATTTAAGAAGAGGAATGTTGTTACAGCCTTAAATTTATCACTAAAAGCTGATGCATGTCGGTGCAATGCAAAGAGGCTGGCTTTATTTAGGCATTCAGAAATTGATATCTAATTAAATTTTGAAATGAAATGTTAAAACTAGTGGGTGACAGACTGTCTGTAGGCGTGTCCCCTGAGGTGTTCCCTATTTTATTTGTTAATGATCTTTCTTCATTGCCCACACTAAGCCAAGCTCTACCAACTACTGCTATAGCACCATTGTTCAGCATGTAATTTCTCACAATCTTAAAAAAATTAAAAATAATAAAAAAACCACACTATACTTAATTAGTTGCTCATTTAAGCCCTCAATGGTTGGGTCTCTTCTTCTGTGTACAGATACTTATCTCTTTCTATTTCAAATACTAAAGTATTGTTTTGCAGTCACAAGACTCTGGTATTGACAAAACTGAGGTGATCTGGGGTAAATTAATGAACTCAAACTGTTATGACAAGAACTTGCAGGTGACCAAAGACTGAGATGTGATTTTAACTATTCTACCTGGAAAAGCATAGATATGTAAAGAAGTGAGTTGAGGGCAGATATGCGGCCTAAATCTAGGATTTTAAACTTCTACTTTTTGGAATTTTTCATTGTTTCTTTCTTTTTTCCTTATCTCCCTTCCCTATTAAATCGATGTCAAGAGACTACTTCTGTCTGACATTAAATGAATAGAAATGTTCATTACCTTTAGGTCTTTGCAGTTATCACTAAACAGATATTTTCTTGTTGCCTTTTTTTATGTTCGTTTGCTTTGGGGTTTTTTTGGGGGGGGGTATTACTTTGTTTTGGGTTTGGTTTTTTTCTTTTTTTTTTTTGTAATCACTGATACATCTCTGATACAAAGAAAGGCACCAGAGAAATGCATTAACAAGTATATGTAGTAGTCTTTTCAGCCTGTGCCACTGGATGGCTCAATGTGTCACAAAAGAAATCTCTGTTAGCAGTATGAGTTAAATTCAGTTATTCAGTTTGTGAAGAAGCTACTTCTCAAGGAGGATCTGAACATATTTTGCTAAAGGTATGAAGATCGGAGCAGCCATGATGGTCATGTTATTGCGAACTGTGAAGTTTCCTTTATCTACAATTCTGTAATATCATTTTCAAAGCCTCCCGTAAAAGATGGATATAAATTCTTCTCCGTGGAGAGCAAAAATGGCTTTGGGCAGCTGAGTTTGATTTTTGATACTAAGGAATCAAGAACAGTAGGTAAACACCAACTTGGTGGCTCAAAATTTGCCTGCTCATGGACTTGGTAAGAAACGTTGTTGTGGCTGCTCCTTACCACTGGCTTAAACAAGGACCAAGTTGGGTGTATGTTGGAGCATGTGTCTGTGGGTGAAATTAAACCAAAAAGTAGAGAGACGCTTCAGAATAGTTCCCCGTTTAGACAAACTCTAACAGTTTGCTGCTCTTCAGTCTGCAATAATGACTTCAAAACAGACAGATAGGGCTAGTTTTTGTTATTTGTACCCTGTTTTTCTCTAGGAACTGTACTAGGAAACAACCAAACTATTTGCAATTGCTTACCTAAGTTGGCAATCATTGGTTTTTTACTAGTCTTGATACAGGTCAACAGCTCAAATCCAGCCCAAGATTAGAAAGTAAAACTACCCATGCTTCAGGTCCCTGAGCTGTCCAGTCTTAAGTGTTTTGGTTAGTAATGATGGCAGGAAAAAAAACCGAACTCACCCTTTCATGTCCTCTGCCATGGATCTTGAAAAACATGATGCAGCTTGTTAATAATGCAACTCTTTATTTAAGATATAGTTTGTTGTACTAGCTTGAAATTTCAACTGCTCTTTGAATGATGATGCATCAAATTGTCTGCATTATAAATATGCTTTTGGAGCTGCTCTGTTTTTTGTGATAACTGTGTTGGATTCTGAGTCATAAAGGTTATAAAACAGATACAATAGACTATATTCTGCCACAGAGGTGGCATAGTTCAGCATGACTGAGTCACTGCTCTGAAGAGAGACAACACTGATTTTTATGCAGGGTATTGCAAGTCAAGCCTGAAGTGCATTGGCAGAGCTGCATTGTAGCAGGCAAAAAGCTGCTCCTTAATACATACCTAATTTTACTTGTGTAATTCACATTTTTTAAGATACTCATCATATAACATTCTAAACTACATTTTGATGCAAGTGACCCAGGATCATTTCAAGCAATGAAAAGGGAAAAAGTAAAATTCTGAACCATTATAAACGGTCAACTTGGCAGGTGCCAAGAGCAGCATGTGTGACCATGCTAAACAAACTTGGCTGGGAAACTTGAAGTTGGCAAGTGTCTTCTACCTGCTGCCTTGTCTGCTTCAGTTTCCCTCTTTCCTCAGCTGGAAAAATCTTACTTACTAGAGTAGTGGATATCTTTGCAAGAGTCATGTCTTCTTTTTCCTCCTCCTGCCTCTGCTTGACCTTTGCTTTACAATCTGTGCTGATTTGAAAAGGTTTTCCAGTTGGCCATGTCTCCTCTTCAGTAACTCCAGTTTTGTTCTCCTTGCCCTCTTCTGTCTGGACTCTCTGCCCTCTTTGTGCTTTATCTATTTCCCAACAACTTTTGTGCCCAGAACACCAGGTGCAATTCTTTTCTCCTTGCCACCAGACCAAACCCCTCTGCTGCCCACTCCTACCTGCTGTCATCTCTGTCACTCATCTGTTAAATCCCCAGGCTTCTTTGATTCCTAGGCAAATGTCCCTTCTGGTTCTTTCTTGGAACATCTCCTACAGGTTTTCTGAATGTTTCTGTGTGTATATTTCTCGTGATGGTTTTGACTGTTTTTTTGGTGTTATTTCCTGTGTTAGTATACAGTAGGGCACAAGATGATTTTAATGCTCTATTTTGTTTATTAGTACCCTGAAAGGTTTTGCAGCTCACTATTGATGTGAAATATAAATACACAATGCATCAAAGGTAAATAAAACACTATTAGGCCACACTTTTAATGATTCATGTTCAATCCAGGCTCATATTGCCCTGGTAAAAATGACCACATAAGGGCAGACAGGTTGATTTGCATTATGCTATGTTGTTAATTTAAAAAAAACCCCTACATCTAAAAATGGTGTTTCACAAGGAAGTTTTCAGATGGTTTATAATAATCTGCATCCCTTACCTTATGCTTAGCTTTCCATTGGGGGAAAAATAAACCAACAACCTTGAGGCTGTGAGTTAAATATGTCATTCTATGAAGAAAATGATCCATATGTCCTTTCAGTCTTTTATGCTTTCCATCTTTTGAGTGTTTGGTAACTAAAGATTATTATACATAACAAATTAGAATCTTAATCAGTAATAAAACTTCAAATACCTCTACCCAGTATATTATACCTGTTATGTGAATTAATTGTTCACAACTGGCTTGTTCTGATGACAAGGTACAAATGCTTTTCAGGATATCCCTAAGAAGGTACACACCTACACATGCATACTTCTTCCTTCCATTCACCTTTGTGATTCTAGGATGACAGATTTATTATTTCCAGCAGATGCTCTGGCAATTCAAGAGATGTGACAAACAACATTTGCAGGAAAAGGTTATGTATCCTATCTGACCAATTGCATACAGAAATGGCAAACTTCCATGCATATGATTTCCCCTTTCAATTCTTTTTATATGAGAAAATTTTCTTGCACCTCATTCTGAGCATTCCCAAACACAGCCTTTCTCTCTTTCATATGACACAAAAATTGGTCACTAAACAATTACATTAATCTAAACAACAGAACAAATATATCAGTGCTGAAGTGGCAGCAAGTGTATCTTTGGGTGGTTATATTGGACCATATTGTTTCTATAGGTTATATTGTTTGGGGTTTTTTTTTAAATTTCTGGAACAGTTGTGTTTGTTTTTTGATGCCTGTGGTGTGAGTGCTGGTCCTCTGTGCTGCGTGCCATACCATGGGGTCTTGATTAAGAGTGAGAGGCAATGTAGCATCTATGTTGAATAGGTACTCCATGATAGCTGACTACAGGATGGGAGCTTTTCATCCCCAAACAAGTGCTTGAATAACATTCTACACGAGCAGGAGAGAGAGAGCATGTGCACTTTGGGATAATTCAGCTCTGTCTGCACGCAGGGTCGAGCAAACAGCACTGATGATTTCATGCCTGAGCCAGGCACAACTGTCCCTCTGCTTAGAAGGCTCTCTTGCACAAACAATATAAAGCCAAGTAAACAGCAAGCACCCAGGAAACATTTTCAACTTTAAATAAATAACTTAATAAAAAGGGTAAAACACCTGATCAGGCAATCTACTCCTTTTAAAAGTAGTTGTACCCTGTCAAGTTTTCACAACTAGAAATGCAGGCAAAGCAGGCTCTATTTTGGGGCTCTGCAGATAAATTATGTATTAAAAATATGCTCCTACTTTAATGATCATTCTCAAAAGGCTCTTTGAAAATAAAGGAAAAGCAATGTTTACTTTGGTCAAGGAGACAGGACACAATTCTAAGAAATATTCAAGAATAAGTTATATAAAATTCATGAAGCAGGAATATTTATTCTTTTACCCATCAATTTTGACCCGGCTCAGTTACTTACATCAGGAGAGATGGAATGCTTTATACTTATAGCTTTTCTAGCAGTCAATATAGCATTGACTGTATTGCAGCCAATGTAGCCAGTGTGGTGATGAGATACCGTAGTTTTCACAAGCTTTCATTAGGTTTGCTGTGAAATGCCATGTTCTCATATTAGTCATCCTCTCTGCTTTATATCTTAGAAGATGCATTTGAAACTGTTTTTAAAGTACATTATTATTCAGCTGTTCACCAAAATAGACCAATATACATTATAATATGTTTACGAGGTGGCAGTCTTACAATTCAACAATTTAAAACTTACATTCCATCTGACATAGCTACAAAATTGTTTCAAATGGCTGTGCTTACTTTTTGGAGCAAGTAGTTCTAAATGAAAAGGTTGATGGCTTCAATTTGATTATTAGCAAGCAAAAGAACACTGATAGAAATATAGCAGTCAGTATGTTGATATTCCAGGGAGAATGAAAAATGTTTAGTGGACAGTTTAGAATACTGTCAGTATACAGTGTCATAAAAACTGCTGAACTTGCTTCTTTATTTATATCATTGATGTAGGTTTAATACCATTTAAATATCTTCAAAGCCACGTCATTACTGAAAAAATTAGCTGTTTCAACAATAGATGGTAAACACTTTCTTCCTAGTATGCTTCAACTGAATATGAGCTGTAGGCAGCTGGAGAGGGACAAAGCTTGGCATGCTCTGTCAAAAAGAAGCCAGTCTGCAGGGAATGCAGAACTCCTCACCTCCACCATGAGATATGCAAGGTCATCTTTCATATGTGTGGATGAAGTCAGGCTCAAGTATGTGAAGGGAAGAAGGAAGAGGAGGTGGAGGAATGGAAGGAAAAGGCAGAAATTTAACCTATTGTCCCAATAACAAATCATAAAACAGAGGGCCCATCAGATTCTCCACAGTTTTTCCTCTGCCCTGGTAATTTCACTGTGGCAGAGGACAAAACTGATTATCATGTTTTCCTAGTTGCTACTACTGTATTAATTAATTTAATGCTTTCAGCAGATGTCTACATGAAAACACGGCAACTCAACTTGAAAAAACGGATCTTAAAAACAGAGGTCTTAGGAGGTGAGATAATACTCAAGTAAAACAGTAGTTCTCTGAATAACAGGGCCAGTGCCAGCGATATGGAAAATAAGCAAATGAGACCCTGAGGACAGAAAGAAGATGGAGAGAAGGAACAGTTACAGTGTGTCTCCTGAAGTCGAGGTTGGAAAAGTGCTGAGATTGTGTGTGAAGCTACATGTGTGTTTCTGCAGCTTCTTGAAAGCCTTGCATAACTCTCTAGTGAAAAATGCATTTGTAATTTCCCCCACCTGCCATCAGAAAGAAAGCAATTATTAATTTATTATCAGACAAGAGGTTGTCCTAAGTTATCCAAGCACATTTGCATCAAGTTATTCTAGTGGAACACATGTCTACAAATATCCAAACAAGTGGCTTTTAAAGCAAAGAGCACTGGTCACACAGAAGATCCCTGCACTAATGGTACTGCACACTGAAAATGCAGCACAGTCGATGGGCCTGCAAACATCCACCATCCTCACCTGCCTCCGTGTAGCCAGGAGAATCCTCTCCTGTCTCCCATTCATCCTAGCCTGTGCTGCTGCCAGCACATGAGAAAACTACTGCCAATGTGACAGTTGTTTTTGTGAAGGGGGACATCTGTCTACATAAAATCAGGCTGGGGTCTGCAAACCCATTCATAGAGGCCATGAAATAGTCATCAGATGGTAAAAATTACCTTCTTGGTTAAAAACACAAACTGTTGTCCCAAAATTGAGAGAGACTCTGTCTGACTAACACTCACCTGAGCCAGGCTGAAGTTTGCAACATATGTGTTCAGGGGAACCCTTGTAATTGCTGACAGATGGATCTCTATCTAAAGAGCCTTCCACCTCTACTCACATCTCTTATGTTTTGAAATGTTAACAAGAAAAATTACCTTCTCCACCATACATCAAAAAGCAGGAACATGAAATTCTTGCAAAAACTATCAATGTATACTATGGATGTCCTATCAATGAGCTGTTTGCAAATGCCAATGAAACAGCCCATTGGCTTTGTGGCTTTTCATAGATGGGGTTGTCTCAGAGGAATATCAACATCAGCTCAAGTCTCTCCTTAGCATCCCCTTTCTCCTCCGATTATTTCTCTAAATCTTTTGCTGTTAGCATAAAAGCAAAAAAGTTATCTGTACAGTTGGTTCCAATTAAGAAAATTAAAGCTATATATTTTTAAACAAAAATAAAAATGACACAGACAACATATAAGCATTTACAGCACAAGAGCAGTGAATGGGCAGGCAGTTATATTAACTCTCGACAATCTACCTGATGCAACACATTTCCAGGGTAAATGCATTAGCAGTTCAGTGTTTCTTTAATTTTTGCACAGAAGCATCAAATTTTTTTTGTCAGATCACGTTTTGTAACACAATATCAATCTTGCCATACCCTTGTTCTAGACGGGCTGTAGGGATTCTGCTGTAATTATGTCAAAAATTGAAATATTTCAAAATCTGATTGACAGCTTGATTACAATAATGCATGTGATTAAATTCAGGGTGTGCTGGTGTAACGAAGGAGGGAATGTCAGTGGTAATTAACTGTATTTTTGTTAAATTTTGTGGAGCATTTCTTGCTCTTAGGTTGGAGTACATTGAAACCAATGAGACACCTAGTGGTAGCATTTTTTTAGAGTTTCTTCGTGCCATTTGAGATTGGGGAAAACCAGTTCTTATGCAAATCATATATTTTGTTATATGTCATGTAAATTTTATGTAGATTAGTATGGTCATGAACACCAAAACTATGCAGTACAGCAGCATGACAGGAAGGATTCCATGCTATGCTCAAGTATACAACAGAAGTTCTGTAAGTACTTTTCCTTCTCCAGACAGCTACTTCTGTATAATAAAGCTTGCCAGAAGACAGAAAAGTATGAATTGTAATGAATTGCAGCAGTTTATTTTTAATTTTCATTGTATTACAACTCCTTCCAAAGAGACTGTCTAACTTCTGCCCCTTTTACTTCCTCAAAGAAAGTTTGTATGAGACAAATAATTAACCAAAAACTTGTTTATATGAATACAGATTAACTTTTGATATTAAAAAAGGATGAAATGTGCTAATTTTCATTAGCTTTTTGTTGTTTCTTTTTTTCTCGGAACAACGTGCTCCTCAGACAAAAACTGCTGTCTCCAATCTTATAAAAGATCCTAGGTATTTCACCATGCTGTTTAGAAATAAAAATATTACCTAAATGATAAATTTTTACTTCTCTCTCTCATGAAACTGATGGATAAATGCAGAGATGAGAAATTATTATTTCCTAGATTCAAATAATTCAAGGTGCCACAAAGAACAATAGACTCAAAACTGTTCCTTCATGGGTCTGCTGATACCTGCTAACCTTGATATTTTGCCTGCACATCTCTTCCACAAGTTTTACTGTCCTTTCAAATGTGTCCCTTACAATGGCAAAATCCATTCCAGGCCAACATTCTTCCCTCAACCCAGATTTTATTCCCTTTTAACAGCCTTTAACCACTGACTTGTCAGAAACCAGGTTATCTATATTTGTTCTATTTTAGGGAGTGAGGAGACAGGGTAGAACAACTAACAAGGCTTTCAAATTTGTTTGGTATTTACTGACTGTAATATCTTTGAACAAGTGTTATGTTTTCCTCTGTATCTGGGTAACATTCAGTAAACTTGGCTTCTTGGCAAGGTATAGATGGTAAAAATACACAAATAACATGCAATGTAATATAATAAAGTGAAAGATAAATATATAAAGCTGGCACAATCATTTATTTTCTGTGAAAAGAAATGGAGATTGCTAGAGAAAGTAACAAGTACATGGGGATTCTTTATTTTTCCCAACATACAAATACGTTTTCAAAAAGTGTGCAGAAAGATGCTATTTTTTCTATCTTCAAGCAAAAGAGTTAATACTGCATTGTTTAAAAATCCACTGTAGAAAACATATGACAGCTTGGTGACCTTGGAAGTGATAGTGATGTTTTTAAGCAGTGGGAAATATGGAACTGTAGATAGGGAGTACAAGGAAAAGAGCTCTCCCTGTTTGCATCAAAAGAGGGTTTTAAAAAATATAACCTCATTATTTCGTGCATTTTGCTGGAGCCTAATCACCTTAAGAAATCACTGTTTGATCAGTAAGTCCACAGCTAGGTATAAGCTCACCTCATTCAAGAGATCTATATCCTCTGAGCTACAAAGAATAGCAAATAATAAGTTTATAGAATTCTGGTTTCTTATTTAAATAGCATGCAGTGACAACACTACTATTTAGCAGAGAAGTGTTTGGAGGTATGCTAATGACCACAAGAAAATTTCAAACCTCCATAATGTGCTTTAATCACCAGCTGGAGATCAAAAGCCACCATGTGATTTTATACAGCATGGGCAGCTTCCAGAACTGCCTTACATGGAAAGAGATCAATGGTAAAATTGGTAGATACAGCAAAGCTTTGCAATAAAAGCATTTTATGTATCTTGTTCAAAGTATTTAAGTGCCTTTTAGATCACTGATTGAACTATAGACATTATAAAGTGGAACCTTTTAATACCAAAATAAATTTGCAGAGTAAAATTCCATTACAGGAAAAAGCATTGCACTGCAACAGGACAGATAATAATTCTTTCACATGTAATGGGATATATGAAATGTTTGATGATAAACAGAAGTTCTTTGCATCGTTAGAGTTGGATCCTGTGCACTGCCGTTTGTGTGCATGTGAGTGAATCTACAGTGTAGGATATACAGTGCCCCCAGATAAAATGCATTTGTACCTATAAATATCACTCTAACTGGGATGGGCGAAGACACTTCACAGTCAAGACAATTCAGACGTTTAAGTAGAGAAAAACTGCCCATGCATATGAGTTTGGACCTTGACCAAAGAAAACATAGAAATGCTTTAGAAACTCATGAAAGTAATTTAATTTGGATTAATTTAATGCACTTCAAACAAGCTCTAGTCTTAGAAGTTTCAACTTACTTAAAATTATTTCCTTTAACAGCTTCTAATCATGTGTCTGTTAGCATCACAAAACTGCCAGAAAAAAAAAGTGAAACTTTCAATGGATCTCACTGTGTAGCTTTTCTTCCACAGCATTTTCATCAATTCTTCTAATACTTCAACCCCTTTCCACTGAATTATTGGGTACTCTGTAGACACTGGATCTCTTCTACCCGATATTTCATTCCTCTCTTTAACAATATAACTACTCGGGGAATGAATACAGAGGATATTTTAAAAGAGCTGCAAGATTTAAAAAGATTTTTCCTGCCTCAGCATCTTAATTTTGAATTTAAAATATTTTGAAAAGTACAATTAATAATGTCTTTTTAATTCATAATATAGAATTAAGAATCAAGAAAACCAGGTCTTACTCCGAGATTTGTTACAAATTTCCTTTATCACTTCAAGCTAAACAAACTTTACTCAGCATCTCTGTGTCTGATTCTTCATTTGTAAAAAGGGGTAAATATTTATTTGCTGAAGTGATTCTTTATTAAGTTCTTTAGGAACCTGATCCTAACAAAAACCAATATTGTACATTCCTTTGGTGAGGAAAACTAAGATGACTGCCTTATCTCATGGGGAACTTTTTAGACAGACGCGTAGTACCTGCACTGAGCAAATAAATTGTCTCATCAAATGGATTAAGTATTCAAAATAATAGTTTCTTATTCCCTGCATTCTGAAGGAATTAATAAACAAAAACTTAAATTCCTTCCCAAAAATACAAAAATTAGTCTAACTTGTAAAGACACCTGGAAAGACTGGCAAAACCAGTTTTGTTCCTATCCACCGTTTAACAGCTCTCAGACACAATCAGATGTTGTACTGGTCTCCTAAAATACACACAAGCTCTGAGGTTACTGGGCAGATCAATTTAAATTCTCTTGAAATGCATATTAATGGCTAAACAAGACAATTCTGGCGTGCCATACTGCTGTTCTCAGAGAATAGTGATTACTCTCTCAAAGTTTAATAAAAGCACACTAGATGAAAAAAGCCACAACCTTCATTTAATTTACATAACCTCTTTCCTCTGACAAAAATGGTGTGAAATGTGAATGGGAGGACAAAGAGAAAGTTTGCAGTAAATACATTTTTCCCTTAGTGTCAGTATATTCCCACTGCAGGATAACAAGTGGATATGATGGGAAGTGTAATTCCTTGTACACTACAGCAGGTGCACTGTGGGTGCATGGCAACAAAAGGTACCGAATCAAAAACTTTCTCCTTGGAATGTGATCATACCACTGTTCTTTTTCAGACTGTTTATGGACTCTGACCACCAGGTTTTTAGCAAAACCTTTTTCGTCTAGCCATTAATGAAGTCTGCAATTTGTAGAAAATACCGTGATGATTTTTTGGTACAGTAACCTTAATCTCTATTCCCATCTGTGGTCCTCAGCCCCCAGTTCGGACAGCTGACTGCAGTGCATACGTACTTTTTTCTCAAGTATCCATGTGGCACAGTCTCCCCATTCATTTTGGAATTGTCGGCTAATTTTTTTAAAATTATTTTTTGTGTTCTTAAAGCATTGTGTGTAGTATGACATGGTGTTTGAGCAACGCATAAGCATTTTTCTTCTCATTTTGCAAAGTAGAAAAATAAAGAAGACTGCAGAAAGAGGACACATGTTGGAATTATAAGACATTTAATTCTACAATTTTTGGAAGAACAGAAATGTGAAGAACATCATTTATCTCAGAACTTGAGTACTACGTTCTATTAAATTAAAATGTGATTCATGTGTAGAAGTGGAATATTTATTAAATTTCTCATTTAATTGTCTCTATCAGCATCTTAAAATGGTTTCATAATCCCAGTAATTCAATACTAAAGAGGATGTACTGCAAGTGAAATGCTATCACGTCTGCTAGTGTTTTTCACTTCAAACAAACTTTTGGTCTTGCCTAGAACATTCAGAACAGTTCAGGTTCTTGAACATCTCTAGTAGTACCTAGTATTTCAAGACTACATTTCTATTATTCTTAATGTAGCCCAGGTTTTCAAGGAAATCTGTGTAAGTACTGTCATGATGAACATACCACGGAATGTCAGCTCTTTGTCTGAAGCTATTTAGTACCTCTAAATGTGAGCATGTGAAGACGGTGGCCATGAAAACATAATGCCTTTTAAAAGGTTTGAAACATTCGGTAAATTAACAAAACAGAACCATTGTCCTTTTATTTTCCTTCCTCATCCCCTAAATTCCCTGTTTTGCCATGTCTCTCATCTTCTGCACCCGTCTCTCACTTCACAGTTTGGCAGAATCAGGCGCGGAAGTGCGGACATTTGCACCTGACAATGAAAGGAGGAGGAATCACTGTCCCTGGAAGTGTTTAAGGAAAGGCTGGGCATGGCACTTAGTGCCATGGTCTAGTTCACCTGGTGGTGTTCGGTCATAGGTTGAATTCGATGATCTTTTCTAGCCTAACTGATTCTGTGGTGTCAGCTTGACAAAGGCTTTCCCAAACCTATTACAGCATAAGACACCACGGTTTCTTGTAACTCTCAAGATTTTTTCAACTGAAAGAGCTGTGAAGCATTGGAACAAGCTGCCCAGGGCAGTGGTAGAGTCACCATCCCTGGAAATGTTCCACAAACAGGTGGATGTGGCACTCGGGCACAGTTCTGTGGTGAAAATGGGTCTTAAAGGTCTTTTCCAACCCAAATAAGCCCGCTATTCAGCTTTTGGCCCATCGCGGGCCGCGGTGCCTGTTGGGAAATGTAGTCCGGGTCCGCCCGTTCTGCGGCCGCTTTCTGCGGTCATGGACTACACTTCCCATCAGGCACCGCGACCACGGAGAGAGGGGGGCGGGGGGCCGCGCTCTGCGGACCAATGGGCGCGGGCGATGGTGGGAGGTGGTGCCGGGGCGGGCGGGCCGCCTGGGGCCGCGGGCAGTGCGGGAATTTCGGACCGGGAGGAAGGAGCGGCGCCGGGCCCGCTCGCGCAGGAGGTACTTGGAGCCAGCGGCTGCCTCTGGGGTGCAGTTGTTTGGGTTTTTTTTTTTANCCCCGGCCCTTCTGGCGGATTGCGGGCTGGTTTCCCTGCTTCCCTCGCGGAGGAGGCCGGTGGTACCGCCGGGGCCCGCCCGGGCCTTGTTCCTCCCCAAGAGCAGGGAAGGCGCCTTCCCTTCTCTCTCCTGGCCCAGCCCCTGGCGCCGGAGGCCTCTCCCTGGGCCGGCAGGGAGGGAGAGAACGGGGGGCAGGTGGGGCAGAGCTCCCTCAGTTTCACACTTGGGGTCTGGGGACCCCCCCCGCCCCCCCTTTCCCCACCTTCCCGGGCGGTGGGCTCTAAAGCTGCCTTCGGTGCAGCGGCCTAAGTTGTTTTCCTTCGTGTTTGTTTTTCTTTTAGCGCTAAGGCGAGGTGGACGAGGCTGAGTAAAAGCTATGCTCTATGCCACTCAGAGGTTCGTCACCAGGATCATCCTGACGTCCCATCATCTTGGTTGGGAGGCGTTCCTGAGTTTTGTTTTGAAGTAAACTTTTCTTTTTTTAAATACAGGCCTACAGATCACAAAAATAGGCGATTTTAGGATCAGGAAAGACTTGTTGTGTAAGAATTGGGCTAAGCTGGTTTCTGTCATTGATTGTGGTTTTTTTCACTTCCTATTTCTTGTCATTTAACTTCCTTGTTTAAGACTTAAGTAGTGGCAGGCAGGGTGAACTGTATTGTTCTCAATTTGTGCGTAAGCACTTTAAAGGCTTTTATTAATTTAAAGGGAATCCATGGGCCCTTTTTATGGCTAACAAAAATACAAAACGTGTTGTGAAGCTTCCTGTAACTATTATTGTGTCAAAGGGTTTGAGCATTGCTCTGTAGGAATAAGCTGTCCACTAAATTCTTGGGGATTACCCCCAAATGAGGTATGATTCCTGATGAACTTCAGAGCTGTTGATTTTTATAGTGAGCCAAATTACCAAAAAGCCTTTAAGTGTGTCACTCACATGTATTAGGTATTTGCAGTTGGTATAGAGGTGAGGTGACTGGGAGTGACATGATTTGGTACCTTACAATGCTCACTGTTTTTTAATGCAATAACTGAGTGATGTTTAGGATTTTCAGGAGAACCTTAAATAACCTTAAAAGAAGGTAATGCATTTTGAGAAGGCAATTTTAAATTAGTAACACAGTAATTGCTCTTGTAAATGGCTGTTTCCTACCTCGGAACAAGCTGCATTCTGAAATATTGTCATCTTGGTTTGTTTCGCAAAAAACGGAAAAAAGGCATTTCCTTGGCCCAGTATGGTGCTGTTGTGATTCCATGTTTCTTGGTAATTGTGGTCCATCAATGGCATTTATTCATTTTGTCTAAAAAGATTTTTTCTTATATTTCTTGGGGAGAGAACCTTAGTGCCTCTTCTTCCATAAGTGCCATTAATTGTCAGGTGTCTTAATCGTCAGGAGCTTAGATTGGAGAAGTTTTCCCAATGTAACACAATGATAGGCCAGTCACATTGTGTCTGATTTATGCAAGGTCTTTGTTCACGGTCTGCCTCACTTGGCGTGACAAGTCACTGACACATCAGTTATTTTTTGTGATATCCCTCCTATGAAACAGTTCTGCAGTATTCGGAAGTCTTAAAGTGTCATGTTCTTTTTTCCCCACTCCTTGAGTAAAAATTTAGTTTCGTTTTCTCCTTGTCTTAATTTTTTTTTTTCAGGCAGACATAGGTTTCTTGCTTTGACTAATGACCAGTTTTAATGATACACAGATTTCAGGTCTTGCTGGAACTACCTGCTCATCTGGGAGCACAGGTCACCAGCATGCCTTCTCTGGGTTGACAATGAAAATAGGTCCTACTAAGATAAACAACTGTTAAAATTAGAATTTCCAGAAAATAAAAGAGGAGGATCAGTAAGAAACCAGTTTGACTTGACACGCAGCAGAAATACTTTCTTCAAAATAAATTTATTTTGTATTCATTTCAGAGTTTTGTTGATAATGAATGGCAACAAGAATTGAGAAGTGGCTATTCATATTTATTCTAAGAGTTCAAGTAGCAACCATTGCAGACAACATTTGTAAAGATAACACCACTGATATGCAGACAATTTTGCATCAATAGTGCTATCTCAAGTACAATGTATTCTGTTTCTTCCAAGATGTTTTATTAGGTAGAAGCCTTTGTAGTACTAAGAGGCTTTTGGAGAGAGTTTAGGCAAATAGACTTCTGTTATTCATACTTCTTAGTAGGAAAATCTTTGTTTTGAGCACATTGTAGTGACATAAAATGCTGCTGTTTACAATCATGCACCTTGAAAATTGTTCTTGTCAGGCACCCTAGATGAGTAGGGTCATGTCTGATACTTGAATGATAGTACACTACTTGACATCCATGGCACTGTTTCCAAGGACTTTAGCATGATTGCAGGAACTAATGAATTAAACTTCTCAGTACCTGTGGGTAAAAAATATTTTCTTTTGTTGATGGGAAGAAGTATTGAGAGGAAAGTTTAAGTTTTTTTTTCTTTTTGGAGTGATGATGGTAGTGAATTTTTAAAGGTGATTTAGGGAGAAGTAGATGGCTTTATTCCAGTTATGCAATGTACAGTAGACATCTCTATGTCATCTTTGTTGGTGCATAAGTTTCCTGACAAACCCCTCCTGTTTGCTGTGTTATGAGTTGAAAAGCACATAGAAAGATAGAATTTTACTGAGTTTTAATTAGTTTTTTTTACCATGTTTTTTTTACCATGTTTTTTTTTTCTAGTTCAGTATTTTCATGTAGAAAATTTCTGCTGTGTCCAGGTGTCTTTGGTTTCAATCAACAGAAGATATTTGAATGAATTTATCCAAATAAATGTGAAAGCATGTGCAGCCATTGCTTAAATATTTCCTTGGATAACAGCTTTTTTGCAAGAGAGTGAGTGCTTAGTATTGTGCATGCTGCCCATTGCAAGCGATCAGTGTTTGGCACCTATGGCCTACTGATAGTTTGACCAACTTGTAAGTAGGCACAGTGCCATGTTAACAGATGGGTATGAATACAGACAGCCAAGAAACCATGTATGTGTATCTAGTGTATTTGTTAAGGGCAGGGTTCCCAGCTGGGGACGTTCAAACTTATGTCCATTTTGAATTTTTGCTTTTATGGGTAAAGGGAAGTTGTCATTAACAATTTTTTTTTTTAAATAAATACCTTCAGGCATACAATTATTGACCACGTTAAACAAAATAAGTGGGGGTGTGGAAGAAGAGGGAAGCATCAGCTCTTCCTTTGATACTCTTGAGGAGCTATTTTAAGTAAATTTAATTCCCTTTTAAGCGAGGCTGCTATCAGGAGTCTTGCTGTGAATGTCAAAGATGTGGAGTGTATCAATAGGTTTGTTTCACAGGCATGCTAGCCTTATTGTAAGAGAGGCTACAAATTTTTCTTTTATAGGCAACAATCTGTCCAGCAGTCAAGCACCTAAGTGCGTCTGTCCAAGTCTTGCCCGAATTATTTGTAATGACTCAGAGATCAAGGGGGTGTGGTCCTTCAAGCCCTCTGCATGATTCTTATATTGACAGTAAGTAGTTTCTTAGCTTGAGGACAGTATGCTCATTTTGGATATGTTTTGGTATCCTTTAGATGACAGTGTGTGTGATCTTGTCCCACATCTGAGTCACTGGGCAACGCTGCTGATTTTTGCGCTTTCTTTTTCACCTTTTCTGAGTCAGCCTCTGGGCTCCAGACTTCTGGTTTATATCATTACCACTTCTAATAATTTTATTCTGCCCTTTGTTTTAATCCATTTCCTGATTTGGATGTCCTGTGAAGCTGCTTAAAGGTCTGCAGAGATCTTTTTGGCCTGCTCTTGTAAGTGATATCGACACGTAGCCTTTTCTACCACTGTGTTCCTTCTGACACTTTGACACCATTGCTTTCCCATTGGTGCGGTCTTATCTGAGCTGGCTGTAATTGTCTTTGGTACCTGAAAGTCTCATTTTTCTCCTGTAGAAAATCTGGAGGAAGGATCTTCCTCCAAGACAGTAAACTATGTATCACCTTGAAGATGAAGAAAAAAAAGGAAAGACAAAGGGATGTAGAGAGGAGTTTCTTGAAGACAGTGTGGATAATGATGTGGGTAACGCTAGTCTTAAAATTTTTGTGTAAGGTGTGTCTTGACTGTAGGGAAGAATGTTACTGTATAGAAGTGGAAATACGGAAAAGTAATGCAGAATTAAAACATTCTCTTTTGTGGTAATGAGGAAGCTTGTGCAATGTAAGTACTGATAAATACCAATATCTTCCTGTGATGTGAGTATTTCATAAAAGTGTTTTATTGAAGTTACTCATTTAGATATAAGTAAGATATTCAGTTGGTATTCAGATGTGGTTCTATGACACTTCTCAGATTAACAAAGACCCTGAAGAAGAAGAACTTTGGCTTGGAATGATGCACCTTCTTTTCTGCATTTATTCCTGTATTGAGCGACTGTGATGTCTGGAGACTGCTTGCTGCCAGAGTCCACTATGCTCTGATTAGGTTCTTTAGATGTTCCATGTATAAAGGATGTAATATTTGATATCAAATTTACTTATTTGAAGATAGTTGATGCTATGTGAGATTTCTGATTTAGGAGAGTGATATAAAATATACTGAAAACAGTACAATTGGGACACTTGGCAAAATACAGCAATTGCAATGCACAGTTCAGTCACAGTACTGATATGATTCTCATTACTGGTCTCTATAATATGTTCACTGTCACGATGCTGGTTTCCCCAGCCACCGGGAAGGAATATCTGGATTGCAACCAGCCCAAGCCCATTGTTCTTTCGAAGTTATTTTGCTAGTTATTTAGTTTTTGCATGCTTGTGTTGGACTCAGCCTCCTATTCACTGCCCACAAGCTGGCCTGGCTAATTTGGGGAGACATTTACACCTCCATTTGATCCACTTAGCAATTCTGAGCTCCACTCAACTGTCATTTAGCTGTTTTCCTAAAACAAAGGCCACCCACTGGCCCCATTTGTGTTGAGCTCCTCTGAGTTCCTTTGCATTATTGCCAGAGCTCCTTGGGCACATCACCGTTCTCCATCTCCACGGAGTGTTTTGTCCGCTGTTGGGCTTTTTTCTGTCACATTCCGCCTTGAGGGGTTTGGTCAATCACAGCTGCAGACTTGAGTATTAGTGGACAGAACAACATTTTCAGGCAACTTGACAGTTATTCTTGCCTTTAGTAAGTAGAGAAGTGGTTATGGGTTTCTCTCTTCAGATGCTAGTTGGGTGACAGACATTGTTTGAGGAAGAAAATTTGCTGAAGATACCCAGTCAGAAAAGTTATGTAGGAGGGGGAGTGCTTAGAAATGAAAGAGGAAAACTGATGCTAAATAACTGAATTTGGCTTAGGGTTATTGTACTGAATAGCTAGACTAACAGGAAAAAGTTATTTTGCTATCCAGAAACTTCCCTAATTGTGTATTAATATTGCTTCCGACTTCCAGCAAAATAACAAAATCCCACCCGTCAGAATGGTATCTTTTAGAAAATAAATGTGACTTGTTTGTATGACATTTATCTGCATAAGGTAGAGGGAAAAATCATTCTTTTGTAAAACAATTTATGAAGGCCTTTCATGGAAAGAGACCTAGTGCACTCTTTGCTGTGTCATGGCTGCAAATGCAGTCATTTCTTTTAGTGCGGCAAAGTCTGACTCTTCTAAAACCTCAAAACACTTACTTGCTCAAAATGAGGCTTTCTGCCAAGAAGGACTTGGAGGTGATGGTGGATGAGAAGCTGTACATAAGCCATCAAGCAGCTCAGAAAACCAATTGTATCCTGGGCTGCATCCAAAGCAGCAGGGCCAGGGAGGGGATTCTGCCACTCTGCCCTGCTCTGGTGAGACTCCACCTGCAGTGCTGCATCCAATTCTGGGGTCCTCAGCACAGGAAGGACATGGACCTGTTGGAGCAACTCCAGAGGAGGGACGCTGAGATGATTAGAGGCATTGAACACTTCTATTCTGAGAGGCTGAGAGAGTTGGGATTATTCAGCCTGGAGAAGAGAAGTCTCCAGGAAGACCTTTTTGCAGCCTTTCAGTACTTGCAGGGGGCCTATAAGAAATACAGGGACAAACTTTTTAGCGGGGCTTGTTGCTATGGGATGAGGGGTAATTGTTCTCAGCTGAAAAAGGGAAAGTTTAGAATAGATAGAAGTTAGAAATTTTTGCAATGTGGCTGGTGAAACAGTAGAACAGGTTGCCCAGGGAGGTGGTAGATGCCCTGTACCTGGAAACATTCAAGTTCAGGTTGGACAGGGCTCTGAGCATCTTGATTTAGTTTGAAGATGCCCCTGCTCATTGCAGAAGGACTAGATGACATTGAAAAAGTCCTTTGCAATTCACACAATTATATGATTCTATGATTCAGTTCTGCAGAAGGAGGCATATTCCAGTGGGCTGTTATTTCTGGAAATATTGCTTGTCTGAAACTTGGGGTTGTGAGAAGGCAACAGTAATACTTTCACACTTGGGATCTCAAAATAGGTAGTTATATACTAGTTTTTGTGATGACCTACTCAATGCTGCCCTGTAAACAATAACTAGACTTTCATTTTTTTTTTTACTTACAGTTATATAGGAGGAAAAATAATTAACTGTTTGAATGACTTTTTATTTTTTACAGGTAAGAGGAATTCCTCATATTACTACTGAAGACTTGCAGTTTTTCAATATGCAAATTTAACTCCGGGAGAGCTGATGAGCTTTATTTCATAAGTTTACTTTTTTCTAAGTTTAGACCTGTGATTGGTTGTGATTGATTGAATATGATAGATTCCGATATTTTTTTAGCATGTATTATATAAGGTCTTGTAATAGGTTTCTCTTGTGAAGATTTTTGCTGTCACATTTTTTGTGATGCCTGGAAAAATTAGTTGTTTCTCATTAGAATTCATGCCAATGAAACTGCTTACTTCATTTCTTTTCAAGTATCTTTGTAGTAATTAATTACAATTTAAACAACCCATTCTTTTTTGTGCTTCTATGTAAAATAGATTTCTATGTAAAATAAGTGGGATCCATGGGTAACCTATGTTTTTATTTTTTCCTTCACTTTCTCTAGGGAAAATGCCAAATAATAAGAAAACCGCTGGAAAAAGAGCCCCTGCAAAGAGGAAACTTGCTGAAGTGTTTGGTCTGGGGGAGGTTCTAGCAGATACATCAAGAAAAGAATGGAAATTAGGTGCCCCTATAGGGCAGGGAGGCTTTGGACGCCTATACCTTGGTAAGTGTAGCTGTCTTTGATAATGCTTTAAAATGGAGAGTGAGATGTTTATCCCTATTCAAAACAATGAAAAGTTGACCCTAAGTTAGAGATATGACGTGTCTTCACATGATCTTTTTTACTAGAACCTTAGTTTGGGTCATGGTGTTGGAAAAAAATGACAGAAATAGACAAATGGTCATTTCAAATACTAGTTTTATGAGTTTCCAATGGTAGTTCATTCTTTTTAAAAATCAAAATCTTCATTACTTTTTAGCCATGGAAAGGATAGTTTAGTATTTATTTAAATTTGAATTTTGGTTTGGCTGAAAGACTGGATTTTTGCATGGGTGTCTTTATAATGATGAATTCTGAACTGAAACTGTCAGTGCATATTATCTGGAGACTACTGTTCAGCCAGTATTTGGACTGGTTTTGACTTTGGTATTGCATTTACTTTTTCATTGCCTTGTGAGCTTTTGGCATGCCATATACTTTTTTTAATGTAACCAATGCTAAAAACAAATCAAAATGTTGAACTTTACAGTTTAAAGCCTCAGTTCAGGTCTTGTTTTGCAATACTGTTACAAGGAAAACTTCTTAAAGTGAATAGTGTTCCATACTTAGTATCTCTTTTACTTGGACAGATGAAGAGATAAGAGAGGTCTTGAGACTTTTCTGCTTGATTGCCCCCAGTCATTTTTCAAATAGTTTTGAAGGGATGAAAGTTAATATGATCATTATAATATGGTCTTCCTCATCTTGGGGAAAAGGTTGCGCTGGATTCATACTGAGTTGGAAAACAGGAAAAAAATCTGTCCTGCTTTTAAAATGAACAGACTGCAGCATAAGTGGGTTAAGGAGAAAAACAGGACCAGTGGGTGGCTTTTTGCCAGAGAAGCTTTCAACTACTTACTCAGCCTCGCTCAATGAGCTACTAAATTTACTGGAGTTCCAACTCACTCAAATTCCTGCTTTGTTCAAGCCAAAGCTTGCTCTCTGCTTCCCCATCATTTGCACAAAGCTGTGACCCTGACTGTTCCTGTACTTTGTACTTGCTTAACTTGATGTTCTTCATATCTGTGTCTTCTGTCACTAATACCAACAACTTAGTAGCAACAGAAAGTCACTTTTGGATACGTGACCTGGCAACATGAAATTTGTTTTTCTTCTTTATGTCCACCAATGTGTATGTTTATAACAGTCCTAAAAAGCAAAAAGAAATACTGTTGAGTAGGAAGAAGTTACTGGATAATAAAAAAGAGCACCTTCATTTAGTAAACTGCCTGTACTCCTCAAACAGAAGGGAGAATGCAAGAATGCAATATCCATATACAGTAGCCTTCACATATAGAGTGATTTTCTTACCAAAGACTAAGGTACTGGTCTATGTTCCTGTCAGTACTTAGTTACTTTGCTGTATGTTTGTCCATCCTGCATAGCAAGCGAGTGTATGCTTTGTGACAATTTTCTCTCCCACTACTAACAAAAGCTTCCTTTTTAACAGCTGATGTTAATTCTTCAAAGGCGGTTGGCAGTGATGCCCCTTATGTTGCAAAAGTGGTAAGAGAGCATTTAAATCTTTACTTCACAACTTAAAAGTATTTGTTCTAGAATAGAATGTATAACTTAAAACATCTTCTGAAGATAATGCAATTGCAAAGTACTGTTTAAAATAAAAGTGTGGTGATACAGAGATGCTGAGAATTGGGACTCCTGTGTATGAGGGGCATCATGGAACATCAGTGGAATTGAAAAAGATCCATGAGATGGATCAGATTCTCTTTCATTTGCTTCCTGTAAACAGCACAGATATCACCAAATGAATGAAATCTATCTAGCTTTTGGAGAATTTCTGTGATTCAGCAGTGAGTCTCTGTGAACTGTTGCTCACCACTGGATGTTGGTAAACTGACAGATGGCTTGGGACTTGAAACAGCAAAACTTTGATTCCTGAGGTCTCCACAAAATCCTTTAAATGTTTTTTCATAAACCACAACGCATTCTAATTTCTATTGAATTAAAATAGCATTGACACAATTTTTTTAAGCTAATGATTAGAGAGAAGAAAAAGCATTGTTGATACCTCATTTTTAGCCCATTGTAGCAAATCAGCAAATTCTTTTTATTACTTGAAATTTTCTTATGGTTTTAGTCTTAAAAAAGAGTTATGTACTTGGATTTGGCTATTTCTCTTCCTAAGGTATAAACTATTTTTTTAAAATTTTGCCAGAGTATTTTGTATAGATCTGGTAAGATCTTGCAAAATCTTAGTAAAAAACCAGAGAGGGAATATGGGAATAGCCATAGGAGATCCAGACCCTTCATTATCTTGGTGGTACTTCTGTTCCTGCAATAAAAGTAAATAACGGAAAACTGTACTAGAACTTCACAGTGTAAAAGATTAGTTTTTCAGTGCAGTTCAGAACTGCCCTGTTCTAACATTTTATTTATTAAACTGTATGATGATACTGAAGTGCCTTGCTGCAGTAGCTGGCCACTTTGTATATATGTTAGTGCTTTTAACATTTGTTCCTGAAACTATAAGGTTAGGTTAAATTACATTTTGTAAATGTAAGAGAATAAAATACATTTTGGTTAGTATGTGCCTTTAATCTTGGTATTTAAATCTGCTGACTAAAGGGAAATTCTAGAATACTGGTTTTGATAGTGTTCCACCCCAAGGTATGGTTTGTGATGACCCTCCCTCCAAAATGTTGTCCCTTGCTGAAAAAAGCAGTGCTTGCTATGCAAATATGTGTGCTATGCCACACTTTCAACATCAGCCTGCTGCTGCATTAGGTGTTTGTGGGCAGAAATTCCCCACAGACCAGGAGCCCCAGCCTGCAGTTGTGTGGTGGCAACCTGCATTAGTATGTTCAGCCTGTGCTGTCGAGGGTGGGGTGTCCATCGTGCAGGAGCTGTGGCCTGTTTTAGAGGCAGATAATTGAGACATTGAGACCCTCAATAGTGGTTTGCCTGGGAGAGGCAGTGGCTTCTAATTGCTGGCTCCTGCTGAGTTTGGAGTAATCAGGATTCAGAGCGCCATTTGACTTTCATGGAAGAATCTGGTTTGACTTGCTGGGAGAATCATCAGATATTCATTACTTTATGCTGTGTGTAATTGCTGTCCCCCTCTTTTCCTGACTCTGGAACCCGTCCATCTGCTTCTCGCCACTTTGGGCTCTGAATATAAGAGTTGCCCCAACTTTTGGGTTGCTCCTATGCTAGATTCACTTTGTTGCAGCATTTTGTAAATACCTCTATTGCTAGTATCCCAGATGACTACTCACTTTTAATTTGACTTCCATAATTTTGTCTTTATGGCAATAAAGAGTAGCCCCAGTCTTTGTGCTAGCCTCACAAATGACCCATAACATATTTTGCCTCTACAGTCTGGTATAAAACAACTACGGATAAGAGCCCATTTTCTGATGCCTGGGTGGCTGCTGGTTTTTCCATCAGCTGAAGCAAAGTGGTTAACAGCTTTGAACAATTATTAGTGTTTAACAAAATATGTGCTTCTATTGTAATGTTCTTCAAATTAAGCTATTAAAGCAGGATGGAAATTGGCTTAGTCTTTGACATATCCTCATAGTATTGATGTCTGAGCAGTATGAAATGATTCACAGTTTTTATTAAAAAAAGAAATGCTTTTTAACATGTGGACCTTTCACATGTCATTGTTCAGGAGTGGATGCAGGGTTTAATTACACTTCATTATATTGCTGACTGAAAAAGATCAGAATTCTTAAAACACAGCTTGAAATTTGTTGGGTTTTGACTTGTACTCTATAATCGTTCATTATGTTATCTTTTTGAATAAGACTTAAATTTCAGTTTTATAGGTCATGTATTTAGAATGACCCTGGGCATAAAGGTGTAGAAATTTGTGTTTGCACTCCTTCTGGGCTATTATGGCAAATATTGGACATTGTGTAAGCTTTTTTAGCATCACAAATGCATTTATTTATCTGTAAGTAGAATTAATGGTATTGTGGGAAGACACCTTCATAGTCAACATTAAGATCTGGTTTTTGGTTAAATCATTTATCTATTCTCTTTAAGTATGAAAAGATAGCAGATTTTTCTTTCTGACCAGAGAAAGATACTCTTTTCTGACCAGAGAAAGTGCTCTTTTTCAGCACTGAGACATAAATTTTTGTGGAATAATTTATTTATAGATAAATATCGTAAAAATTTTTAACACCTACTTTTTTTTGCTGTATTTTAGTGGGAAAACAACATTATTCAAACCTGTGTAAATTGAATGAAAACTATGTATAAGAATTTATATTCTAATAAGTTAGGGTATTGATAGATTATGCTACACAGGACCAAGTGAATAGATCAAGTAATGTTCAAGATAATTGCAATGGAAGAATTCATCTATTTAACCCTTCTCCTCTGCATATATAATTTCTGTATTGTTAATTTGTTGTCCATTGTGGATAAATAACGGTGAAAGTAAATGTGCAGGCACCAAAGTTTGTGTGCGTTGATCAGTTGGTCTGTCTTCGGTTTTATTTTCTTCTGGTTCCTCCTCACAAGGAGAGGCCAGAGAGCTGTCTTGGCTCCATTGTTTATCAGGGCAGTGCTGCTGAGGGAGTGAGGTGGAGATAGGCAGTAGCTTGGTAATCAAGTGTCCAGGCCCAGGAGTGGTGCCCAGCTGGTGGTATCTGCTCCCAGCGTGTCCCCTGTTCCAGCCGTGCCCCCGAGCCCGCACGTCGGAGCGCACCAAAGCCCACGGTCAGGGGCACTTTGAGCTCTGCATTGCTCTGGTGAGACTGAACAGCAGCGAGCCTCTCTTAGCTCAGTGCTACAGTCTGGCCTTCAGCAATTTACTGGATCACTACATCTGCATTTAAAAGTTAAAATTAAACACATATAAGATTGATGTGTATCTAATGTCATGTGATTGTATTATTCCTGAGTTTCTTTGCCAGTAGTTGCATACATTTTGTTATTTTTTAAGTGTAGGATATTCCAAAGCAGGTATTTTCACAGAGATAGAATGATTTTTGGATATATATGAGTAACTAGACAAAAATATATTGCTTAAGCTCATCTCAAAATCAATCACTCAAAAATTACAAGAACTGAGAACACGTTTTATTTTCTTTTTTCTTTACCAAGTTCTGGAAATGTAGAGTCAAGATACTTGCCCATCTGTTGTTCTTGCAGTATTTCAAAGCTTTGGTGTTTTCGTAGGAATTTCTCTCTTGAACTTTACTTGTAATACATGGTTCCCATAGATTTGTCCCTTGAAAATGGAACTGAAATGTATTAAATACAAGGTAGACTCTGAAATCGAAATAAGTGTAGTTCTTATAATTTAGAGAAATTTTGAAGTCCTCTGTTATTTTTATCTTGGTCAACTAATGTGTGAAGGGAAAAAATGCCTTATGCCCAACAAGAATTTAACTTCTGGTTTTTTTTTTTTCATTGAATCATTTCAGGTGTTATTTTAAGATCACTAAAGGCTACTGCAACTGATGCAATCCAGCTGTAATCTGGAAAATCTGGGATAATGTTATTTAATGTTCTCTGCTAAACTTCTGCCAATAATTGTTAATATTTCTATACATTCCAGTTAATTTCTTGTTCTTTAGTCTTTTGTTATGGGGCAGTATTCTCTGATATCCTTAATGTCAAGCCATTTGTAATAAAAATAGCTTTTAGAGCTAAATTTCTTTTATAAAAAGAAGATATTCTATTGAGTTTATCAGCATCAGGTAGAGCATTTGAGGGAGAATATGTTTTTATAGGGTGAATGTTACATTTTGTCAGCTTTTTAATAATTATTAGGCATTAACATAGCAGTTTTTAACGAATTTTAAATTGTCTTAAAGGAACCCAGCCACAATGGACCTCTTTTTACTGAGTTAAAGTTCTACATGCGAGCTGCTAAGCCAGATGAAAGTAAGCAGTCTATTAAAATGTTTTTAATGAACTACAAGCATTTAGGAAAATAGAGCCTGTAGAAGTAAGGTTGAACTTTGAGAATCTCTAGGTTATTTTCAAAATTATTTTTAAATTATTGAAATCTAATTTATATATATGTAGTAAATTAGAGGGTTTTGGTAAGAAGTTCTTTGTAGTTCTGTTGGTGGTATTGTCTAAATTTAAACGTGAGTTGCATCTCTGTCCCTACAATGGATATGTGACTAACTTTACTGTATGCTTTGCATACACATTTCCATGAAAGAAGCAGCTCACAGGTACTCAGAAACAGTAAGCGATGTGACTACTCCCTTTTTATGTAAGTCTCTACTCATGCAAATTCATGAACTTAATTTTATTTGTATTTTCAGTTCAGAAGTGGACTAAGTCCCATAAACTGAAATATTTAGGTGTACCAAGATATTGGGGTTCTGGCTTGCATGAAAGAAATGGAAACAGGTGAATATATCTTTTATTGACGTATGTTGGACTTTATTTCATCCACAACTATTCTCTCTTTTAGCCTAAGTTACTTTATAAGGTGTATTTTCTGTTTATCTTCATGTTGTTCACTTCTGCTACAAATTTTCATGTTCATGGTAGGGTGTGTTTAGGGATTATATAAATAGATACATTTTATCTGTATTCTGTTTGTTACTCCTATTTGTGTTTGTTACAGTCTTCATAATTTTTGTGAACATTGCTGTAATACGATGATACTATTTATGTATATGTGGTTTAGAAGCTCTTATTATTTTAATTAGAGTCAATTTCTAATGTACAAGTCCTGGAATAATATGACTACCTTCAAAGTTTTTCTTGTTGTGTGCACCTAAAGAGTATTTTCACTCACAAATATTAAGGCCTTAGTGCTCTCTCAAACCTGTTCTGTTTTCCCTACGGATAGGGCTTTTTTTTTTTGCTTAATCAGTGAGCTAGAATAATTGCTAGTCACATGTTAAATTTGTTTTAAGTCTAGGGATAGTTTTTAGTATTGTTCCATGCCAGGAAAGGTTTTTGTTACTTGGTCATTAATGTTAATGCCTGTTTATGTAAAAGTCTTTGTTTCCTAGTGGCCGTTCTCTAAACAGCTGTGCTGCAAAGGAGTTTTAGTAATTCTCTGCCAGCTTACAGTAGGTCAGGCTTCTTTGTGTGGCTGACTGCATAGGGCAGTTGGTGTGTATGCTTCAGTATGTCAGAAGTATCAGTGTTTCAGTAGGTCCTCAACTGTAAAACTAACCTAATGTAAGAACAACATTCATTTTGAGAGGCAAAAGTAAATGTAGCATTTTTTTAATCCCGCAAATAAAAGTGACTTTGCATTCAGTGTTCAGTGCATGAATTTCTTTAATGTAGCCACTATGAACTCTTAAAGTTCTAGAACCAGTTTGTCTATAGCAATGAATATCAGAACACCTTTGGCAAGTGAGAGGTTTTTGTTGTTAACAGTAGGTCAAAAAAAGTTTGCAGTAGATTTCCGTGAAGGAACATTGTGAGCATGTTAAGTCATTTATAAAAACTAAGAAATGTATTTTTGTAAGTAGATGATACTTGGTTTTGCCTATAGTGAGTTACAATAGGGATGTTTTCCTCTGTGAGTGCTTGCTGTTGTGTTGCATAACTAGAATAAAGAGCAGTTCTTTTGATGGATGAGCATTTGAGTAGCTGATATGAAAAAGGTAAGAATTGATGTACAGCATTAAAAAAAAGTCAAGTATTTCCCACAGTTTCTTTTTAGAGAGACATATTCAATCACTAGTTAGTACAGTTCACACAGATAAAATAGTTTGCTAAGTACAATTCAGTAACTTTACTGTTTTTTTGCTTTTGTTTTTTTTGTCCTTGAATTTAGCTATCGATTTATGATAATGGACCGATTTGGCAGAGATCTTCAGAAGATATATGAAGAGAATGCAAAGCAATTTCCCCATAAAACTGTACTACAATTAGGCCTGAGAATAGTAAGTTTAAAAAATACGTTTTATTTTCTCAATCTGTTTTCCCTGTGTAAGTCTTTCGGTTCAGTCCCACTTTTGTGCCAAGTCCAGGTCCTCTGGTGGGCAGACCTCGGTACTGCATTTACATGACTTCTGTTTTGTTAGCTTGATATTCTGGAATATGTCCACGAGCATGAATATGTGCATGGAGACATCAAGGCCGCAAACCTCCTTCTGAGTTACAAGAACCCTAATCAGGTATTTATAATGCATTTTACTCCTCATGTTTTAAACCTTCTATTTGACAACAATGAAAGCGCTTTGAACCTGTGAAATCTAGCAGAAGCTAATTTTTAAGAATATATATGGTAACATTATTTCTGCTTGACATTTATATCTAGTTAATATTCTATGATTTTTTAATGCATTTTGCTGGACAGTTATCAATTGACTGTTTGGCCTAAATAGTATTCTAGAGAAATTCTTGAGATTAAAAAAAAATTGACTCACAAATGGGTATTTGCAGGTGGAAGCCTAAAATTATATAGCACACTGGTAAATTATGTTTGCTTGTCTGCATTGTTACCTCATTGCTTTGTTCAAGAAATCCATCAGATAAGTGTTCTGTTACTTGGAAAAATTGGTCTTTAAAGTGTTGATTGTTCCACTTGATTTACGGAAGTCTTTCATTTTTCTGCATTTTTAACTCTCTTTACCATTCAAACAATGCATATTAGAGTTTCAGAATTATGTATGTGTTCTTGCCCAAATGTTTTAGCTTGTGAAAGATGTAAAATAATTTCAGTTCTCTTACAGTAACTGTTGTTAGTGAGTAGTAGTAGTATGTAGTGTAGTTCAAATGGGTCAACTGACTTTAAAGAGGGTAACACAGTGAATATACTTATAACTCTATGGACATTACTTCTTTTTTTGCTTGTTAGTTGTTTTGGTTTGGTGGTTTTTTTTTTTAATTTAGTATTACTGGTAATAACTATTGTACTATACTTGCCTTCTGTAGCAGCAAGAAATGACTTTCAGATTAGACTGCTTTATGGAAAACAATAAAACCTATCTGACATATTGTTTTCAAATCATATGTGTTAAGGTTAATAAAGTACGGACAATCATTCAAAGTTGAGCAACCGACCATTCTTAATACTTTCAAGGAAGTTGTGAGAATAGTTGGGAGTTGCATTTATCATTTGCCTAGTTTTGTATTTATAGTTCTTTAACCCTAGAATTCTTTGTGGAAATTACTAGGTGTACTTGGTGGATTATGGACTTGCCTACCGATACTGTCCTGAAGGAATTCACAAAATATATAAAGAAGATCCTAAAAGGTGCCATGATGGAACTATTGAATATACCAGTATTGATGCACACAAGGGTGTGGGTAAGGACATAAAACTCCCCAACAGGCATTTATGTATCCTTTTTTATAAATAAGACTTTACAAAACTCAGTGCTGCAAATAAACAAACCAGGCTTCTGATTCTAAAAAAATGTTTCTCCTTTTTTTTTTTTTGTTCTTTATGTGCTATGCTGGCTTTTTTTTTTCCATTTACTAACTTTTACTAATTGTATTTTTAATGTAACTTTCTTAACTAGAGCTCCTTAATTTATAAAGACTGTTAAGAGGTTCCACATATTGCTTCATATTAACGAAGTAGAAATGGAATAGTGGGAATAGTGCTTGTGAGATCTTGATAGAAAAATAGGTCCTGATTTAAGGAGAAAAATAGCTGCTGTTATCAATGTGAAAATATTCTTTATTTTAACTCAATAAACTTCATTTAATTAATCAGTTATGCCTATAGTCACTGAACATCAAAACTCAAGAAGTGAGAAAAGGTTGAATATGGAAAGGACAGGTCTATATCTGATTAATCATTGAGGATTTACAGTGAATATCAACTTCATTTTCTTAATTCTTAAATTTTGCTTTATTAGCATAAGAGTGTGTTCTGGAAAAATAACAGTTGTTGAAAATGATTATTTGCTTGAGGATACTTAAAGCTGAACATAACCAAAGATGACTTAATCTGCCGATTTATACTTCTAGTGTAGTCTGTTGTAAATGTATGTATGGGTTGTTTTGGTGGGGTTTTATTGTGAAGGCTTAGGGATCTGATCTCATACTGTCCTCTGCTCAGTTTTTTAGGCCATATAAAATAGTTCAGCATCGTGGAATATTTTTTGGGGGAGGTGGGGTTTCAGCACTTCTACCTTTTTATAGAAGAAGGGAAGTAAAAACTATTTTGAACAGAAAGTCAATCACTTCACTAACTTGTTCTATTTTTTCCACAACCTGAGTGCTTAAGAAGCTTCCCAAATTGGGATAACTGCAGCATGTCATGTCTTTGAATAGGAAAGATTGATAGAGGACTTGAAAATGAAGTTATCCTTCCAGATGTAGAAACAATATTTTTTCCTTCCTAGCTTTCATGCTAAAATAAAGATATAAGTAACAGATACAGTAGTGTTACATTGTTAGCATTGTCTTAACATATTTATAAATTTTTACTGTTGTTAAACTGTGTGCTTTATTAGCTGATGTTATGGTTGGTTTATTCATGTGTGTATTTAAATTTAGCACCATCGAGACGTGGTGATCTGGAGATCTTGGGTTACTGTATGATTCATTGGCTTAGTGGCCACCTACCATGGGAAGATAATTTGAAAGATCCAAATTTTGTCAGAGACTCAAAAATCAGGTGAGAAACTACGTGTTTTCTCTCTTTTGAAAATGAAAATGTCTTTTTGCAGAAATGCTTTGTACTTTCAGTATATTCCCTCTTAGTGAGTAGCTATTGTTTTGTATACCCTCCATTTTCCCTTCGTCTCTCATGTATCCTTGACTTGTAATTAAACTTCACTTGTACTGTTCTGCTGTCTTCTTTTGCATATGTGAGACGTTTATTTTTCCACTGCGGTATTGTCACTTTAGAATTGCCATGGTGAAGCCAAAAGCACTCTTAGCAGGATGCAGGTGACCATCAGTCATGCTTTACAGGAAGAGAAGTGTGGAGTATGAGTCCCTTTAACACCATGCTCTGATGCATGTGGCAGAAATGAAGGCTAAAGGGGAATCTTAAATGTCTTTGAGCGTTATTCCAGCTAGAGCACTACCGTTATGGGATTTTTAAATTATTTTTCATTTTGTCCCTCACCCTCAATGTTAACATGCCTTCCCCTCAGCCCGGATCAGCCTTCTCTTGTCAGATATTTATTCTGAAGAGAGCTGTCCCGGCACAGCAGTTTCTATCTCATTAATAAGTATTTGTTATTTGGCTTCCTTGGCATTGGTACATGAGGGTTTAAAATCGACCAGTTCTTTTTCTTCAGTCTTCTGCTTGCTTTTATAAGAATCAACAACTGTTTCAGGTAGCCCATCTGGCATTCATCAAGTTCTCAAATGTGCTGCACACCTACAAATGGCCATACTAAGTCATACCAGAGGTTTATGTAGTAGTGTTTCTTGTATCTGACAGTGGCCCCAGCTGGGTACTTAAATAGTTTATCAGAACATGACAAGATTGAAAATTCTAAAGAAACAGTAGTTTTGACTAATTTTGTTTTTCAGATGTAGAGATAATATTTCCATTTTGATGGACAAATGCTTTCCTGGGAAAAATAAACCAGGTAAGAGGAGCTATTTTAAAATACTTGTTTACTAAACTTTGTACCTATTTTAATTCTTCCTTTCAATCAGGAACAACAAGGTGGCATTAATTAGATTGTTGCTTAAGAGAAGTTTAGACTGTTCCTTTTGGCTGCAGTTATGTGCACTACAGCCACTGTGTTGCTTCTGGTTAAGGACAGTATTAATTTTAAACATGACACGTGTAAATTGATTTTTCACAACTGAATTTTAGATATGGAAATTTAATAAAGCAAACTTAATGCAGACTTGAAGTCTAGGTTGTTCCTATTTGGCAGAGGTGATTTGCTGAGTACATTATTTATTTTTTTTTAACTGACTATTAGAAATACACTTTCTTGGGATCTTAATATTTAGTTATTCCCAGCTGTTTCTGGTGATCAGAAGTGTTTTCTCTGTCAGCTGTGACTTGTTTGTTTTTTCAGTGGTCTTGTGTTTCATGTATTATTTAGTATATGTTTCAATCTCAAACTGATGAAGTTCTGAGATAACATTGAATTTCTTTTTCCACATTTTTAAATATAGACATAAGAAATACCATCTAAATAAGCATTCATTGGTGAAGATTAGCCTATTATGTTTTTTTACGACTGACGGTTTTCTTCATTGCAATAAACATGTAAAAAACAGTGATTCTGTCATCACTGGGTAATGAACCTTGGTATAATTTTTTTCTACAATGTGTTGTAGTAAAAACATAATTATTATGAGTTTATAAATAACCATTTCAAAAATAGCATAAGTATTGCATGCATAATTTCTGTCTCTTTTGTAGTAAAGTGAATGATTAAAATGTTTTCAAATAGAAATTAATTGGAGGTGCCATTTCTTTAGATGAAATAGCCAAATATATGGAAAAGGTGAAGCTACTGAGCTATGAAGAGAAACCTGTTTATCAGCACTTCCGAGAAATACTTCTGCAAGGTCTCAAGGCCACCGGGCAAAAAGATGATGGAGTGCTTGACTTTGGCTTGGCAGAGAATGGAGACTTTCAAAGAAATCCCGTGCAAAAGGTTTTACTCAAAAAATTCATGTCAGCTTTTATTGCATTTTGTTGAGCTAAGTAAGAGTTAGTGGTGTTGGAAGTAGGTGTCATAATTTCATCCAGTAACAAATAATTAAATAGTGAAATGTTTAAGTCCTAGTTGCACACATTATTTCTCTAATTCAACTTCACTAATTGTTAATGAAACTTAATATAGAATGATGTTTATAGAGGTACTTTTATAGTAGATAGTACCTTGGATGACAAAATTTGTATACCGAGATAAAATGACATTTGAACAGATGAACATTTGGTTAATTTACTTATTTCTTTAAATTGGTAAAACTCCAGATGGATCAAAGTACGTGTAAGGTAAGATTAGTCTAGTGTTTGTTTCATATTAGTTTCCTTTCCGTGATTCGTTCAAAGCTTAGTTTTAAGTATACATCTTTATGCCAAGTATTTGATTCTGGAATTCACATATTGATTTCACTGTGATCTAATACGTTATTTTTGAGTCTTAACTGTATTGGTAGGCTAGGGGTATTTTTTTTCCTTGTATTTAAGAAACCTTAAACTCTGGATTTGAATTCCCATTTGAATATGGCATTAAGAACTTTTTAAGCTTTAGGGAACGTGTATGTTAAAACAGCTTATAACCATAAAAAAGTGGTCACATAATGGGACAGTAGTTATTATCTTGTACTTCAAACTGCATTTATTACTTCTTTGTTTACATTTGTTAATAGCAGGTGGGCAGTTTATTGGTTCTTCTAGCATGACCCAGGGAACTGAGAATTATAATACAGGATAATAGTCCAAGTATGTTGCCTGCTTACTGACATGATCAGCAGTGTGTTAAAGATGGGGAAAAAGCAGGAAAGAAAAAAAACTGTAGGATTCTAAAGTCTTCTGAAGATATATGTCCAGCTTTTCTTAATTCTTTTTGCCCAGTAAATAGTATTTTGGTTAAAATCATACAGCTGTGGTCTCTATACTAATATTTTCTGCTGAACTGAGTAAAAGGTCGCTCCAGAAGGAGAGTTCGATAACATAAGTTCTGTTCCCCTTGCAGTTTGATATGGCTTGAGACCTGTATTTTGGGGGAAAATAATAATCTGTTTTTAATGGTTGGCTGATTTCTTTGCTGAATAAGTTGGCCTGCTGCAGAGCCAACATCTGTGACCTTTAATGTCCTTGTCCAGCAGAGATGTCTGGTGCACATGTTCAGTGGAATAAAAACTTCAAAAATCTTATTTTTTTAGCCTATATCAGTCAAGACCATTCCCAAAGAGTGGGATAATACTTTTCCATAGGTTCTTACCTCCTGACATCAAATAGAAGTAAGCCTTTTCATTGGGTTTCTTCTTTTTATATACTTTGAGAACCATATGTATGGTTAGCTTGCTCAGTTGTCACAAATACGTTCAAACACTTAGATTAAAAAGGGAGTGCTGCTGCCCTGCTTGAGTAAGTGTTTTCAGCTGTCTGCTTCATATTTCAGTGGAGTTGATGCTACTTCATGCCAGCTACTGCTGGAGTGTCTGGACAGAATAAGATTGATGAACATCAGATTAACATAACCCTCTCGCTTTTGACCAAACACCAGGACAAATGACTTTTCCTTCTATGCTGAACTTTGTAGGCCTTGCAGCAGCTGCAGTATAGGCTAGGGTAGAAGATGATTTAGTGTTTTAAATATAAGCTCCAAATTCCAAACTTCATTAAAAACTACTCTCCATAAAGATGACTTGCCATTGATCAGTAGCATTTTGCCTCTGAAAGCCAGAATCACACATGCTGAATTTTGTTTGGCATGCTTAATGCCTAATTTGAAAAAGAAAAATGCAGTCTGGCATCTATCCTTGAGAAGATTGTGACCTCTAACACAAAATATCTATGACATTTTGGCTCTACTGATCTTTTAATCACAGCAGGTCTTTACACACCTATTCTTCATTTCTTTTGGTGTATTCTACCATAATATTTTCTTAAAACAGTGTTATTTGATGTTCTGAAGCTATGCTGTTTCATAGCTAGGGGATAATATTTTTAGCTTCTGTGTCAGTACATTCTTAGAATGTAGGATTCTCCTGTGCTATCAGCTAATTGAGCCATGGTGGGCATTGTATATTACATATAAGCATGATTGTTCTGGAATCTTAGTCATTCTCCAGTATTGGTATCTGGGTAAAAGTCACAGATGTCTGCTATATTAAAAGTTAGCGTTTTATTTTCATTTATTTTATTATCATGGCTCAAGTTTCCCCAGATGTATAAGTAAATGAAACACAGTCCACAGCTGTGCTCAAGGTTTTTTTTGTTAGTTTTTTTTTCCTGTATAGTAAACACATGTTGGTTTGTGAGTGTGGTATTCTATAGTAGTTCTAGCCAAACAAGAAGCTAGCAGTACCACGTGTTGAAGGAAGTATTTCAAGCTCTTGACTAAATTATTTAGAGCAAGGACCACATCTTACTGTTGTTCAGTGTTGAAGAGTTGCTGGGAAATATTGGGAGTAAAGTAGCCCGGAAGAATACAGATCTTAGTGATTTGTGGTTCCTTCTAATGTTTGGGTTCAGATGTGCAGGTGTTGCTTTTGTCAGATGAATGCTGCCTGATTTCTACTGCTATGTAATTCACCTGCATCAAGATTAAGAAACCACTATTTATTAAATAAGCTTGGAAACAAGATAAATGTATTTTGCTTTTGTGTAACATGTATTGAATATCTGTTTTTCTGATGAGCGTTTAAAATGCTTCCTAGTACAATTGGGAGGAATGCATTATCTCTCATATAGAAGCAGTACGGTGCTGAAATAGTCCTCCTTAATTTTGGTCAGAATGAACAAAAGTGTCTGTGTTTATTCCTGCCTAATGCATCACAAATCTGCTGACATGCTAACCTTGGAGTCTTGGCTGGCAGTAATCAGGCCTGTGCACCGGCAGGAAAGATGTACCTAATGCACTCCATCAGTGCAGTTTGCATATGGAAGTTCTCACAGGGGAGCTGCCCTGTGCCAGCTGAGGGTTACCTGCCCACTGCAGTTATTGTATGTAATTATCGAACCAATCTGTTCAGCCCAGCAGGGTTTAGATGGTAATCATGAAGCAACACTTTGGAAAGGAAAGATGTAATGCACTCTCCCCTTCTCTCGTGAGCTGTGTGAAGTTGTAGCCACTTTTAAAGCTGTATTAGTAAAGCTCTAGTCTCACACAATTTAAAAATAAAAAAATAAAGAAAAAGGAAAGGTAAAACTCCTCCAGTGTTCCATGCTTTTCATGTATGCTTGATGCAGGTCAGTTCATCCTTTGCAAAAATCATGGCTTAAAACAATAATTTTCCATAACCACTTCAAGAATACTTTGCAATAGTAAGATTAATTGTAATACACAGATAGTAAGAGTTCTATCCATTTACAGGTTTTAGGATAATGTACCTTGAATACAGTTCAGATTTCCCAAATACCTCTCTTTGGAACAGACCCCATTGTTGCTATTAAAAAAAAAAATGTACTGCCAGTGGGTATTAGCTACTTTTAAGCTGTGCAAAGAAAGCCTTAAGAAGCAAGAATCCAGCTAAACTTGAATTTAATGTGGTGTAATTGCTTTAGAGAAACCCAATTAATAGGAACTTAGGATAAAATGCTTTTATGTGTTCTTTAAGTTTTTCAGATTGCTCCTTTTGTGACAGTTCAAAGTGACATTATTCAATGTAAGTTAAAAAACATCCCAGGTTATGCTCACAAAACCTCATGTTTTCGTACATTAAAATTCCAGCTCCTTAAGTGATCTGCAGATTGGGGAACTGCTGTCTTAAATTGTGTATGGCTTAGTATTAGTATTCTTGTTTTAATACAGGAATAAATTTTCTCTATGACTGGAGATATTTTATAATATAATATCCTCACAAGGTATTCCCTAATTTTATATTTTCTGCTTTGTGTATTCTTTCCTGCTCTTGAGTTCAATTGCTATTATTTTTTTAATTTTTTTTTTTCTCTTCAGAAAAGAAGAAAGGCAGCAGCTGCAGCCAGTGAGGGCACTGAGGCGGAAATGGAAGATACAGGAAGTCCAAAAAAAAAGAAAGCTGCTACTTCTAGTAAGTCAAAAGATTGTTCTGACAGTCACATGTACTGATGTGGCAGGATACCTTGGCTAAAGTCCAGACCCTCACTCAGCCACTCGCTCCCCTCCTCAGTGGGACAGAAGGATAAAATAGGACGAGAAAACCCATGAATTAAAACAAAGATGTGGAAATTTATTACTATTTACTGTTTTGGGCAAACCAGACTCAACTTGGGGAAAATAAATGTAATATATTGCAAATTTAAAATAAATTTGGATAGTGACAAACATTAAAACAACACTGTTCTCCCAAGTTCAACCTAACAACTTCACCCTAAACTCCTCTACCTTTCTCCTTGTTCAGTGCAGGGGTCCTGGAGGGGGGAAGTGTGCTGTCGTCTCTGCTGCTCCTTCATCATTACATTTTCCCCCTGCTCCGGTGTGGGCTCTGTCTTCCGGGCTGCAGTCTTTCAGGGAATAAAAAAAAAAAGTGGCCCAGTTTTTTCAGGAAATATCAGTTTTCTCCAGGTTGGGCTCTCACATGAGTTGCAGGGGATATTTCCTCTGTTCTGGGTCCTTTCTGAGCTACAGGGAATATGTGCTGTGGTGCAGTGGAGTACCACTTCCACCTCTGACTTAGGTGTTCTGTCCGCTGTTTCCCACTCTTCACCCTGCACTGCTACTCCCTTTCTGCCTGTCTAGTGGTTTTTCCTCTTTCTTAAATGTTTCCACAGAGGTTCCACAAACAAATTTGGCTCAGCTTTGGCCTATAGTGTCTTTGTATTGGAGCCAGCTGGAAAGGGCTGTGTCAGGCACAGGAGAGCAGCTGGCCTCTCCCCACAGATGCTAGCCCTGAAGCTTACCTCAGCTTACCAAAACCCAGCCACATGGCCATAAAATACCCAATAGAACCATTTACCTTTAGCAGTGCAAGGCTTTTGATCTTTCACAGTTTATTTTTAGATTAACTTTATTAAAGTTAAAATATTTCAACTTTCTGTATAAGAAAGGATTATGCTCCATATAGCAGTGCCTAAAGCTGGTAGAATTGCTAGGTGATAAAAATTGGTGGCTGAACCCTGTTCTTTCACCATCATTCATTCTCTGGTCATTCTCATTATTGTCCTCCTGTCTTGTATCGTTCACTCTTAGAACATGCTGACTCCTCAGGATTCCTTGTCACAGAGTGTTTAAGCCAAGGGCTAACAGCAGCAGCTTCCAAAAGCAAGCATGTTTAAAGTCAAGGAAAGGATTAGCTGTAAGGATAGAAAATGCTGAAGCTATTATTTCAACATAATTTGGCATAGTTTCAGTGCAGTCTGGAAAAAGTCATGGACAGATAAAGTAGGATTATTGAAAATCCAATGTGAGAAATCTTCAGTAGATCTGTAGAGGGTGAGCTGATGGTGAGTGTCCAGTCAAACTGCTTTATGGATCCAACCTTGTAATGCCTTTGTGTAAATGTGAACTGAATTCAAATAATAGCAAAGATATTTTTCCCAAAGAATTTATGGTTTATAATTTCAGTTAAAATACTAGTTGTTTGTGGTCAAGTAGTCTAAAAATAATAAAGCAGTAGAACTGAAGTCTACTCCAAAGCAAATCTCCTTGTTTAAAAACAGTTTGATGAAGGAGTGTTGTGGGATGGGAAACTGTAACCTTTCAAAGAGTAATAATGTTGGTGAGTTCTGGATTTACCCTGATATACTTACTCAAACTGTGTGGTACAAAGTACAAGGAATGAAGCTAATGTTATTCCAGGAGGTGACACTGCTTTGTTCATTTTCAGCTGTTCATGTTACAGAATTTTTTATTATTGAGACCAGTGATTATTTATCTTTTTTGAATGGCTTTTTACTTGTTTACTTGAGTTTATTATAAATTCTCTAGTCTGTCAGTGGCTGAAGAAGTGTTAATTGGATTATACTTTCTTTCAAGGCAATACAATTATTTTATATGATGCTGACACTCGTAGTTTTAGCATTTTAGATATAATTTAAGACTTTTTAACAAAATAGTTAATACAGCTGACTATTTCCTGGTTGTGATTTAAAACACATGTGGAGAACATATTTTTTTTCTTATAATGTATTATAGTACTTTTTCCTGGGATTGTAGATTGAACTTCTTATAGAAGGAGATGGAAAAGAACTTGAAGAATTGCAATCCAGTTGGTAACATCAGCTTTTTGTAAACAATAAGGTTTTTTCAGACTAAGTAAATGTGTTTGGGAGGCTGTATAGATTTCCAACATAAGCTTAAATTAGAAAAACTTCCTCTTGCTAGTTCAATAGTTACAGATGAAATGGCTCTAATTTCACGTTTTTACACTACTCAGTTTAATGAATACCAAGTAGAGTGAGTATATGAAATGATTTCAGGTGAAATGTGTTACACGTACTTACTCATTTGCTTCTCTCCAAATTTGGAATTAAAAACTTTAGCAACTATTACGTGATTCATAAACCTGTGTAGAAGGAAAGGGCAACTATTTCATAATCTTTTCTGATTCTCATGCTTTTATAATTTGAAAAGGTCTGATTATTATAGAAATACTTAAAACTGTGTTTCCAAATTTGACTAGTTTTGTGTTACCATGGGCTTGTATCTCCATTAAATGATTTTTTTTTTTTGATTAAAACAAAAATCCTGAAGTTCAGTAAAATGTTTTCTTGATACCTCTTAGTTGTGCAATTTGAAGTTGAGTCATACAGGAATGCTTTAAAATTTGTTGAATTTCTATTCTATTGGTTTGTAAGGGGCATAAATATGGTGGAACGGTGGTTGCTCTTCAGGCATTCAAACAACATCTCATAAGTATTTGAACATAAAGCAATGGAAAGAAGAGCTGTGCAGCCTCTTGCAGTTCAGCTTGTCTGCATTAACCACATCTGACTATGCAGTTTGGCTTATCCACTCCAAAAGATTAATTGTCCCCAAAAGATCCTGATCAGCTGTGTGGCACTTTGAGTACCCTAAGGTGCTCAGTGGCTATAGGAACTCTGCCAGTAATGAAATCTGCTACTGCTGGGGCTGGGGAGCCCGTGGACTTGAAAGAGGAGGAAAGAATGGCACTGAGAAAGGACAGACATCTGGAAATTCTTGCTTCTGCTGTCAGCTGCCCCTGGTTGTTCTCAGTGTAAGAGTGGCCACATCAGATGAGGTTGTTAAAGGCTGCCTTTTCCAATCCTGTCAGTCCTCAGTGTTTCTAGAGCTGTCAAGCAACTCAATTTGGAAACAGAATTTCAGAAAGCCCTTGAGAAACAAGATGTGTTGGACTTCCAAAATAAGTTGCATGAAATTTGGCAAAATTCCTAAATAGTTTTTTATTTATATTAGCATGTTATCAGCTTTTTCTTTTTTTGTTCCCTGACGCAACGAAACCATAGACTTTCCTGAAAAGTGGAATTTTGCAAGGTATCCTTTATAAAGTAATATGGATGACGTTGAAGTATTATATTAGCCAATGTATCTCCACCAGGATGCTGTCAGAAGAGAGGAGTTCTATTTAAATGAGAAGCTTTTTTTCCCCCACTCTCCAGGAGCTCCATTTTCAGTATTAGCTGCCCTCAAGTACAGTAGAAAAATATGGAGTCTTATAAATAATGATACTGTTAAAGCAGAATACCAAACTTTGGCATACACTGCATGTATCCACCAACGCTCATGCAGGGGTGTAGTGCATAATATGATAGGACTAATATGCTTGTTTTTGATCAGTTTGGTGGAATAGGCAGATAGTACAGGCATCTTCAGTCAAAATCACATAAATGCTGGAAAAACAAAGAGTTTTGTGTGAATCTGTGAGTAATCCTAGGTTCAGAGCTACAATAGAAATTACTACCCTGGCAGGTATTTTTAAGTCTCGGGGTTGATGAAGGTTGGATTAGAGCAATACAGAATTTTTTTAGAATAGCCTTTTTATTTTCTGTTCTGAATTTTTAAAGACACTTTTGGGGTTTATTAATTAGGACATATAAAGAGAAATACTAAAGTAGATATGACAATGAAAGTACTGTATTTTTAAATGTACTTTTAAAATAGTCAATACTACTGAGGGTAGGAATTCTTCATGTCTGTATTGCTGGATAGCATCTACCGTGTTAAGGCCTTAACTGGGGTCTTTGGTTACTCTTGCAGTATAAATAAAGGACTATGCGAACAACTCCAATATGAAAACAGTCACACTGATGGATTGGTTAGAAGAACATTCCAAAATGGGGGTTTAATAGTATTTCTCAATTAATAGGTACTTAGCTTTATGTTTATTTACCTTGCATGGCTTTGCATAAATCAGTATCTGGGTTATTGTCTTAAATCTTTTTTCTTTATTCAAGTCAGATTTATTACTTAATGTCCACTTAGGCACATTTTTGCATTTAGAGAATTATTGGCCTTGTCACCAAGCTTTAGGAGAAAGCAAATCATATTGTTTTTTGAGCTTCCTTATGGTGCAACTTGTTACTTGTCTTTGTACTCCGTACCAATGCCCACATTAGAGGTAGATTTTTTTTTTTCTCCTAATTTTGTACCCTGAAACTTCATTTTCTGTGAACCTTGCTGCACAATAATTCTAACTGTGTAATCCATCTCTTCCTTCTTGTGGAGGATTTGGTATTGACTACTATCTGTTACAGACTCCAGGAGGAAGTAGATATAAGTTTTAAAACGGTATATCCATCTCTGTGTTTAGTGACTGAAATATCTGTCTCTTTCTGTGCCCTTCTTAGTCTTCCCTTAGCTGTCTCAGGAGTGTTGCAAATTAAATATTCTAGTATAAGAGTTATGTGGTCTGGTTTTAGAAGTTAAAAGCATGTGCTGCAATATTATATCTAGAAATTAACAGGAAGATCTGGGTTTTAAAGCAGAGAAATAATGTTTTCAGTTAGCTGGAAATACTGACAAACTCACTTCTATATTTTGCATTAAGCCTATTCAAACACAATATGAAGTGATCTGTCTTTCTAAGGCCTGCCCAAAGATTGTTGGAGGATCTTCAAAAGCTATTTAAATTAGAAAAGGTGTGGTAGGAGGTGCTTTTAAGTTTAAAGATTTTTAAATATTATGGATAAGAAGGTTAAAATAGATTTGGTTTACATTTAATTTATCTTTGTGGTTCTTCACAAATAGTAGGGTTTTTTTGACAATTTGCAAGTGACAAATTCAGTGAGAATTACTTTGAACATGTGCCACTAATTACAATAAAGAGGAAAAATTAGTGTCCAACATGTAAAGTATGGGAGTGTTACTGTGTACATGTGTGTGTGCTTGGAACACTGTTCTTTTCTTAGTCTACCTTTATATTTTAAGCTTATTTCTGTATAATAACTTCAGACCATTTCTAGCACTTAAACACATTTAAAATGTGAGTAATTTAAGTTCCTTGTTACATTTCATGGGACTTTCTTGTGTTTGCCTCTAATAAAAAGCATTAAAACAAAACACCTTGTAACGAAAATTTTCCATGTGTAAGGTTTTGTATAATGACTGTACATGTAGAACTAAGTAATTTAAGAAAAAGAAGTGATGTCTGCTTTTTTGGTTGTTTTTCTGTGGCCTGAAGATGAATTGCAGTATGTTGAATAAGTATTGCAATTCAAACTCAGACATAAAATTTGCAAGTGAAATTTTTCTACAGGAAAGAAAAATTGTACTGCAGTGACTCAGATTTTTACAGGGAACTAACCTTTTTCAAGATTGCAAGTAATGTTTTGAATTAAACTGCCTTCCTCCTGCAAATTGCTGTGTGGTGAAGAGGAGGGTTAATTTTAGACACATGCTGAATGGGACGAATGGTTTCTGTGTATGTACAATTGTGTTTTTGGAATATCTTCAGTGAAGCAATTTTTACAAATAGAAGTAAAGCAGTTTCGGTTTCATCTGGAACAATTTTATATTAAAATTTTTAAAAGAACACTCATATATTTGATGTTATCTGTAAAAAATACACAGGCATAAGGTCATAAATAATACATTCTTATGTTCTGATGTTTTTCCTTATGAGAATATGAAAAGTATTTGCTTTATTTGTTGCAGGAAAGGGAGTACTTGGCAGAACAGAGTACCTAAAGCCAAGCCCCATCCCATAACTTTACTGACTTTTTTCTCTCTCATCCCCGCCCCACAGTCATATATTTACTGGCATACAAGTCCATATTTGCATTCTTCTGGTCTCTCCATTCTTTTTTTTCTGAGTCATATTTCTGAATTCTAGTAGAAAAAGAGCTGCTGTGAAAACAGAAAAAGCCAGCAAACCACAGCTACTGTTTATTGCCCTTGCAATTTTTTCAGCGGCTTCAGAGTACTGAAAAATGTTTGTCTGAGAAGTGTTATTCACCAGTTTTTTTCAGTTATGTGAGGGTTCCCTGTCTGAGTTGGGAAAGAATTTGTCAGAGGACTCTTCCTTAAAAGAAGGAAGAGTCTTCTTAAAAGAAGACTTCATCTTCTTGAAATCGTCTTAAAAGAAGATTTCTTCTGTTATCTTCTTAAAAGAAAAGTATCTCTTCATTGGCGCCATATTCAAACTGATTGGAGAATGGTGGTGTTTAACTCATTAAATGCTGCAGCCTGCTCTAAGTTCCCATTTGATGTTTGCAGGTGGTTGCTGAACATAGTCTTTAACTTCCAACACTATTTTCTCACTCCTTCCTTATGTAAATAGCAAATGTATGGGTTCCATTTTCTTGTTTCCTTTTTCAATCTGATGATTGTAGAACCTTTTTAAGGGGCAGTTGAAGGAAAATGTCTCCTAGAGAGCCATCTATCAAAATTACTTGGTTGTTTGATACCAACAAAGACAGTTGAAATATAACTGAAGCATGTTTTGCAAGAGAAAAGGGATACTGTGATCAGTGGAAGAATTTTGAAGAACTGGCGGTTCTAAGTTTATCTGCTTTGGAAGTCACAAGTCTGTATTGGTTACTTAAATTAGTAACAAAATTATTCTTGGGAATAAATTATTGCACTGAGATCTGACGTAGTGGCATATGTAAGATCATAGATTAGGGACAGTCTCATTCCTACCTTACCATTTTTTAAGTTAACTGTGGCAGTTCTACATGTTTGGCATGTAGTTGGCTGTATTAAAGCAATGTCAGTCCTAAGACTGTCCTGCTGTGGCACACGGGGTGTCCACACAGAAATGATGATTAAACTTCATCCGTGTGGGTACCAGTTGAGCACATCTCTTCCAGAGAACTCTCCACCACATCATCCACCACTCCAGGTTTACTGACCTTTGTTTCTTAAAGAGGTAAATGTGGAGCAAAATGTGTGTGTAAGATTATGCACATGTATGCACGGACATTAGGTTTGGGGGTTTTTTTGAGAACAGAAACCTTGTAGTGTCTGATGAATGTACTCCACCACTTGTGCTTCTTTTGATGTTAGCTGTTTTATTTAATGATGATGCCTACAAATTTGGTTTAAGAGCTACAATTGCTGGAACTCTTCATCCCATTAGCTGAAGACTGGCATGTGCTTAGCCTTTGTCAGGTGTAGATTCAGCATGTGCAAGCGATGCAGTTGCTAACTTCTAGCATGTCTGCTACTAGATAGTTTTCAGTTACCTGATGTTTGCTGAGAGTCTAAAATCTCTCTGTGGTTGTTTTCATATGTTATAACCTATGATGTAACTTAGAAGTCACCTAAATCATACCTGATTTTATCTGCTCGTTAGCTGTGTTTTCACATTTTCAAATCTCTCACTGTCCTCCTTTTCATCAAAGAGGGCAATTTAAATGGGAAAGTTGTGACTCTGGTTTTATCAAGGAACTTCTGTCATTTCATAGAAATTTTAATTTTTTGACTTGAACAGAGTTTTATTTCTCTTAGTTGTAAGACTTATGTGTGTTCCTAAAGCAGTGTATGTAGAATTGGAAGGTGAGATGAGAAGGGACATCAAGAGGAGATCCGCTCTATATACCAATCTAATCAATTTATGTTGGTGTTAATCTTGATACATGCTAATATTTTATCTTAAAACCTGTGTGATTATTCAAAAACTTCTCTGGTCAACACTACTTGTAATACTTAACTATACTTACTATTACAAAGGATTTGATAAGGGGGAGTATGTTCTTTTGGTATTTTTATTACCTAATATGAATTTTCCTTAAGCTTAGTGGTTGTCCTAGCTGCTGTGGACGTGAAAGTCACACTCATGCAGCAACCTTTTGCACATCATATGTCTTCCATTTTTCTTTTTTTTACTTTCTCCAGATAAACTAGTTAAATTCAATGTTTTCTTGCTGTTTTTGTTAGAGAGCTGGAAACAATTTTTTCTCCCAATTTTTCTCAGACCTTTTTTGTAGGATAGAGCCCAGAACTATACACAGTACTGCTGGTTTCTTCTGTAAAGTTGTTTTGTTTTGCATTTTTGTCTGCCTCCTTGATTCCCCCAGATTTTCTCATTGAGCTTGAATGATCAGTGGCTCCTACTGCGCAGAGGCTGTTGTTTTAAGCAAGCAGCTTCTTTCTTAAGGACTTCCATGAAATTCAGTTTTACTTTTCTTTATCTGTACACTTGACATGGACTGTGGAATTATATATAGTTTTACAAGCAAGAACTGAAGTAGTTAGGCATGCTATCTTCAAGGAGGAGTTTAGGATTAAGAAGAAAAAAAATTTTAGAACTGCTTGAGGGGATGAAAAATATTTCATTCTTACTGTATATGCAAAAAGATAGAAATTTTTATTATGTGTAATATTTTTTTGTCAAAGTGACTGCTGTTGAATGCAATTCACAGAAATGAGCTGTGGTGTTTTGTTTTCTTCCTTTTCCCTGGTAGTAGGAAGGAAAGAATCAAAGTGCAGGAAGGTTTTTATTATTGCTTTTAGGTATGGTCTCTTTGAACAACCTGCCTGCCAGGTTTACTAGGAATCTTATTTAGGTGGGATTATTTGTTACCTTTGTTAATATAATATTGTCAAGTGATGGCTTGATTCTGTAGGCACAGTTGCACTGATAGTTGAGTTGATGTAACAGCTGACATTGCCCAACAGAAATCTTCCTTTTTTTCACCTGTGTGCCTTCCACATCCCCTTGTATAAGCTCCATTCAGAATGCTCTAAGATGCCACAGCTCACTAAACTGTGAGAATACCAGACCAAAATTTCATTACTAAGTGTCCTAGTTTCAGTTGGGATAGAGTTAATTTTCTTTCTAGTAGCTGGTGCAGAGCTGCGTTTTGGATTCAGTATAATGTGGATAGCACAGATGTTTTGCCTGTTGCTGAGCAGTGCTTACCCTAAATCAAGGACTTTCCAGTTTCCCGTGCTCTGCCAATGAGGAGCTGCACAACAGGCCAGGAGAGAGCCCAGCCAGGACAGCTGATCCGAACTGGCCAAGGGGATATTCCATACCCAGTATATAAATGGGGGAGAATGTCGTACCAGAATATCATACCCAATATATAAAATGGGGGAGTTAGCTGGGAGGGCCAGTTGCTGCTGGGGGGTGATCTGGGCATCAGTCAGTGAGTTTTTTTTGTGAGTGTGGTAATTAATCTATTTCTTTTTACTTTTTTTATTATTATATTTTACTTTATTGTCATTATTAAACTGTTCCTATTTCAAGCCATGGGTTTTTTTTTTTCCTTTTTTTCAATTCTCCTCCATTTCCCAGTGGGAGGGGAGGGGGAGTGAGTGAATGAACTCTGCATGGTAGGTAGTTACTGTCTGAGGTTAAGCTATGATCCCAGAACTGGGTGAGCTTAGCACAAGGTCCAAAAAATGGCTTAATACTGGAAGGCATTATAAAACTAAAAGTTGGCACATGGGGAGGAAGGAGGGGTGTAGGTTTTGTAGAGGATCGAATTCTTTTGGTGAAGATGAGCTAAAAAAATGACTCAACTCCATGTGATGCTACTCTTGGAGAAGTTGGACTGTACATTGTGTTTTTTAGGAGAAGGTCAGTGCCCAGAAATAGTTGTAGATTCTCCTCTGTCCATGTCATTTTCCCCATCCTCACTTAAAGCTCAATGAATGATTTGAGTTGATCTATCCTTTTAAAGACTAAAAGTATTTTCTTGTGATCTGCTTTTGTTATTTTACTTAACAAAAAGTCTTTCTTTTTGTTTTGTTTGCATTGCAGATGCAGTTGCTGCCAGAACCCAGAAGATGACCTCACCAAAGCCCCAAAAAAGCATAGTAACCAGAAAGAGAGTCCAGAAGTAAATAATATATGGAGCAACAAATTAAGTTGCTCTGTGGCTCATTTCTGTTTTTTGGGGTTTTTTTGTAGCACTGGAATCTTTTTCTTTCCTTTTAAAATGATGAATCCTGTAAAAACATGGACTGCTGTTTGTACCTGTTTTTGAAGATTAAATGTTTTATTAAAATATTTGCATAATTTATGTATACTTAAATACTAATGCAAAATTTTGCCAAGTTTTGAAGTGGGGATGCATTTTTATTCTTTATATCCATGAATTCATGTCTTAAAGGCAAACTAAAAGAGAGTCCTTTTTTCCTGCTTTATAATGTAGAGATAAAGCCTTATTTAATAGTTTCATTATGGATGCTATATAAGAAACAGCAGTGTTGCATCTGATTTCTCACAGTTTTGAGTAAAGTCATATTGGTGGTCACTTAGATGTACACTGAGATGAAGTCTGAAAAAGCAGAAATAGCTTTTAAATACTTTTCAAGTGTTTGAGTTAAAAACAGAACATAAGGCAAAAATCATGTCCTTACATTCTAATTTGTATAAAATGCATTTAAACAATTCTTTGGAAGACAGGTACTGAATTTTAGCCTTTTTTTTTTTTTGCATAGTATTTGTGTTTGTATCACTTTTCCAATTATTTACAGTTTCTCTGGAAAGAGACCAGAATTTTAGACAGAGGGCCCAGAGCAAAGAAAAGAACCAACCAAAAACCAATGCCTATTCTCAACCACCCCCTCAGGTTTTCTTTTTATATTAGTGAAAAGACTAGAAAAGTTATAATTGTGAGTAACTTTGTGCAGGATCTAGTTCCAGTGAAATACTGTCTCACATCTGCTTCTCATAGCAACATAATGGTTTACCTTTTCAGTACTTGAGGAGGATGTAATCTTCCAAATCCTTTTGTAAAAGGGCTTCCTTGCTTGGCTTTGAGTCCTCTCTTCAGAGTTGTAAGTCAAAAAATACAGTGTTGAATTTCAGTGTGAAACACTGCTACTTTTCATGTATCTACTGCAGCATACAGATAATAAGGCATGAACATCATTCTGATCAGGGCAACTGGAAGTTTGGCAAACCAAAAGGAATCCATATGAGCCAGTGAGTGTATTCGTGTGGATGTCCAGCTTGCTTGACTGTATAATGTCTGAGTAACTACTCATGAGATTAAATAAATACGTTGTAGCATGAAATGTTGAATGAATGAATGATGAGGTTATGTTTTGTAACAAGGGAATCCGTTGTTTTGAAATAAACTGGAATACCATATTTAAAAGGTGCTTTCTCATTTCTGTTGACTGTTGGGCTCATTTTCCTGGGTATTAGCAAAGTGTGGCTGACAGCTTTAAGCATAGCATTCTCTTCATTTCAGATGTAAAAATAGGACTGCTAAAGCCTCTCTCATGTTTAAAACTCCTCAAATCAAACTATCATTTTAATGACTTCATTAATCATTTTGTTCAGAAAGTGTGTTATACTGCTCTGAATAGCTGTTGTCAGGAAAGCATACTGCATTCTCTTCCTTGTCACATACTTGAAGTTAATGCCATTCTTTTGTACTTCAGTTGTTTGACATTTTATTTTTTTAGTAACTTATTTACCAGTAAACTTCCTTTGATTACTTTCCAAGTTTTCAAGGAGTGTGTTTTCTTTTGACACTACCAAAGCCAAATGCAACAGTTATTTCCATATATTTAAAAAAAATGTTTTGAGGTGCGAATTTCATAAGCCACCCCTCCTTCCTCCCCTCCAAAAAATGCCCTGGAAAAAGATGTCCTGGAAAGTGTTCTGTGAAGGAAAAGGCTGCTTTTTATTCAAGGTGAATGTTGTTTCAGGGCTTGTCTGCTCAGAAGGCACTGCAAAACCCCAGGCTCCAGCTCGCTGTAACTGCAGTAGTGTTTAAAGCGTGGGACGGCCAGGCGGGGCGGAGGGGAAGGCTGTGATCATACCCGCAGAGCTACCGTATGGATCACATACAGTGCGTGCTTGCACACACGTGTTTTGCTGCTTTGCAAAGCACTGATGGGGAAAATACAGCACTTCATGAGAGGCGGAGGGTGCAGTAGGATTTTGTTGACATCCCCGTTTGAAAGTAAAGCCCCTAACACAAAAGAAGCAAGCTGCCTTTAGACTGCATTTACTGCTCTTGATGACTCCAGTTGTGTGTAAATATTAGAAAACAGCAGGGTCCTGCATTCCAAGAATCACTTGAGCAGTGCCATGAAGACAAGTGTCCTTACTAGTATTGTAGTCATACTCCCAAGCTCTCCTGCTGTTTCTAATCTGTGCGCGCAGCCGTGAAAAAACTGGACTGACATTTACAGGCACAGCAGGGAGACACTTGAGTAGGGAATGTTAAAGACTCCGCTACCTATGTTTCAAAGTGGCCACCATACATGATAAATCTTCACAGGAGAGCTAGTCGGCACTTCAGCTGATGGTGTAATGAGGATATTGATAATGAAGCACAGAATGCTTCTTTTAGTGCTTGAACATTTTGCAGACAGATTGTTTATATTTTCTCCTAATCTAAAATATCCGGAGAGACAGTGAAATTCAGGGTGGATATAAGATACTTTTTAGATGGGACTGGTTTGATAATTTTTACAGGATTATTTTCCAATAAGTTAATATAAAATAATAATTCCCAATATTTGCTGCAGCTAGCATTAAGAAGGGGGTCAGTTGCTTTCTTGAGTAGTTTGACTGACTTTTCTCACTGTTTTGTCCCAGTGAGCTGCCAGATTTGGGATGCCATAATACCAGTAATGCAATTAGGTTTTCTGCACGTTGTCTGGTTGACTTCTCAGTTAAGAGTTTCTTTCCCTTTGGGAATAAGACTAGACAGACTGTCATTTGCTATTACTAATTCTGCTTAGCATTATCACTGGAGCTTTTTTGTAATTAGCTGTCTTAGTTGGCTCTTAAATTTTAATAGCCAATTGAAGCTACATTTTAGCCAAGTTCCATATCTAAATTGCATTCAGTCCATTAACAAAGTTGGTTAAAAGGCTATTAAAACAAAAGCCAATATATGGTGGTTAGCACTTACATCTTTGCAGCAGTAGCAGTACCAGCCTCCAATGAATATTCTCAAGAAATGGCACTTCCTTCTAGAGAGAAAGTGCACGAAGAATGACCAAAGTTTGTTTTGGGAACAAAGGCTGATTATACAGAATACTTGTAGAAAAAATAAATAAATTCAAGTGTGTCTTTTCTGGAAGAAGGTGGGAGAGATGGCAGGGGGAGGTGTAGAAGGGGGCAATTAATGGTTCTGCTCAGATTTGACAGGTCCTGGAAAAGCCAAATAAATGATGTGATGTTTTTCTCCATTTCAGCTGATCAAAATTATTAGCAAAACCATCTGAAGCACCTTCTGGTGGAATTGTCATCTTGCTGAGTTTAGTTTGTAAAACATCCTGCCAGACATTAAAAAAAACTGTAAGCATGCCAGCACATAGGCTCAGAGCACCACTTCTCTAATTGATAGACCCTATAATTTTCTTTTTTACTGAAGACCATGGCTGGATATCTCAGCCTCCCATGTAATTTAATGTAACATCAGTATGAATTTTTTATCCCTAGTAACGTTTGTTTAAATTAGCTTTTTCTCGTCTTCTCTTTCTTAAGGTGTAGACAGGAGATTAACAGCCTTTGGTTCATCCTGTGACTAATAATGTCTTTCTCAGACTTTTCTGCTTTAAAAAAAAAAAAAAATCTTTACTTTTGCGAAGAGATCAGATATTAATACTGCTATGGCTTTAATAGAGAATCTACCAGTTGCCAATGAGCTGTTTCAAGGATGGTTTGCAGTGCCCTGTATAGGTGATGATAGGTGAGTATCAGTAGCTTCATTGTAGGAGGTGTGAGGCAGACTCCAGATTGTCTGAATAACCAGTATATATGTGCTTTTACCAGCATATGTAGTGGGACATCTAAATTAGAGTTTCCGTAGTGTACCAGTTCCATTGTAAAACAGAACATAGAGCGGGTATTCTTTGAACATCAGTCAGATCCCGTTCCTTGTAGCTGCACTACAACATCAAACTGATTGGAAAAGCTCTGTGACCGTAAATGCCAATTCCTTCACTTCCCATTCTGTTTTGGGGGTGCTGGGCTCTTTGCAATGATGTATTCAAAGGGAGAAGGAATCTGTTCTTTGTGAGAAGTGGTTTTCGTTATGTCCTTTCTCAAAGGCAAAGAGAAAGCAGATGAGGTGGGATCAACTTTTCAAAAGAGTCCTACAGTCCTAGTTGGGATCTCAGCTTTATGCAACTGCATTCTAACTCATAGGCATTTCAGTTTTCTTCACTGATATTTTCAAGATTCAGCAGCCCAAGATTTAGAAAGTTGTTTCCATGAATTCAATGCTTGATTTAAGTCCTTTATCGCTGTGAATGGTACCTCTATAGCACCAGTTTGGGGTTTAGAAAAATGCAGCAGCTCTTACTGGCTGCTACAATTGTACTACTTTTCTCTCATGGATGTGCCATGTTTTTAAATATGAAATCACAAACAGTATTGCACTTGTACTTCTTTCTAGTGTCTGTGTTTCATCTTATCCCAACCAAAACCTGTCTTCAACCAGACTGGAGCATATCCTGCCCATGTAGTCTTCCATGCCAGATTTTAATGCCCTTGCATTTAGTTCTGCATACAAATACCTAAAATTGTCAAATTTGAGAAAAAAATTTTGAAAAAAACGAGTTGTGGAGGAACTGTCATTTAATACGAGAAAGATTGGCTCCCATATTTCTACCCCTTGTCTTGGAAGGTCAGCTTTCCAACCCTGCAGACCTTAGCTGCTGTGATGGGCTTTCATAAGTATACTCAAAAGAAAAGTGATGAGAACACAGTGAGACAGCTGTGAAGTACAGTAGAAGTGAAAAGAAAATACACATTTTTTTGAACTTTCCTGAACTAATTCCTTTTGCCAGACCACTCCAGACTGGTAGAAGCTGGCACAGTGGGGATCTGCATCTGCAGCTTCTGAGAGAAGAAAAATTCTTCCTTGGCAAGTGGAGCTAGAAACCCAGAAAAGTAAGGATTAATATGATCATTTATACAGAAGCAGTGAGAACACAATAACATGAAATACAACCAAGGAGGATGCATTTAAAAGACAAAAGAGCCCTGGAAGGGAAGGTACTTAGCTTTGTTCAGAATGCAAACTCTAACATGCAGTTCTGGGAATTGGTGAATTGCACAGCTTAATGTTAAAAGAAATTACTTCATACCACAAGAAATACACGATCTGTGCCTTGAAAACCTGAAGGTACTTTCCTTTCTCTTTCTGCCAGGAGAGGAGTGGAACACTGGATCTGCTTGAAAGTAAGTAACCCTCCAGCTAATTTTGTCTATCTGCTACTAAACCTGAACAAAAATAGTGTAAGTAATAAATTGAATTCCTTTCTGAAAAGAGATATATCTATCAAAAAAAATATAATGCCTTCATTCTTACATTCTCACTAATCTCTCATTGTGGAGCTGTTTCCTTTGGAATGGTGAGGGTGGATCTGCAGTAGCAAATGTGCAGTCCCTGACTCACTTCTAATAACACTTGGCGATAGCCATAGCAAAAAATATACAGAGCACCACATTTAGAAGACAATGTAGTGCTGAAAATATCTGGGTGTGGTCTAACAACTGGTTTCCTCTGTCACTGACAGAGCTGATCATCAGTAGGCTTTGGGCTTTTTTAATCGGTGTGGTCAAATATGGAAGGAGGCAGAATTTGAAATTCATCTCTTAACCAGACCAGGTATCACCTGATAAATCTCTCTGGAGACTGACAACAGGTTTTGCCTTTGTTATTTTTATACATGAGATGGTTCGTGTGTGGCAGTGAATTGTGTCACTGATTGCTTGTTTCCCTTCCTCATGTCAAAGCCCTCCTAAAAACAATTCTGACATTTGTCATCCATTTCTGGTGAAAGCACACCCCAAGATTTTCTCTAAATATGCCCAGAATGCTTTTTTTCAGTGCATGGAAACTATTCTGTTTTGGGGGTGGGTGAATTCCAGTTGTTTATATTGAAAGCCTGACCTTTCAGAGGTAGTAGTGCCCAAAATATTATTTGAAGCCAGTAAGGGCTGCAGGTAACCACTCTATCTGAAAATCAAGTTTATGTTCCTCTAAAAGTGTATCCTTTGCCTGCTAGGAAGATAATGATATTTTTGGCTGTTAAGCACACTACTGAATTATCTTTAAAGATTAGGGGTAGGAGCAAAATTGCAAGGGAGACCCTAACAAGGAATGAGTAATTCAGAAATGAAATTGCATGCTGCAAGCCAATAACTTGAGCTGAACCACAGAAGTTGTGCTTGAACTTGACATTCCTTGATTAACTAAGGGTACTGTGTCCAAGGTAATGAGGAACTGGAGGAGTGAGAAAAAAAGTATTGAAATATGTATGTGTTTTTGCCACATTCTTCACAGGTTTTTTTCATAATGTCTTTGTTATAAGCTCTTTCAAGATGTGGTTTTCTTACCCCTCTGCATAATACCTGCTGTACTAGAATGTGAGAAGTTGAGTGCCTGTGATAAAATTAATTTCATTTTATTAGTTATTTTGTTTATTTCATGGCAATATGCTTCTTCCTTCTGCCTTTCAAGGGACTATTTTGATTATTCAACAAGTATTTTAGCTTATTAGACTAATTATTTAGCCTCATTAGATTAATTATTAGCCTTATTGAAATTCATGTTGCCCTGAAGAACACAGAAAATTAGGGGAGATATGGGAGACCTGGGGCGCTGGCAGGCATTGGAGTAGGCCAGGGCACAACATTGTGCTTATAGCTGAGGAAATGGGATGGCTGTTCTGGACAGGCTCTCTTGCCCAAGGTTGATGATTCAAGCTGTGGGCCTTTCCTACAAGCATGGCTGTCTTGCTGCTCCTCTTCATCACATCTGCCTGGCAAAAGCACGACAGAGCCATCTGCCTTCGGTCTTTCCTTCATCTGTCTCTTTCAATCCTATGCATCTGATTTCGTGCCCATTTCAGCACAGACAATGCTATTTGCTGCACTGTTCTAATCAATCACTCTTGCAATGTTCAGAGCCCTCGGACCAGAAGTCTGAGTCCTGCACAGGTACTAGGGGGCCCACTAGATCACTGTGGGTCACCTGGGTTTCACAGCTTGGCAGGAGCTGTAATATTACATGGAGCTTTTAAGGAGACACAAAAAGTGCATAAGGGTTTCCTCTCTGCTCTCCCCTAAACCCTTTCCTTTGATTTCTTTTTTTCCACTGTAGCATCTCCTCAGATCTTTATAGGTTCTACAGATGTTGTTCTCTCCCTTCCATCCATTTTCACTCTGCTTGTCTCCTACAGAAACATCTGACACCTCATCAGAGAAGCCCACACTCACTGTGTTTCCACATTAGCATGTTGCCTTTGACAATCCTATTAGTTTTTCTGAAAGACCATCAAACTGGTAATGAAATTTATCAAGGAAGGGATTTCTCCTAGAAACAGTTTTATCCAATTGTGTGATGTTCAGCCACCAGAGTGTTCCTTTACTTCATAGGCATGATAATTTTCTGTGCATATGTATCATCTAGGTATGGCTTCTCAGGAGTGCTTGAGTTTCTTAATAGATTAATAGTCCCCAAGGGAGAGCCCCTACTTATCTCTTGAAGTCTCAAGTATTTAGACTGAAAGATGGACAAAGAATTTTGTAAATCATATCACATTCCACTGGGAGGTTTTTTTTTCTGAGGAAAGCTGCCTGAGTGCATGGATAGCCCATATAGGTCAGCAGCAAGCAATGGAGTGTATTTTGCAAGACTTCTTCAGACAAGTGCCAGGGGATATTATGTGCCCAACAGCTGATAATTCTAGTAGAACACCAGTCAAACCGGGATCCAAACCTCTGGTGGCAAAGGGAATGGCATGATTTTCTTGTCTTAGGAATGGCTGCCTGTTCAAAAAGTAGACATTTACAGGAACAGCATTCATTAAATAAATGTTCATAATTAAAAAAAATTAATGTCTACTAAGAGATTTCCATTCTTTTGTTTCCTTTGTTGCAACCTGAAGATGATATCTTTGTCTGAACTGGTAAATTTCAAACCCTGCCCCAGTAGGTGCATTCCAGTAACGGGCAAGAACACACCTGCTCTTGTATCACAAGCAGTGACAAGTTTCTAGTGTATGATCTGCTGGCAAGTTATTTAAGCCATCAGCCCAGAAAAGACTATCAAACTTGCATAACTACACACCTTATAACAGAATTTGTGAGCATTGCCAGTTAACTGTTTGTACAAGCTGTGGTGCAGGTGTGGTCTGTTCTTCCCCTCTTCCCGGTGACATCCCAATGTCTGAAGGAGACATTCATAAAGAGGAAGGGTAGGGAACATCTGGTGGGTGGATGGGAAAGAGGAATTTTAGGAAAGCTGCTCCAGAGACACTTGTCTCCAGGAAGTCATAAGTCCCAGTTCCATGTACGCTTGCTAATCATCACTTCTGCCTTTGATACTATAGGGTATTACCCAGTTTGCTGCCATTTGTTGTCATAGGATGCACTAGAAAGTTTTTCCGTTCTGTCATAAGTTCTTCCAGGTCTTATTACAGCATCTGGATTTCTTACTTTGTGTTTCTCTGAAGGAATCAATCAAACATACATGATGACTGCTGATTTTCTGCATTAAATTTTAGTGGTAGATTAATCCTGATAATTAATGAAGCACTATCAAATGTAGTAAGGAAGACTTTTATAAGGCCAACAAGAAGGTTGGAAAGGTTAGAAAAGAAGGTTGGAAAGAATTAATGTCTCTCTGAATGGCACTTCCTTCCTTTTTGAAAGCCTGGTGGTTTTTTTTGTCTTTGTGGAGTATCAGCCCAGTCTAAACACTGAAACAAGGTGGGTGAACAAAACTTCAACAGACTTTGATCATTCAGACTCTGCAGAAATTCAGGGCAAGTCATTGCTGCCTAGTTCTGTTTTCAGAACAAAGGTTTTTAGAGCAGTCAAGTTCAGCAATTACTATTTTTGAAATTTAAATGGATCACTAAAATACATTAATCTTTTTTTGCTTCCTCCTCATCAAAGCATTTGATTACCATTTGATGGTTGGAGGACATCACAGTTAGAAATCCTTTGGCTCTCACTGCTGCATCCTTTGCAAAGCAGCAGCTGAGTTCAAGACCTGCCCCAGAATTCATGCCTGGTTTCTACCTCCTTTTGAGAGGCTGAGTGGTGTTAAGAGTTGTACATAGCTTGCAGAGGGCATACACATAAGTGACACCAAATGGAATTGAACTATTTCTGAAATGTCGAGGAGTACCTCTGATGCAGAGCACGGTTCTTTTAAGAATTAGGGCATACTATTCCTCTACAGTTCTTTGCTGTGCCAAAAGAGGACTAATCAGTTGATTAATTATGTAAAACATGTATTAAGTTTTGCTTCATACTAGTGATGAGGATAGCATGTGTAGAAATTTATTTTTTACTTTCAGGATTTCTTACAGTTGGTCTATTTTACCAAGGTTAAGATTCAGTCCATTCTCTGTCTGACTTTTTTGTCCTTATCAACGATCCTGACATTATATTGATGAGATAAAAATATGAAAGGGAAGAATCTACAAACTCAAACTCAGAAAAAGAGCTTTTTTCCCACCCCCTTAAGCTATTTTGTCCTTCCTACCCTGCAAAACATAAGCAAGCACTAGAAGAGAAAAATTAATCAACAGCAAACCAAATTATATAAAGAGAGACATTATTTTTCACCTATCCTTTTTAGAAGGGTAATTGAAAGAGACAGAAGTCAACTAAATTTAGTACACTAAAACAATGTACAGTACTGTGAGTACTTCAACCTAATAGATCAAGTATAGTTCTTTAAATCCCTCCCCTTGCAAATCCAAGGAGAGAGAATTAAAAGAGGCTTTATTTTCAGACTTGTTAGTCAGTTAACTGTAAAATAATTTCCAAAGATAAAAAGATGTCCTTAATGCTTTATATTGTGTGTATTCAGGTTGGAATATTTTTGTTCTGCAAAGTTTCCATCACCAGAATCTCTTTCCTTCCTTGTTCAGGCATTTAAAATCCACATTCAGACCTGTCAAGTCTTATATTCAGAGAATGAGACTCATTGGGTTCATTCCTGTCTCACACGTTTCTATGGATGGGCTTGCTATCAGTCAGAGAATAGATTCACATTTCAACTAAGCCAATCCAGTGGGCACCTGGGGTCAGCAGCACAGTCCCATTTTCTTTTGCTGCTCCCTGGTTATGTGTTCCTGTCCCCTTTGCAGTGTCAGTATTGTTGCTCAACCTGCTGGGTGTACAACCCTTTGTTGAAATAAGCCTTAGGACTTTTCATCATTTGTTTTCTGAAGTAAAGTTTAAAGCCCCTTTTTAACTAGGAAATAATTCTATTTCCCTGGGTCATCCATTTCCCAATATCATCCATTACTGGGCGGGATGTAAATCATTCAAGTACTGGCTAAAAGAAGTTGTTGGGCAACTCTAAATATGTGTCTTGTCCCAAGAGTTCCACATGCCTTTCTGAGAAATTCCCTTCTACCTTTGAACAGTGGAGAATTAGCCAAGTATCCAATCAAGCTGCATCATTGTGCCTCATCACCAATATTTTCTTATTGAGAAATACACACATTAAATCACATGTGAAAGTCAATTATGAAAAACAAATATTTGCAGGCCAAAAGAAGAAATGAAAACCCTACAATTACTTCCATTTTCCAACATTGCTTCAAGCAATGGAGCCTCAGGCATCATCAGGCATTGTCCCTCAGCCTGGTGCCGGCGTCACATTTTGCTGTCTCCAGCCTGGTGCCTGCGTCACATTTGGCTGTCTCCTTGTCACCACCTTAGCAGGTCACAGGGTTAATTCTAGAATGTCCATTTCAAGCTATTAACTTCGTAATCAGAATAAGTGTTAGTTTGGAATGTGCTGAAGTGGTTTAGAATAATTTCCAGGGCTGTCAAGATGCACGTGCTAGCCCTGTGACTGCAAGAGACATGCAGTGGAAGCTGAATGATTGGCAGGGACAAGTTGGAACCAGCTGCTGCTAGACTATCCTGTATGGGTCATTGCATTATCATAAAGCCATGCATATACAATAGGTGGATTTGATTTTTCAGGAAGTGGATTACCAGTAAGTCTATGAGCTGGTCATGACATTATATTTCCCTGTAACATCGACTGGAAACAAAACACACACCATTTCTTGCAAAAGCATTGGTTCCCCAGAAAGTCTCTTTGTATTAGAAGGATAATGAGAGCCTTCAAAATTTTAGGCCTCACCTGAAATGTGCATGTCTGAAGCTTTGTGTGTTGTAATTATGAAGGGAAGGCATTCTTCCCAGTAGTATATTACCTGTTTCAGAGAAAGAGAAATTACAAAGAACGTGGAGTGTAAAATGAGTCTTGATGTTTTAAATAGTATTGACTAGGGCCTCTAAAGAATTCTGTGGGCTGCTTGATAAAGCAGAAAGAGACAATAGAGAATTTTCTACATGCTGGCTTTGCAGAAACATGTTCTATATTTGATTGTTTCATTGAGTGCAGCAACAGAGTATACAAAACATTTGGGATCGATAATGTTTTGTACATCTTTTTTCCAAAGATCCCAAATTATTCTACAAGCAGTGAGCATCAGTAGGAGAAGCTCATATCTAGGAACTAGGTACCCTCTTCCCCTTAAAGGGAAACAGGGGACCAGAAACACAGTTCAGCTTGCTCAGCATCACATGCTAAGACAGGTACTAAATTGCATACAAAATTCCCAGACAGCACATGTCACTTCATCTCCTGGTCCTTCATACAAGCCCTGAAAAGTGTTTGTTCTGGATTAATTGTCAAGCTAAATTAGTTAGGTACAATGTTAATGTCCTGTGGAGGTCTTGTGAAGTAAACCAGCCTCAGTCTATTCAGTCAAATTCAAGGAGCTATCTATCTACAGTGGAAACTACACAGGTTCTTCTCTAAACTCCTTTATAAGGCATAAATAAGGACTAGTGTTCTGGATTATTTCTCATGTCCATTTGCTTTTAAATATGAGGGGTAGCACTGAACTAATCATCTGGCCAGTCCTGTGCTGGGAATTACATTAATCACCTTAAGATGGCAAATGCGTGTGCTGCACCAACCAAGCATTTGTGTGGCTGCCAATTGCCCAAAGCCCTTTAGCAGTTAAAATATAATTACCTGTGTGGACACGAGATGGTTGACGGAATAGGTTATATCATCAACATAATTATAATGCTAGTACTCTGTAGGTGTTATGGAGGGCAGAAGTTCGCACATTTCTGCCTTTTTATCTGAGGGAAACTTCCTCATGCTTCCAGCAGGGTAGTCAACATGCTGCTGGGTTCTGTCTCTGTTGCTGAGACTGGATTAGTTTTTGAGCCATTCTCACCTCTCTTTAAGAAATGGTGAAACTCATAGCCTGCTTCTGAGAGGTTCTTTGCATTTTATAAACAAAGAATCCTATGCAAAAGCAAATTCTGATTGCTTAATTATTTGCAACCTCTTGTGCAAACTCTCCCGTTACTTTCCTGAAACCTTCCACTTTGAACAAGTGGGAGCACTAAACAGGCATAACTTTTCTTTGCATTTTGAGGATCTGGTCTTTTCAAAATGGTAGATACTATTTTTATAGGAAGCTTCTAGTACATCATTAGTAAAAGAACAGGTATATTTACCTTTTGAAGTAATTATTTCCAATTTCTCATTTTTCTAGTAATTCCATGATTGCAATCAGGTCATCAGTTTGTAGGAAGAATTCTAAATATATATTAATAGAAGATATTTTCTCAGAAAGGAAAATAACAATGCCCAACCTAGTGAATTAGAGCAGTAAAAGTCTTCCACTGTTTTTACAAGTTTGGGTGAAATGTAAGGTGTTTTGTAATGCTAGTAAAAATAGCTGTGCTTCACTTTCTGAGGGTAATGAGGGGAGAGAAAAGTGGTGCCTCCATCTTCTGAAATTTTGAGGGGGAAATTAGTTTGTCAGGAAATGGTTTGAAACTGATGCTCAGGTATTGTCAGGAATGCATACTACAGAGTCCAGCATTCCTAGATCCATCATTGGTGAATACAGCCTCTCCAAGAAGATGTTCCACGCTTTTTTGTATTAAGCGTAATTAGGTCATTACAGAAACACATTCTGTCTTCCTCTTCTCAGTGCTTGCTACAGCAGCCCAGAAAGAAGTTGACACTTTGCATTACCTTGTGTTTTAATAGCTTTATATGCAAACTCTCCACTGCTTGTTGGCTTGCCTGCTGGGAGCCAGCTGTGGCCTACCATCAAAAGCTATGTATCAGGTTTCAAGAGCAGGTCATAGTGGGGTGGTAAAACCAGTAGAACCACATATTACTGTGTGTGGTAACCCATAGAAAGGGGCCATCATGCAAGGTGAGAATAATTTTTTTCAGGAATAGACTTCTAAGATCCAGCTGCCAAGTACTCACAGTGTGGGATATATCCCTGCCTATGGTTTCGCTCAAGGACAGAGCAAAGCTGGGAGCAGAAGGACGCATGAGGAGAAGCCCAGGGAAGTTTGGGGGTGGGATGTGGGACAAAAGACTGAAACTAAGGATAAATTCTGCATCCAAAAGTAGTAGTGGACTTTCTGATACTCCATTCTCCAACTCCCCAGTGGGGTTTGCCACAATTCATGCACAGCAAGGCCAGAGTTAAGTCATGCAAAGGGCCCTTCTGCCTGGCAGAGGAAGACCATGGCCATGGCACACAAGGCATGCTGGAATATGCGGGGTGGGCTACACCTGCAGCTCGGGATTGTCATCATGTGCAAAGCAGTGTGGGCAGCAGGAAGGCCAGGGGGTTGTGAGATGTGGGGTGGTGCTGGGGAATGGCAGCTTGTGTGTTCAGTCAGAGAGCTGTGGGGCTCTGCAGGACTCAGGAGGAGTGCATTTCCTAGGATCTGGTGATTTGAATGATTACAGTGAAGCTCAGTCAGGAATTTGTGGTTGGAGGAAAACTTTGTTTTTAATACACAGAAGAACTCCTCTTCATGTGGGATACAGCTTCTACTTACCTCCACCTGCAAGTCCATAAAGACACTTGAAACTTCCCAGCTCAGGCTCCATAAACACACACTAGACCTACACCACAGCTCTAGCTGACAGACTGCCAAAGCTTTTAAAACTTTATAAAGTTATAAACATATATAAACTATATATGTACACTGGAAACAATCCAGATTCGAGAAGCATCTGAGAAGGCACGTGGTAAACACAAAGTCAGTAACTTTTATATAACATGAAAGCCACTGGTTTGCCTCAGAACTGCAGAGCTCTGACCACAGTGGATTTGGAAAGCTGGCTGGCGTGGCTTAAGGCAGACCTGTTTCTGTGCTGGAGAAGTGATTTCCCAGGGATTTGAGGGAGAAGTAGTATTCCCCTTCAGCTAAAAGTGTCTCTATGCCTCTGACTGCCTTATGGAGCCAACTACGCTAAGTGCACAAAATATGCAGTTGTCATCCAGGGTACAACTGGATCTCAGCAGAGTCAACGGATTGTCATTTTCTCCTGCCATGCTAAATCTCTTCAATTTACAATTTCTTTTTCCTTATACATTCATGTTCTGCAGCTGCTAGTAAACCTGTGAGTTGTACCCAGTTCAAGCTGCCTTCTCCACAAAGAGCATTCACAAAAATGTAGCTGTGGGCTTTTGTCCACATAAAGACATTTCAGCCATGGGTGCCTCTGTTGTTACTGAAATACTTGCTGGCCTTTGAGCCTTCTGATCCCCATTTTGCACAAGTGGTGTGTTTATTTAAAAAATGTTTGCACATATTCAGGTTTTACAGCCAGGACTCACAGCCACTTACAACCACAGCTGTTTTCAGCCACTCTGTGGCAACTAAAAAGTAGGTAAAAGAGGAGCTAGAAACTGTTTTCAAAAGAAAAACATCCTTCAAGGAAGGGAGGTCTCACTGCTCCATCAGAAGAAGGATGGCTCAGTGCTGGGTTTGCCCAAGGCCTGGGGTCAGGCTGCAGTCCCCTTGGATGTCACCAGGAGCCTCTCACAGCCGTGTACCTGTCATTATTTGAAGGTCTGTTTTTAAAAGAATATTTATGCTCTGTTAGACTTCTCAGCTTCTTACTTCTCTGTTGTATTACCTCTGAAAGAGTTAACAGGAGAATGAGCTACAAAGCCAGGAGACTGATGAGAAAAAGGGACCTGAAGGCTGGGAAGGGCTGTGATCTGTTATGAGTGGCGGGGCTGAGTATGGGCACTGCCAGCTGGATCAGTTATCTGGGAATACAGTTTCAGAGGCCCCGAACCTGAAAGAGTAACCGGTGGCTCATCACCCCCACCCTGCTCTTGCCCTTTTGGTGGGGTCGGGCCTGCTGAAGCATTTGAGGGGTGTGGGTTCAGCAGTGAGCGGGCTGAGCAAGTGCCATGGGAGGGCAGCATTGCTCAGACACACAGCCCGGCGCCTTTCAGCCTTGTCCTGCGCACATCCATGGAAGGGCTCCTCCTCTGAGAGCCGCTGCACGCTCCCGGTCTCATGGGACCTGCTGCCCCGGCCATCAGCCCGGGACCCTGCAGGGCAGCCTGGCTCATGGGGGAACCGCTGAGCCCATGGTCAGCCTTAGCTGCTCACCTGTCCCTCGGCAAACTCTGCTGTTCTTGAGCTAGTTTGATGAGTTGTTTTGGGTTTTTTTTGTCTTCGAGTGTCTTCAAAAGATAATTACATGGAGCTGAGGCCGTTTGCTCAAGTTACTTTTAATTCCCATGGTGGTTGTAATGAAGTGTGTACTGCACATCCATTTTACTAAAGTAGTGTATAAGGACACACTTGACTTGCTTTTCCTCTGCAGTTGAGGAAGGACAGATCATTAAGAAAACAGGACTGCTACCTTATTGGAGCCTTCAAACAGATGCCCCAGCCTGACTCCTTTGGAAGAGACGCACACTGAGTCTCTGAGACCTACGGAGGCTTTGGTAAAGGGCTTTAAAATGCTTCCTCTTCCCTCAGGATGGTGCTGCTCCCAGCATCATTGCAGGTTTTATCTCAAAGCAGACAGGCTTGCTAGTGAACAGGAGAAGAGTCCATTAGAGGAAACATGGGAGAAACACCCTGTGCCAACCAACAAAACCATTTCTGAAGATTTCCACTTTGTAGTAATGCCGGCAGGTGCTCTGCCCACGTGATTCAGTTGGGGGTTGGAGATTTGTGTGTTTAGGTGCTGGCTGGTCTGCCTCATGCTGAGTGCCCAAGGTGCTGTCAGAGGACAAACATTTTCACATTCAAATCCTCCTTTCCCAGTTCTTGACTTCACAGAACTTGCAGCACATACATAGATGCATGTTCATTTATTATTTCCTGAAAAATTGTCTCCTTGGAGCTGCTCTCCATAGAAGTGCTATCCTGTAGTCTCTCACAGAGGAACTGATGACAGGGACTTAAATCAAGCCCTTCCTGTATGTCAAAAGAGTACATAACTCCCTGGCCAGAGTGCATTTTGAAGCTGAGATTACATTGGAGCTTTCAAGCTAGATATATTTTATATAAAGTAATTGCACAGTCCTGCGTTTAAGGTATGCACTCAAGTTTCTGTCTTTGATCTAAGAAATGCTTATTTCCCAAAGTGGAACAGTGTCAATAGGAAATATTCATATGTCAAATAGCTTTATTGCTTCAGGGCTAGGGTGCTGTCCTGGGAGACTGAAAATAGGGTTGTTCTGTTCCAAGTGATCTACGTAAGCATTGAAATTTGTGAATAAAAGTCAGAGGTGAAAAAAGGGAAAGTTGGCATCAGCAACATTGTAATGATTTAGACTTGCATTTTCTCTTTAAAAAAAAATTAAACAGAAGGAACACAAATAATTCTTTTCAATCCAAACAAAATACAAGGGTTTTATCTTTGTCACAGAAAACACAAAAATATATTTGGGTTTGAATCAATTTTATTTTCTTCTTTTATTTTGGTAAATAATATTCTTAAATATGCTTATAGGGGTCTAAGCAGAGATTCATTGAGCAGAAACCTGTTCCTACTTTTACAATGCCATAATCACTGGACTGGGCATTGTCTGTCAAAACTTTGATTAACATGACAAGATTAGGATGAATTTTTGTCCATTGTGAATAACCCAACATCCTTTGCTAGTACAAAAGGGAATTATATAGTTTTTTTCGCATCTACAGATGGATACAGACACCAGGAAGGGATAGAGGTAAATTCCTAATACTTGTTAATAATTGCATTTGTTTTGTCCTGCCATCCTTCATTTCTTCCACAAAGTTTCCTAGTGTCAGGACATTCTAGGATGAAAGTATTAGTTTAGAGGTAACTGGGGACTGAAGATCATGATTCTAGGGTCAAGGACATCACTTTAACATGAAAGTGTCCCAGCGTTGATAAGGTTTTTTTTTTCACTGTTCTGCTTTGGGGTCCACCTATGTAAAGGACCAGCGTAAACTCTAAATGACCACTAAAAATAAACCCATTTGCTATTTATTATTTTATAGCTGAATATGGTAGCTACTTCAGAGTTGTGAAAAGAGAAGACATCCTTAGTTGTCTCTGCAGAGCATTTGCAGATGAAGGAGTCAGCATGCACTGGTAGGATATTCAAAATCATGCAGTGCTCTGCTACATTTTCATAGTAAGAAAAATATTTTTGCCTATAGGAATTACTGTGTTCAGTTGTTTGCCCTATGTTAAACAGATAGTAGCTCAGATTTTAGAGGTCCTTCATCCCTTAAATAATGCTAGCTAAATCTACTACTCTAAGTTAAAAAAATGCTGTTGTTGTATTAAAGCATTGGAGTGCTTCACCAAAAAACCCCCTTTTGAACTCTAGATTATAATGAAGAGATCATGTAGAAAAGAGAAAACCAGTTTATTTTGCAGTGAGAGTAAAACACATTCTTTGAACTCCCCAAGGCAGGTTTTCCTGTGGTGAGGCCTCAGGAGGAATAGTAAGCAGAAAATGATTCCTGTGATGTTTAGGCTTGTGGTTTGCTGCTTTGCAATGTGACACATAAATTGGTGGACAAAAATGTTTTTTTTTCTATTAGGTGTTCCTAATGAAGCATCTGTACTTCTTTGAGAACTTACAGTGAACTCCAATCCTGCATTGTTTTGTTCAGGAGTCAGTGCAGATTGCTTCTCCACATTCCCCTATGGCAGCCTTAAATGCCTTAATTTTGCCATGATGCGAGATTGGTATCAGTCTATTTTCTTTCCTTTCTCACTGTATCTCAACTTGAACTGAGCTTTTGGTGGGCTCACCCCATGCTTCCCTTAGTATCACATTTAAGGCGTCCAGATGGGGTGACAGAATGGAATAAGACACCAGCCCTCCATCTGTTAAAAAAAAAAGAAGAAAGAAAAAAAAAGAAATTAAATACAAGGTTTTATTGTTCTTTAAGTAAGAACAGATACAGTCTGTATGTCAAGGCCAAACTATATGCTATTAAATCTATCCTTTGAAGTCTTCCATTGGGCTGACCAAGGACAGATGGTAAACTGTTATCAGTTGATACGGGATTAGGTCAAGTCGAAGTTCAAGATTGAAGGTAACAGTAAGAGTCTCAGTTCAGTTGTCAAATGTATTAGTTTATTTAACGAATATCACGTAGTCAGCATCTTTGCTACTGTTCTGCTAGTTTAAAAATTGCAAGATTTATTTACCCAAGGATCTCCACACTCTTTAGAAGTTTAATATGGCAAATGTATCTGTTGCAGCTTAGTAGCTGAATAGCAATAAAATCTTTATTCTTTTGGAGGAGAAGAGAGTTTAGATTTTAGATGTACCAGCCTAAAATATACTGCAATTCTTTTTAATTTTTTGTTTTATTTCCACCTGGCTCATATATTTGCATCATTTGCCTTTGTGTTTCTATTTTCTTTGCATATGCACCAATTGGAGAAACTGATTACTAGTATCAGATGTAGGGAAGGCTATAGCAGCATTTCATTTCTTGCACTTTATTTTTGCACCCAAATAATGAATGAAGACTATTGACCGTGAAGCTGAAATGCTGCATACATGTCAGGCTGTCTATTCTTCAAATTTGGCAGAGGAAATGAATTTGCCTTAAAAACAATCTAACCAAACATGTTTAGAAACAGCTTTTGCAGAACTGGCTGATGTTTGCCATATGACACACGCAATGGACATTAGACATAATTTGGAAGCAAGCAAAGCAGTTAAGCGTATGCCAGTGAAAGAGCTGAGACAAAATGAACTTTCAAGATCTGGTCATAATCTTACACAATAATTCTTTGTCAACCTCATGATTTAATAATGTGCATGATTTATATAAGTTGAGGACTGATGGGATGAGCCTTTGCTAGCAAACCTAGAGCTAAAAATGCTCAAGATAACTTCTCAAAGAACAGCTCTTCTTTATAGCTCTATCTAATTTTTTTTCTTCCCCATAACTCCTTTAAAAATTCAAATTACTCTTCTCTATAAGGTGTGTTCAGGCAGAAAAGAGGAGCAACAGTCAGGAACCCTGACAGTGCAAAGTTCTCTAGAGACACAGGAGGAAAAGCTGCTGTTGCAGCATAGGAATTATTTTTCAGGTATATAAATCAAGACATTAAAACACGGTAAGGTTTTCCTAATACTGTTCAGTATATTGTGGGTACACATTGACTTCTCCATATGACATTTGTTCTTTTATGTACTTATTACATATGTTAATGTGTCATGTGAATAAGTAAATATTGCCAGAAAAACAGGACTTTTGAAGTTGTGACACTTTGTGCTTCATCACTTGACATTCAACAGCTCTTCTTAATTTTTACAGTTGGGATGATGTGTAGCTGACTCTAGCGTTATACTGTGTTAGTAACACATCCAAACTAAAAAAAGAGACAACCCTAGAACTGTTTCTGGTTCACTCTCAGCTCAAAGAGGTTTCTCTCTAAAGGCTCAGGACTCAATTCCCATTTAAACAAAATTTTAAGCTTGGCTGGAGGTGGTGCGAAAATCACTTCTTACAATTTTTCCTGTTCCCTGGATTTGGCCTGGCTGAAACTACTGTTGTAATAAGGCTGTGGGCTTCCTCCTGCCTGTCACAAGGAATGTTGTAGCTCCCTGAGTACTGCTGAACTTCAGGGCTCAAATGTGGCGCCGTCTGGTCTGCAGAGTCCTTTGCTATGCTCCTTTCTCCCCTTGCTCCCTGCTTTTCTGTGCTGAGCTAGCAACCCCTGGGCAGAGTGATGGGCAAGTTCTGGTGGCAGCAGATGGCACAGCACAGCCCTACAGGCCTCCTTCTTCTTTAGAGATCCACAAAGTTCTGCACTGTAATAGTACATAAATTTTTTAGCTTCAAGCTTCAGCTACAAGACTGGTAAATCTGGAAAAGTCATCTATGCAGACTGGACTTTTCCTTACCCGCTCTCTCAGGCGGCTGTATTGGACTCAGGGAATGGGGATGGAGTGAGTGCAGAAAATAGCCATTAGAAACTTGTTGAGCATTTCAGTGAGCCTTTTCTCACCTCAGTGTAAGCTTTATAAAATTACCATAGACTACAAAAATGGAAAAATATAACATCAGGTGAAAGAGTCTAGGATCTACTTCCCAGACATATTTTAAAGTCACTCAGGAGAAGAAAAACATTTTCATTTAAAAATGTTGGTCTTTTCCACTTTCTTTTTGATTAGCCATTTATACCTTAACTAAGACCCATGTCTGTATTCCCTACTTGAATAGGAAAAAGCTTCCATTATACTTGGCAACATAAAGTAATGTTAAATAATCAAAACCAAATCAAAGCATTTGCTCAGTATATTTTGGTATCCAAATATGTTCAAAAAATGCTAATCTATACATGCTTTGAAGTCCTCCATGCATGTTCCTGCTGTAATTTCATTTTCCCCTTTTTTCTGTGTTTTCCTCTCTGCTCATTCTTTTGAGAAGGGATCCACAGCCTCCTTGGTTTCAAAATTCTCTGTCAATTGCAGCTTCATTTACTCGAGTCCAATTAGCTCCCTGAGGTTTTGGTTAGTATTCTTGGTTTTTTTGAGGTAAATAGTGAGCAGACTGGATCTCTAGAAGCACTTGGCCTCCCACATCTAGTGTTAAAGTTTCTCTTTGGGGACCCACCAGGTCCTACACTCCTGAAGCTGGAAAGTTCTCGGAAAATCCTTCCCTTCGCTTTTGAACCCAAGCTGACCTGCCCCCAGATCTGCATATAAACCTATTTGGGCATGTTTTCTATATCCACTTCTGCATACAACATTTCTCTTGGACATTAATGTGTCTTCTCAAGAGACCTGGACAATTCCTAGAGCCCGATGTGCTTGCTGTGATGCAGAGGAAGATATTGTCCCTCTGGGGAGAGAGGTGTGCAGGTCAGAAAGGTGTATCACCCTAACACTTGTGAGTGTCTTTGGGGCAAGTCCCCATACTCTGTTGCACTCAACAGGGACTTCTCCTTGTGTGTGTGCTCTGGGACAGGCCTCATGCAAACAACAATGTCCATATACTAAAGCAGATTAGAGTTCATGGGTGAAAATTGAAAATTAGGCTCGTTGTAATTTTTCTCCATAAACAGCAGCAGCAATTGCATTGTTTTGTAAAACTCTGGGATATAATAAGTATAAATCGTACACTCTAAAAAAAAAAAAAAATCTGTTCTGCAATATCCAGGGGCCATGGCTGTCAAGGGCCAACACAGCCATCAAGAAAGTCTAAAATTAAAACAGACAAGTTGCCAATGCATAAAGCTGCCATCATCATGTTCACTTCCCAGTTTGTTTCAATGACCATCCCATCTGTGAAACATATTTCTATGGGACAGTTAAGGGCTGCAAGCATAAACCAGCCCATTCCAGTGAATGCCACAATGCAGGTGTCGCTCTTGTTTGAAAAATGCCTGGGTGGCCCCACTGCCAAGGATATAACCACAGATAATACAATCCAGAAATCCCTTTCCAAAGCAGTGAGTAATTGAAATTCATGTACTTGCATAACTCATTTATTGCCATGAGAGAGCAACGAATCCAAGGTTGTCAGCTCCAGCCATAGGGGTTGTTTCCTGATCCAAGAGGCCTGTGACTTTATCATTTGAATGGGAGAGCTGAGGCTGGTGACTGGCACTGCTGTTTAGAGGCTGGGATGCATGGTTGGGGACATCCTGGATGAGAGGTAAGGGCACAAACTTCTCTGTTTGGCAGGAAGAAAAACACCTCAGGAGGAGTGATTTAAGAGGGTAGGGGTTTGAATCCGAGGCCTCAGGCCAATCTGATAGGCTCTGTTATCTCGAATCGAAAGTCTCTGGTTTGTCTCATTCCTACCAATGTGGTAGCACCCACAGATTCTTTTCTATTTCAAATTCAAACTTAAAGGCTTTCAAGGTCAGTTCTGGTTTTATGCATTATTGTGATTGAGATTTGGGAAACAAGTTCGGGATACCCAGAAGAATATCATGCTGGAAAAATTCCTTACATCTGGGAAATCTGTTTTCCCTCTTGCTGCTCTGTCCTAGATTGAGCTGAGTTCATAACTACTCTAGAACTTCTGAAGATGCACATCTAATAGCAAAATGGAAAGAGTTTTCTCTGAAGGGTCTGTGAAGCTCGTAAGTGACTGATGCTATAGAAATACTAAGTATTACTGTGGCTAACTAAATGATTTGACACAAATGTTTGTTTTAACAAGCCTGTCCTCTTGTGTCAGGCATCCAAGCAGGGACACAATCTCAGGGCCTGGACTCTGGGGCTCACTTTGTTTTCTCTCTTCCAAAACAGTCACCCTTTCTTCCATTTTACTGTCTGTCATGATAGTTTTTCCCTTCTTTTAGAGAGATGAAGGAGTTCTGTTTAGAATAAGATGCTCCTAATGTTGCATAGATTGGACAAAAGGTACAACATATTATCACCAGCTTGCTTATTTCAATGGTAAAATCTTCTGAGAGTAACACTTCAGTTTTCTAAATATTGAGATATCTGACGTGTAACCACAAAGTTTCTGGTGTATCTTCATTTTTAAAACAAAATGAGACAACATAGTTTTTTAGGGGAGAAGGGGATTAGACTTTGGTTTTCACATTTAGACAAAAATTAGATTTTTTTTTCCTCTTGAATGGGAGAAAATCACTGACTGCTATTGCTTATGGTGACAAATTTCTCATGCACCAAAATTAATACCAAGAGGTTTTGCACTCTGAACTGGGGCTATTCTTAGTCCCAAAAGCTCTGTATGCTCTACAGATGGTGGAGAAATTAAATTTCATGGCAGCCTTTTCTAATCAAGGAAAATGGGGCATGGAAGGGTCAGTCAACCTGCTCTTGACAGTGGGGGCACCGTAAGTTCTACACACTTCTTGTTACCTGACTTATTTTTTTTTTCTGCACAAACAACTGTCCTATATCTTGCCCTGAATCCTGGGTCAAGCAGATCTATAGTGTGAGGATTACAATAAACCCCATAAGAACATCTTCTCATCTTCCTTCCCTGGTGGTGAGAGACACTGACCGAGCTGAATATATGACTTCCTATGTCCTTTTAACCACAGGCCTGACCTTCTTCATAAAAGTTTCTGTGTTATGATAGTCTTGTCAGGATTTACTGGTTGTGCTTATTATTAATTAAGAGGTACTAAGTTTAAAAAGTCATTAGAAATCAAATCACAAAGGATAAGTTAAAAACCTTTCAGTGAACTTTGACATGCCCCTGTATTACATCTAAACCCACACCAACAAAAAGAGACATTAATAAAATCATTATATATTTGATGAGTAACACCTTGCCCATGTAAAGTTTATGGCTACAAATGAATACGTGTCAGGGAGCACCATCAAGTCCATTAGGCCAAAGATTTCACTGTTGCTATTCGTTTAGAGGAGATGGAACTTGTATGTTGCCGTGATGGACAGTAGCATAAAAAATTTAAAAGAGGGATAAAAGGCCCTTTCTCCTTTTTCAGCCTGGCCTTATAAACTATACACACTTCTAGGGAAGCATGAATAAAAATAAAACTTGCTGCCATGATTTACTCATTCATAAATATTTTTTTTTTCTTTTAATCACTAGAAATCTATTCCAGTGCATGTAAAGTCTTAATGAGACCTAGCAACATTATGAGTGCTGGGAGCAATCGCCCCTCAGCCTCATGCCTGCAAACGCTCTCGAGGCATGCATATATCTCATTATGGCCGAACGCCCTGTCATGTGTTATTCCTTACTTAGTGACAATTTGTCATTGTCACCCTTGACATGTCACTCTGCTGCAGAAGGATTTGACTTCAGCGTAAAATGTGACAATCAGATGAGAGAATTTTGTAATCTAAACTGAAATATGGGGCTGAGAGAGACTAATTTTATTCAAAAACAATCCTAATATAACATAAATGGGAAGAAATGTTTGCATTTAAAGATTTTTGTTCCCTTCCTTTGCCTTTTCCCAGCCCCTGCTCCACCACTTCAATTATTCCTTAGAATAATGATTTTATATTTGAAGGATGGAGCTTTATGTTTTAATACCATGCATTTTCTATTAAGTGCACTAAGATCTGTGGATATAACTATTACTTAAACTATAAGTAATGGTTACACGTAAAAATTAGGGAAACATATTGTGCTTTAGATAAATTACATTCAGATTACTTCTTATTATAAATGGGGTAGAAAATGGATTTTTAGCTCTGGCTGGCCAAAGAGCCAACATTTGTATCTACTTCATTTATTTAAATATATTTCAAGCCAGATTGAAATCCATATTGCCTGACATTAATTGAGTACTGAAGCATCAGTGTACTCAAGTTTCATAAACCACTGATGAGTGAGTTTCTACAGGCTTGATTTAAAAATATACTGTCCCTTTTATATGAAAATTATATTCCATTTATAGTGTAATTCTTAAAGCCCAACATTAAATGGTATAAATCTTAATAAGATGAATGTAAATATGACATTTGTGCTGTTGAGTTGACATCTTGTTTGCTAAGAAAATTATATTCTGTCCTTGGTATTTATTAACATCTTCTGTATGATATTGTAGGCAAACTGTTTTTCTTTTGAAAAGCAGAATGGAGATAAGAGCAGGGTGGGCTGTGAGATGGACTGTTCCTGAAGGTCACTCACAGGGTTTTGCTTACACACTTCATCCTGGACAGGATATTCCAATCCTGGGCATCTTTTGACAATCAATCCTATCAGGTTGCCCAGTAATTTATTGGCTTTGTGTGCACTGACAAATAGTCAATCATTTCAGTAGTAGCCTATAGGAAGTAAGGTTTGAGCTCGAGTTTCCAGAGGTGAAAGTCTAGGGCAATTTAACCCATTTTTCACACTTGTAATTCTCAGAGAAGCAGACATTATTTGAACTAGATTCTGGATTCTGAATTTCACAAAGAAGGTGCAAGGCTATGATTTTTCCTTCAAGCTTCATCAAATTTTTCTGCATAAGATGAATGAATGAATAAGTTACTAACTAACTAAATAAAGACGCCCTCATCAAGCAGCTTTTATGGGCTGAACCAAGTGTCCTATGGCCTTCATCAAGCTGCGCTCTCTCTGAGGTAGGGAATGACTGCTTTTAAGTGAACGCATTATGAAGTGCCATCTGCAATGTGCCGTCCTCCTGGATATTTTTATCAGGACTAACATAGCTGTCAGGATGTCATGGAATGAATGTCGGATAATTTGTACACTTGATTTTTTGGGGTTTTTTCATACAGCTCTTCCATACTATTATTATAATATAAAGGCAGCTTTCTGCTTGAAGTACATTTGCTGCTTTCTCAATGCACTTACTGAAGTTTCTTTCTTTAAAATCTTTAATGTTACAAATTTTGTTTAATAATACAAACATTGTGAAGGAACACAGTATGCATTGAATAATCAAGGCTTCTGTGAGGACTGTGGTGAGTGTGGATTTTTGATGTAAGTTCTGTCATTTGGCTCCTTCATTTATTGCATTCACTGGGGTCTTCAGAACCAGAAGCAACTTGTCCATATTTGTTAAAACCAGAGAACACGGTAGATCTTTAGTTCACATTCCAGGAAGATCCATATTTTTTATTTGAGTACTCTTTGTTTCGATTCACCATCTGCAAGACATGGGAAATCTTAGCTACCGCACAGAGAAGTTAATGGAAATGCACTGAGGTGGCTGCAGGCATTCAGATAAGAGGTGGGTGAGCATGAAAGCACCAGGTGAATTTGTAAACCATGACCAGCAACTTTTGCTTTTTTGTCACCTCTTCTTTTCATGCTGAGCTGTGCACTCTGGTCCTCTCCCATGGACTAGCTTGACAATTATTCTATGTTTTGTTGTGCTAAGTAATTTCTTTCAGCTAGGCAAAACCATTTTTCCTCTCATGGTTTGCTCCCTGTTGATTCATCAATTTAGTTGGCTTAGTGGGACCTCCTTCTTTTGATAATGGTGAGGTATAACTTCAGCAAAATTTTCACTGGGATTACCTTGGAGTCATTTCAGTTCTCTGTGTCCCAAGGCATTTTTTCAGGACCATCTGAGCCAAGGTATTAGATCATCACGGTCAAGGAGTGGACCTTAACTCTCCTGTATCCCAACTCCTAGTTTGGCTCCAAACTGCACTTATGTTGCTTACCTTGGGATGGGTTTGGCTCAGGACTTGGGTGTTTGAGTTAGTCAATTTAACTCTCTCAAATACAGAAAGTAGGCCAGAAATGAAAACAACAACAGCAACAAAAAAGTAGGTATTTCTCTGCTGAGTTGTAATTGACTCATCTTGATAACAGAACCATTGCCTCATGAGAGGCAGCAAGTCCACCTTTTTTCAATAGGAGCGAGCTGACAGGCACAGTTTTGTGTGTCATCACGGGCTAGACTAACAGTTTACCTTGGTTGATACTTGGAGGTCCCCTCTGCTGTTCACCTCATTTGATTATATGGAAAGTAGATCCAATAAGGGAAACATCAGAAAAATAATAACTTTAGCAGAGAGAGGGAAATTATGGAATCATAGAATGGTTTGGATTGGAAAGGTCCTTAAAGATCACCTCGTTCCAACTTCCTTGCCATGGGCAAGGACATTTTCCACTATACCAGGTTGTTCAAAGCCCCATCCAACTTGGCCATCAACACTTCAAGGGATGGGGTGTCCACAATTTCTGTGGGAAACATCTTTCAGTACCTCACCACCCTCACAGTAAAGAATTTCTTCCTAATATCTAATCTAAACCTGCCCTCGTTCAGTTCCTAATATGTAATCTAAACCTACTCTCATTCAGTTTGAAGCCATTACCCCTTGTCCTGTCACTACATGCCTTTGTAAAAAGTAAGTCCCTCTTCAGCTTTCTTGTAGGCCCCTTTTAAGTACTGTGAGGCTGCTATAATGGCTCCCTGGAGTCTTCCTAACTGAACAATCCCAACTTCCTCTGCCTGTTTTCCTAGGAGAGGTGCTCCAGCCCCCTGAGCTTCTTCGTGTTGCTCCTCTGGACTCACTTCAACAGGTTCACCTCATTGTTATGTTGGGGCTCCAGAGATGGACACAGTACTGCAGGTGGGGCCTCAAAAGAGGAGAAGAGGGGGAGAATCATCTGCCTTGACCTGCTGGTCATGTTTATGTTGCTGCAGCCCAAGATACAATTGGTTTTCTGGGCTCCAAGCACACATTGCTGGGTCATGTCCAGCCTCTCATCCACCAGCACCCTCAAGTCCTTCTCCTCAGGGCTGCTCTCAATTCACTGCTACCCAGCCTGTATTTGTGCTTGGGGTTGCCCTGACCCAGGTTCAAGACCTTGCACTTGGTCTTGTTGAACTTCATGAGGTTTGCACAGGCCCAGCTCTCAAGCCTGTCCAGGTCCCTCTGGATGGAATCGCTTCTCTCCATTGTATTGATGGCACCACACCTTGGTGTCTTTGGCAAACTTGCTGAGGGTGCATTTGATCCTACTGTCCATGTCACCAACAAAGATATTAAACAGCATATCTCCTTACCAGGTTGATGAATTAAATCAGTGAGCTGTAAACATATAGAAAAATGTTAGATGACGAGTAGTAGAAGGAGCAGCAAAAGAGAGAAAGAGGGCAGTGGAGGAGTGTTTGTGTTTTTGGGCTGTTGTTTGGTTTGACATTTTTCGAGCAGCACTCAAAGAACAGTTTAGGAGCCAGAGCAAAGTGTTCTTAAGATCTTGGAGATATTGATAACCTTTACCTGGACTTCCCTTCTCACTAGGAGGCACTTTCCAACCATCAGTGATGAGTAACATTCCATTCTGTATGGTCAGCCTAGGTCTTTCCTTTTCTACAACAAATTATACCTCTCTGTGCTCAGCTGGACCTTATTTATGGAGGAGGACCTCGAATTAGCCTCATCATTTGTCATAGCTTTGGGCTGATGAATCAGAACCTGAAACTATTGGCTGGAAGGAATTACTTAGTGGAATGAATTTTAGAGTTAATCTAGTCATAGAAATGCAACAGATCACAGCCCAGAACTAATGTCATTTCTGCTCCCTCTCACCCCCTCCAATATCTGCTTCCCTTAGCATACTTCTTTAAACTTATACTTTTGTAACAAGAACTAAATTTAGATATTTAAGGAAATCAAAGTTTCTAATCCTCCTGTTCTTCTGGCAGCTGGTGTTTTTGACATTGGCTCACATAAAAAAACCTGTTGCTCTGAACTGGTATCTCCAGAGACCTAATACAGTGCCTAGGCCACTATGCCTGTCTCTCCCTTGACAGAGTACTTGGTAGTTGTTTTTCTTTTGTTAAAGGCTTTCTCTCTGGAAACAAATTGCATTCTCACAGAATAATTTTCACAGATTTTTTCATTTTGCTTTTTTTGTTTGGTTTTTTTTTTAATTTAAACTTCCAGTTTTTAAAAATTTGCTTTGATTTTTGAAAGCTCTGGAGAAGTTTTTCATCAGTGGGTAGAGAGAAATCAGGTGCTGGTGAATGATGGGGTTATGGATGAAGAGTGGACACATTCTTTGCTTTCATGTCTTTGTTTTGTTCTTTGTGGTTTTTTTCCCTCTCCCATAACTTTGCAAACACTGCTCTGTTCTGCTTTTTGCAGGAAACCAAAATTTTCCTCTCATTGATATGGTTTTCTAACTGAAATAGAGAATCAGTCAGCAAGGAAGGCATCCTAGGACCATTCTAGGAGCATGCTAGGAGCCTAAATCTCAGAAATTCAGGTAAGCAACAAAGGAAACCTTTAAATTTCCTCTACTAGACATGTGCAAATATATATCTGGTGCTGAGCCATTTACTTTGAGCCTGTGCAGACCTTATGTATTTTATTTCTACTTGCTTCAGTAAATTCAGAGGATCAGCAGCTAAATACACTTCTTTGTGGCTATGTCATCAGACCTTTTTGAAACTGAAGTTGGAGAAAGCATCCTAGAAAGCTCAGAAAAAATATTTTTTGAGCATGTAAAAATAATAACAGCTTGCATAAATTTCCTTACTTAAAAACTACTTTTACCTTGGCAATCTGACTTTGTAACATAGTTGTCTGCGTATTTTTGTGGTTAAATAATTGGACTGTTGTAAGATTTGGCTTGTCACAGGTGTTTCAGAAAGTAGAATTCACTTCCTGAGAAAGGAAACATTTCAGCTCTGTCTTTTCACACTGCTGCTGAAATTAGTGAATGTATCATCTCTTTTTTCAAATCCACCTTCCCAATCCCTCAGAAAGAGCTGTGACACAACTCCTGCAGTGGCTTAAACTTCACAGGAACTCGTGGTTACTCTTTAAACCTGTAGCTACTTTGAACTCTGAGATACAATCAGGGTTAATTTCAGTATCCTAATGCCTTGAAACTGATACTCATGGATACAGAAATCGGTTCTCCTGGTCACAACAGAGCACAAAGTCAACTATTGGTGTCACATGCAAGCTGGTCTTTGCATATGGACAGAATTGCATTAGGGGAAAATTAAATGCTATCACTTTAGACCAGAGACTTTGCAAAGCAGATAGCCTTTGGAGCTATTGTGGTTTTAAAACGTCAGGTTAATTGAGAACTGCTGTATATTTAATAGGGGGGCCTTTGGGATATGACTACAAGGACTCTTTGTTGTTCAGCAGTACATTAGGCAGAAACTGCACTTCTGAAATGGTCATAAAAATCCCAGGAGGCATAATCATTAATGGGACACTAAGCTCCAATTAAGGGCATGGCCCCAAAGACCAAGGTGAAAAACACGGTCCTTAGCATCCATCTCAGAGGATCTCTGATCCAGCTGCTTGATTTCAGCTGCAGAAACATAATTGTAAATAACAAAATATTTACTCTGAAAAAACTCCCCATACTCCTTGTTGTCTGGAATGTAAATAGGGAAAAAAAAGAGAAAAACCAAAGGGTCTTTTAAATTAAATTCTCCAAATTCCCTAAAACAAAACTAGAACTGCATATCACAGCTAGCAGTTCTGATCCCTTTTATCTTCATAGGGTTTCAAAACAGTTGCAGTCCAGCCCTCTAAACTTCATCCCACACATTTTTAATATTAAAATGAGCACCTCCACAGGTTTATATTCAGAAACTGCAAAGGACTGTCCTCTGTGCCCCTGTTTAAGTTTTGTTTCTTTATGTTATTGTTGTTTGTATGTTTGTTTTTAATTCTCTGAGTTCCATGAGACACAGCTACCCAGTTTAGTCAGTGTGCTGGTTACTTTATAAACGAATTACTGAGTCTTATGGCCTTCTTCTGGTCAAAGACTGTGATACTGCATCAGATAGACGTGGATTTTCTAGAATGTCATAAATACATATTTTCAGAAAACACTGGGTCCTTAGAGTCCAGCTAAAAAATGACTGGTATCTTTTGGAAATTTTAACTTTGATTACTTCAATTACCTTGGCAATTAAATTAGTAAGTAAATAATTTGTATCTCCATATGATTATCTTCCACTGTTTTATTCTGCTTATAATACAAACTTTTCACTGCAAGTGCCCAGAGATAACCTAGTTGTTTTCCATCTACATGGACCATCTGAATGGGATGTTAATTAATATGGCACTATGGAATTCAGTTTAGTGAAGTACCACAAAAAAGGAAATTAATTTCAATCATTGACAAACTTGTCAATTTAGTTGCATTGATTTTTCGATACCTCTACAGCACATGGCAAAGTTCATACATTGTAAAATACATCATCATTATTGGCTCACTCTGCTGGATGTAAGTGGACTGGTTTTTAATTTTTTTTTTCAATAAACTGACATTCTTTAAGTGTATAAAAATGGAAAATTATGTAACTAGCTTTTATTACAATTTTTAATATAATATCAATTTACTATCTTTAATGGTGAACTCTCAATCAGAGAGTTGTTTCCCAATGCCTAAAAGATATTTGGTCTCAGAGCAATCTGAAAATAACTGTTTCCTGGCTTGGCGAAGCTTAGCAGAAAAAAAGATGAAGCTGGCCATTAGCAGCTGTTGACCATGAGCTTCCTGGTGGGAGCTGGTACCTTCACAGGCTCTGGGTCCTCCTGAGGCTGGAGTGACTGTGGGCCCCTGGGATGGAAGATGCTGCTGAAGTAGGAAGTGTGGATCCCTCTCCAGTTGTCGTCTCTCACAGGGCTGTGGTGTCAAAGCCCTCTCGTAAAGAGCAAAGATCACTTGCAGAATGCTCAGCCTCTGCAGTGTTTTAGAAGTCAGTGTCCAACACTGTATTTTGCTTTTGTCAGACTTCCATGATGGAAAATCAAAAAAGCAATTGTTGCTCTGCTGACTCCAACTCTAGCAAAAACAAGTTGAAGGTCTTGTGATTAAGTTTCTGATTTTGATCTGTCTCTTCAGAGCATATAGAACAGCAGAAAACCTACATTTGGCTTGTGCCTGTAAGTTTCCTGGTTTTTAAATGCAATACTCTCATATTCCCACCTGAGGTCATTAGCCACAAGGTAGGTTAAAAAAAAGTTTGAAGGATGGATGTAGCTGCATACAAGCCCAGGCAATCTGCACTCATATTTATGCTGATGCTTCTGAAATTCATCGTGTTACTGTGTTAAAACTCAGGTCTACAGAATGTAGTGCTTGTCTAAATTTTCAAATAGAATTTTTATACTGAGAAATGCCTGTAATAGAGGAAGGAAGGCATGTATTTCTGATGGAATGCAATTGCTTTGCATTTCAGCCCATGAGACAGATAGTAATATCTGAGGTTTGGTTTTGTTTTGGTGGGTGATTTTTTTTCTTCCTTAGTGTCCCTAAACATTGTTTCAAAGTCAGTAAAATATACATGAACTTCTGAGATGGTAATAATATGTGGGGGAGGAAGGGGAAATAATTAAAAAAGCTAAATCCTAAACACTTGAAGCTGAAAAGATTTTTTCCAGCATTAAGTGTATAGTAATGGAACCAATCTTCCATATAGGAGAATGCATTTAGTTATTGTCAAGAACTATTTGGTGAATTTTAGTCCTTCAGGCAATTGCAATCTTTCTCCACACAACACAGTGATTCAAAAAAATCAAAATACACATTTCTGTGGAATTCAATTTCAGAACCGTCTCATTTGGACAAAATTTAAATTTGTTGACATTTGCCATGGAAATATTAGAGTTTTTCCATTGATAAACTAGATGTTTTTAGCAAAAAATATCAGCAAAGAAATAAACTCTAACAGAATCCCTAAATTAAAATCCGCTTATCTGAGCTGAAATTATTCAGATCAGTTTTCACAGTAGTAAGTCTTAAGCATGATAGTGGAGCTTCCTTTTTCCCCCCAAACATTTATTGACTTCAAGGCTGGAACTTCCAGGCTGCTCTGTGTGATCTGCCAGCGTTCAGTCCACCAGCTCAGGATGGGATTCAACATTTAGTTGCTCATTTAAGTCCTGTTTTAACAATTCCTTCAATAAAGGGAGAAACTGAGGCAGAAATGGGCAGTGATTCATTCCATCTCCTTGCACATAATGAAAGTAACATATTAGCCCCATTTTCAGTCTGGGGCTTACAGTGTTTTCCCACGATATTGTGTAATGCCAAATTTTGTCCTTAATAAGGGAGAATATTTGCTGTCTCATTCCTTAGTAGGGGTATTCAGACTTAGCTGTGACAGGAGCATCAGCAGCCCTTTCTTTAGTTGGAACAGTTAAATTTGACAGGGATCATGAATCAGAGCCCTGGGGTGACGTAATTTTCCAAGAGGGAAGGACTGCTGGGTGAACACTTCTTTGCCACTGCGTGAATCACTGCTTTTGTGTTAATACAATTAGGTGCTTACAATTAGTCAGTCCAAGGACATAATCTATCTATTGACCCAGATAGCAGATTGGGCTGCAGGTCATCAGATGTTACTTCATTACAAGGCTCTAATTATATCCCTTAGTTTTTCCTTCAGGACAATACAGGTAGGGATACCTCTCAGGACTGTTGTGCGGAGCACATGAGCCTGGATTGCTGGTGCCTTTGAGTGCCTGACTCCCACTGAAACGACTGCTGAACACATGCACATCTCTGGGGCTCTCAGCATTAGTATTAGTCACCAGCTAAGGATGGAAAAAAAGGAGAATTGATTCAGCCTGCTCCTGTGGGTCTCCTATATCAGACCTTCAGGTATGATGCAGCTTTCTGGAGTGGCTAAAAGACTAATGCTTTGTTCCTTTTCTTCATGAACAGCAGAGGGAGGAGGAGGAGAGGACAGCCAGTTGAGTTCTCTTCTATGGTTGCTGATGTGAGACCAGGGCAGAGTTTGGTCTGGGGGATTTAGACACTACTTTTAAAATCTGCCCAGCAATTTCGTTAGCTAGTTCTGGGGCCATTGTGCTGCAGTGGATTCAAGCCTGAGAAGGCACCCTGGCAAGCTTTCCAGCTGAAGTCCTCACTGATGCTTTTGGGACTCATGCAGAGCCAGGGTGAAGTTTGTTGTCAGGATCAGGGCCAAGACATTATAAAAAAAAACCAGGAAAAAAGAGAGTGTAAGGGTACAATCAGCTGTTCATGATTGAGATGTGTTTCATGATGTGAAGCTGTACTCAGTACTAAGGCATATTTAAAGTGAATGCCAGGTACTGCATTTGGCCTTCCAGCTATTAAACATCACCACAAAACAGTCAGCAGAGAAATGTCATCTAGATCACTTTGACACAATTGCAATCCACAATTAACAGGCAATGAAGGACTTCCTAAAAGCACATGTTTGACACCCTGCTTTGTCATAGGTTTTTGTACTGTTCCAGGGATTAAAAAAAAATTAAATTAACTTTGTGCCAGTGCATATTATATTTGGACAAGGGACTAGATGAAATGATTAGAATAATAGCCTTAGAAAAGATCACATTTCCCTACTGTGCCAATGTATTTGACTGCATACAGCAACCCTTTTAGGCCACTGTTCACAGTGAATTGTAACAACTTCCTGCAAAGATCTAAGTTCTGCATCTTTTGAATGGCAAATTATTAGAACTAGGTCAGGTCTAAGAAGAAATAACCATCTTTATTAATGAGAAATAACCAGCTTTATTAATATGAACTTCACTTTTAGGGTAGTTCACATGAATAAAGCTCTGCTAATAAAATACAAATTCACCTGATCCTAATTACCATCCCTCAACAAAGAAGGGATGCACCCTATATCATTGCTAAACACTACGAGTACACTATCACCTGGCTTAAGGGAATCTCCTGGGGATTCTCTGTGAGGTTCATCATTCGTTCTCTACTTTTAAATCAACTGAGCAATGGAAAGTAGAAAATCTTGAACAAAAAACCATTTACCAGTATTTACATATCAATTTTCCTAAAAGAGTATTTTGTAGAGTAAGGAGTATCATTATCAGATTCAAAAAAACTGAGGCAGCCAGTAATATACAAAATGTGTAGCTACATTTGCTAACAAACATCGTTCTTCTTTGACTAAAGTATACCTGTATCTCTCCAATATTTTTTGTAATCTTAATACTAATATTTGCTGTATTTCAGGTCAGAGCTGTTTCACAGGGCTTTATGTAACATTCACATCAGACCATGGAGGCCTATGGCCATCTCGTCCTTATTCCCTTCTTTATCACCCCCTTTACCCAGCAAATCTTTTCTGTATCTTCCTTTTCATTTGAGCTCCCTGTATGTGCATGTCTTTGTTGTGGCTTTTGTGTCATTTTACTTCTGCTGTACAATGTTTCTGAGTGCCTTGATGTTAAAACAGAATGAGTTTTTAGAAGGAACATGAGCAAAATTATGGATTTAGTTGTGGTTTTGTAGGATTAGACTTCCCTTAGACGACTTTGAAAACTTAGCCCGTGTAAGAACTAAATTCAGATGATCGGTATGTTCTCTCTCAATTCAGCTGACTGTGTCAGGCCACCTATCACAGACTGACTCCTAGTTAGGACAATCTTTGCTGGAACTATTTCTCACTGTTAATTACCTGTGTGGTGCATTAGAAGCTTGCAGCAGCTTCCCTTACAAAGTTAAGATAAAACATAGGGTAAATACATGGGGTGCTTTGGGAAGGCAATATCATGTCATATTCTAAGAGTGATCAAGCTAACCACATTTACTAAGGCTGCCCATTTCTCCAAGCTGTATGCTCAGAGTATTTCATCAAAGCATCTGTATAGATGATCTTGGAGATATTTTTCGACCTTAATGATTCCATGTTTTTTTTTTTAAATAAATCAATTTGCACTAAATATCAACTGAAACTGGCAGAATAGTTAGAAAATACTGTTATATTTGTATAGAATTTCCAGCCGAGGAGAATTTTGAGATTGTACTTGGGTCCAGTAAATGCACACACACTCACAGGCACACACAACAAAAAAGATTCTTGTTTCAAAATAATCTTCATTACATGAGGATTATCATAATTGTCATTTCAATTGACTGATTTTAGTCTTTAAAAGAGGGTATAATAGCATTCACTGTCTGAGACTGAATTACTGTCATTATGTTAAAGGTGCACTTTATCACTTAGCTTTTCTCCATTATAAATGCTCACAGACACACTCCACTTTCTGCTGCTACAAAATCTTCAAAACACAATATGACAAAGTTTTGTATCCAGACACTTTGTTACTAAAGCTTCAGAACAAAAGGTTACCAAAGGCAATCTGCCTTTCCTAATACAACTGCAGCACCGAAAGACAGAGAGGATATTCTAGCAATAGCAAGCTTCTGAATTCCTGCAGAAGAATGCAAATTGTTCATTGAGATAAAAAGGTATTTTGTGTATCTTTTGCCAGGAGGGAAGATGCAGAGTTGCTCTTCTGCTCAGAGCAAACTTATTAAGGTAAAAGCAGATCAAGCAAATATCAGCCCAAATGAGAGAAATAGCCATGCCATACTATCCCAGACTTGTCAAACTTTTCCTGGTGATGTTTAGATGAAAATCCAGACATTGCCATGATATTAACCTGCCAGTGTATAAATGACATTTATCATTTCTGCAATCTCTTTTGATCTGGTATCTTAAGATTCTTCATACGTAGAAGTTTTCAACACATTGCCCTGTCATCTTAATACATGTGGGACATCTTTTACTTCTGCAGGCACAGAAGAACCAAGTCTGGATATGTCACTACAGCACAACACTTGGGCAGAGCTCTGTTGAAGTAAATGTCACTGCGCCTGGAGTAAGAGGCTATAGAGAGGCATGAAGGTATTAACATCAGATCTAGAGAGATCAAGGGGAAGAATTTGCCTGAGGAGCAAAGCATTTTCTTTAGGGGAAGAAGGTAGCCTCAATTCTGAGATACTCAAAAAGGGATAGTTTAAAGAATCTGATTTTCAGAGGCTGTGGTCAGCATAAGACAGGCTAATTATACAGTGCTACTTGAACAACTAAGTTCCCAAAAACACTTTTAAAAGCTTGGGCTAAGTACCAGAGCACTAAAGAATCTTGCAAATTTTCTTGTAAGTGGCAGCACTTCAACTGTTCCTCTGACCTGCCCTGGACTGTACAACTTGGTGCTCTGTTTGCTTTATTCAGGCACGGGGGCTTTGGGAACTACACGCCTGTCTCTTGAAAATCAGAATATGGGAGGAGGTTTGAAACTTGTTGCCCTAATCACTTCTGAACATTTCAGCCTACATTCGCCCACCCCTTTATGAGATTTTTTCCTGTTGTAATGTTTTCTTCCTCCTTCAAAGTGATTATTAACAGATTTTTCTAAAATGCCCAGAGCAGTATACTTAGGTCAGAAAACAGAAGCTAGCGTGTTTCTGTCTGCCAGCTTCCTCCCTTACTTATCTTATAACATTTCCCTTATGTATCCCCGGGTCATGCACAGGTCTGGTTCCAACATTGCTTTGTGAGGCAATGAGTAGGTTCTTGCCTAGAAACAGATTTACAGTACAAAGGTTTGAGAAATAGATATTCCCTTATTTAATTTTTTTTTTTAAATCAAAAGACCTTATACAGAAAGAAAATCATGGGCATTTAGAAATATCTATGTCATAAGAAGAGTTTGTGGCATTATATGAAATGTTTCTCTAGTGATTTTTTTAAATGTTCAATAATGGGACTATAAAATATATATAAAAAAAATACCCTAACTGTATTTAAGACACTTAGAGAAATAATATTGTAGTGGACTGAGGTGTCATGTGCATAAAAAGTTTTTTTCTTTAAATTATATGAATTAAATGAACAAAAGCAACAAAAAAAGCTATCCTTACTCTGTCAAGGTATTTTACTGTGTGCCACGTTTAACTCAGCTAACCTTGTGGCTAAATGAACATTGCATGGTTAGGGGTTTGAATGCAGTCAGAGAAGAGTTCAGGTGTTGGCACACTGAACCAGACTCTGTTGTCTGAACCTGAAAAATTGGGCTGGAAACCTTGCAAGAGGCTTTTCCCAGTGAGACATGCTGCTTATAGACTTTTTTCACAATCTTTTCAGGTTGTGTGGTGTTTTGATCTTTTTTTTTCCTTTTTTTTTTTTTTTAATTGAGGGTTTGCAATTTCAATTTTTTTAATTGAGGGTGAGAGGATGCATTCCAGGAAATCAGTTATAGGACAGGCAGGTATGGGCAAAACTCAGCTTAGATGAGACTTGTGAGACTTCAGAAAGATACTAGAATCAAATGTAGTTACAGGATTTCCAGAGGGAATTTTGCTTTTCTCTAAATCATCTACCAGACTACCAGTTTTCTGACAGTAAATGAAGCTTTCTTTCTAGAGCAACAGCCAGACATTCTTGATTCTGTTTTTCAGAAGTTGCTTATTTCTATAGTACTGGAACTGACTGTCAAATTTTCTGTATTTAGCCAGGGAAAAATCACTTAATCTTCAATGACTAATGAGCTGGGACTTTTACTTTAAATGTAGATCTCAGTCTAGTAGGAAAAGTAAGGGAATGCAAAAGCACATCTGGTAATTGGAAAGATGAAAAAAGTAATAATAAAGTGCTCATTTTGAGGCAACAATGATGAAGATAATGGATGATAGCCAAGCAGGCCATATGCACTTGGCTAACAGAATTAATCATGGACTATGCAATGCAAAGCAAGAAAGACAAGTACAATAAAACACTTAAAGACAAGAATGGATTTTAATTTTAGGAGCAGTATAAAACAATATGATAATGGTGATAGCCAAGTTAGTCCTGTGATTGTACAATCCAAACAGGACAAAAATTAAAGCTATAAATAATATTTAATCTGCTATACCAATATATGTTAAAAAGAAATAATGACTAAAAATGATTAGAATTAATCAGATGAGGAGTTCTGTTTCTAGTATATTCAGAATGGCTAAGGTAATGCTGAAATTGTCAGATATGAAGTTGTGTTTGGAAATGAAAAAGGAATATTACAAGTTTCTAACACAGTTTAGCAAAGGCAATGTCTGAAAATGCAAGCTAGTGCTTAGATTTCTATTAGTAAGGGAAGACTTATTATTAGAGCCTTGTGATTAGCAGTGTAAAATTCTCATAAAGCAATTTTGTAAATATCCCATCTTGAAACCATTTTGCAGCATCATCTGCCACTAAGCCTCCAGCTACGACACCTAAGGGATCATGTTTTCTGTCGCTTGCTGTTATATTTTTCTGTTACATTTCTATATACTTGTATTTTAAATTGTCCAAACAGTTTTTGTATTACAAGACCTCACCCAAGTACAAGTGCTGTCGGTTTAGGAATTTTAGGAGACAGTTCAAGGCTTTCTGCTGGGACAGAAAAGACTGTAATGAGACTTGGCTGAGCACCCTCTCCTCCCATTGAATCACAGTATCCTTTGGCCTTTACTGAGAAGAAACAATAGTCTTACTGATACTAATAAAAAGTACAACAAAATAACCAATACTCTCTGTTGGTAACACTAAAATAAGAGACTGCTGTATGGCTTTCTGAATTGCATGGCAAGATTTCTTACATCTTTAATACAAGCTGAAAAAAAATCCCCTTATGGTCACAAATTAGTGATTATTAATTTGAACAAAATCAGGTATGATTATGACTGTGCTCTAAGTAGTCAGGTGAGTTTAAAAAGGAGAATGAGTACCTGAATGCAGGAACAAAGAATAGAATAGAATAGAATAGAATAGAATAGAATAGAATAGAATAGAATAGAATAGAATAGAATAGAATAGAATAGAATAGGGTTGAATCATTTAGGTTGGACCCTTCACCAGCTCCATTGCTCATCTCTGGACATGCTCCAGCACCTTAATTTCTTTCTTGTCCTGTCCTGAGGAGCCCAGGACTGAACACAGGATTTGAGGTGTGGCCTCACCAGTGTTGACTACAGGGGGACAATCACTGCCCTGGTCCTGCTGGCCACACTGTTGCTGATACACGCCAGGATGCCATTGGCCTTCTTGGCCACCTGGGCACAGCTGGCTCAGGTTCAGCTGCTGTTGACCAACACCCCCAGGTCCTTCTCCATCAGGCAGTTTTCCAGCCACTCTGCCCCCAGCCTGTAGAGCTGTAGGGGGTTGTTGTTGACCCATGGGCAGGATGTGGAACTTGGCCTTGGAAGTCATACCAATGGCTTTGGCCCATTCATCCAGCCTGTCCAGATCCCTCTGCAGAGCCTTCCTACCCTCCTGCAGAAAAACACTCCTGCCCAACTTGGTGTCACCTGCAAACTGACTGAGGGTGCCCTCAATCTCCTTCTCTAGATCATTGACAAAGATATTAAGCAGGACTGAGCCCTTGGGAACACCACCAGTGACCAGGCACCAGGTGGATGTAGCACCAATCACCACCACTCTCTGGGCCTGGTGATCCAGGCAGTTTTTTACCTAGCAAAGGGTATGCCATCCAAGCCATGAGCAGCCGGTTTCTCCAGGAGAGTGATGTGGGAAAGGGTGTCAAAGTCTTTACTAAAGTCCGGGTAGAAAACATCCACAGATTTTCCCTCATCCACTAAGCAGGTTACCTTGTCATAGAAGGACATCGGGTTGGTCAAGCAGGACCTGTCTTTCCTAAACCCCTAGTGGCTGGCCTGATCCTCTGGTTGTCCTGTATGTGCTGTGTGATGGCACCAAAGATGATCTGCTCCTGGTACCAAGGTCAGATTGATAGGCTTGAAGTTCCCTGGATCCTCCTTCTGGGCCTTTTTTTAGATGGGTGTCACATTTGCCAATTTTCAGTCACCTTGGACCTCCCCAGTTGACCAGGACTGCTGGCAAATGATGGAAAGTGGCTCAGCAAGAACTTCCACCAGCTCTGTTGGTAGCCTTGGGTGGATCCCATCTGGCCCCATGGACTTGAGTGTGTCTAAGTGGTGTAGCAAGTCACTGACCAGTTTTCCTCAAATTCAGGTGCTTCGTTCTGCTCCCCATCCCTGTCTTCCAGCTCAGGGAGCCTGGTACCCTCATAACTGGTCTTAGTATTAAAGACTGAGGCAAAGAAGTCATTAAGTACCTGAGCCTTTCCCTCATCTTCACATTTCCCCCCAAATCCAATAAGGGATGGTGACTCTTCTTAGCCCTCCTTTTGTTGCTGAGGTATTTATAGAAACATTTTTAATTGTCTTTTATGGCAGTAGCCAGACTAAGATCTAGCTGGGCTTTAGTTCTTCTAATTTTCACTCTGCATAACTTCACAATATCCCTGTAGTCCTCCTGAATGGCCTGCCCCATCTAAAGGACATAAACTCTCCTGTTTTTCCTGAGCTCCAGCTGTATCGTACTGTTCATTCAGGCTGGTTTTCTTCCCTGCCAGCTGGTCTTTTGGCACATGAGGACAGCCTGATCCTGTGCCTTTAACATCTCCTTCTTGAAGAATGTACAGCCTTCCTGGATCCTTTGCCCTTCAGGACTGACCCCAGGAGACTCCCTCAACCAGCCTCCTAAACAGATCAAAGTCTGCTCTCTGGAATTCCAAGGCAGTAGTTCTGCTAAACCCCCTTCCTTGCTTCTCCAAGAATGAAAAACTCTTTATTTTGTGATTGTTAGGCACTTCAACCACCACATCACCCACCAGCCCTTCTCTGTTCACAATCAGCAGGTCCAGCCAGGGGCCTTCTCTATCTGGCAAAGAAAGCACAAGAAACCTGGAACTTGGTAGTAATTAATGATTTGAATAAAAATAGCAAAAAAAATAACTGCAAACAATGAAAGATGAGGTTGACAGTCAAGTTACATCATGTTTGCATGACAGGCTGATACCATTTCAGATGTAAATAAAAGGATGAAACACAAATGCTTCTAGAAATATTGTTTCTGTCTCTACAAATAGAATAATTCTGTACTAAATACAATGGTGGAACTTGACATTACAAAAGGTATTTCTTGGGGCTTTTTATTTGTTTCCAGTGCTTTGTCTAATCATATTGTGCATGCATTTCTCTAAGACCTAAAATTTTTAACAGCATAGGTTTTGGAAACATGAAGGTCCATGCTAAACACAAGTGAGTTATTACTTCTAACCTAAAGAATCATAATCTGAATTTTGTATTTGATGGTAGCACCTTTTTTTAAGATCAGGTTTATTTTAGAGGGTATATGTGCTCGTGTTTGTGCAGGTTTGGGCTTATTCAACTGGTCAAATTGCGTTTTACATCCCTGACTATCTCCTTTGCTTACTGTGGACTCTATGGATTGTGGTGAGGGCAAAGATGATCAGCTGGAGACAGCTCATAGTTGAACTTGGGCAGGAAGCCAACCATGTTTTCAGCAGATGTTTTGTGGTATGTGGGTCACTAGGAATAATCTAAGGATATTTTTCCCCCTTTTCATCACTGTAAAGACCCTCAAGCTGACAACTAGAAGCACAGCTCTTCTACCCTAAAATATTTGTTATTTAAATACAGTAAATTGTTGGTCTCCTTTGGGATTTGTGTAGCAAGCTGAACAACTGTTGTGTCAGAAAGGTGCACATGGTGTGTGTGCAGCTCTGCCACAGTAGCACACTGACCTGGATTGAAAACATTTACATTTCTTTGAGAGGCTTGGAGTTGTAGAAACCTGAGTGGTAACACGTTCATACGGACCTGGAATCTTTGCTTGCCTTTTCAAGGTGAACATCAGTCTCTTCTACTGGAAAGTAATTTCTCTGATTTTTTAGCCAGGTCCTGTTGCAACAGCTTTCAAAACGCATTTTGAGAAGCCATCTTCTATCTTGCATGCCCACCTTTCTTTATACACTAATATCTGTCAGGAACATACATACATTCATATATATTTACATAAATACACACACACACATATATAGATGTAGATCTTTTTCTGGTGTGCTGCCTAGATGTGGTAATTATGGGAAAGAGGATGGGAGTTCTCTGTAACTAGTGCCCCAGCCTCTGTGGAGGCTATTTTATAACCCTTTCCAGTTCACTAAGAGCAAAGACTGATTGTAAAGGATCTAAACTGTGCAGTCTTCACCCACTGATAGCAATTTCTATCTTGCACACTTGGATCTCTTCCCCATGCATGTGCATGAAGGAGGTGGAGGAAAGACTCAGTGATTTGTACTGAAGTGTTCTGGTAAAACAAGAAACCGGTCTTGAAGGCAAATTTATTTCTTGGAGGCTTTTTCAAAAGCTGATACCATATGGGATTCTTACTCCTGAGGTTTCATCACCATGAAATGCTGACTTACACTGTAGCCATTAGCTGAGAAGCAGGTTTTAGTGTCAACAAGTGCATGATCCTGCTTATCCTATGATCTGAAATAGAAGGAGATGACAGCTACCTTCACAGCCCCTCATCATCAGGTGGTGGGATCTGGGGCACTGCCCCAGGGGGCACATGACTCAGCCCAGGGTGTTAAGGGTAATCATGCAGGCTGTGATGCCACTACTTGTAACTGAGGAATGCTTTGTAGGTACCTTGCCTGGGCACTAGCAGGACTGGAACATTAAGTTCCCCCATCCCTAGGAGGAAAAGGAAAGTTTTTATTGGTAGGAACTTTAGCATCTGTCCTGCTTGCTGAGCAGCATGGAGGTAGGCAACCATGTCAGACACAATTACTGCTCCTTTTGTTATAACCCCTTTTTACAGACAACCAGTGAAGTGAATTATCAGCCTGCTAAGCCAGATGTAATGTGCTCAGACCTAGGCAACGCTTTGCTTTCTGGGTCCCCTCCAGCTCCGTTGCACCAGGGAGAAGCTGTTGGAGAAGTCAGCATTCCATGCTGATGTGCCAGTCACCCCTCTGTAGGGAGAGGCTGAGGAAGGAAACAGAAGGAATATGTGGGAAAAATTCACTTTTCTTAGCCAGGGTAATGTGAAGGGTGAGAGGATGGTGGAAGATTTTGGAAGCACCTTTTTGTACTCTCTGCTTGCTCCCCTCTTCTCACTCTGAAGTTCCATTCCTCTCTAGGCAAGCTGCTGTTCCAGCTGACTAAAAAAATACAGCCCAGTGGTCAGGAGGGTTGTCCTTTCTGTCAGTTGTGAGGCACTTGTCACCCTATCCTTCCCCTGTCTGAGTGTAATGCAGGCTGTGAGAATGAAATTCCAAACGTTACGGTGCTGTAGCCACTCTGTATGTGTAGAGAAATTGGAGGATTAAGCATGAGAATGACTGAGTGGAAGACACTTGTATAAAAATGACAGATGCCCTGGTTTAAAAGGTGACAATTTGCCTATGCAGTGAAATGGTTCTGTCAAGGCATCAGGAAATTTGGGGACTTGAGTGTAGAGAAGGAAGCATTTGAAAACGCAGCCTGCCTTAAGCTTCTGAAGTAGCCTCCGAGCTCCAGAACTGATGTTTTGTAATTTTGCCTTATCATCTGCTTGGGTTTATCATGGTGGTAATAGGGATAATGACAGAGAGTCAGTCATTTCCACTTAGATGCCAGTTTTTAAGTAATAATAAGCTCACAGCGGGTTCAATTTGGTCTGTGCTGAGAGTACCTGGGGTTATTTTCCCTTTGCTTTCTCATGGTAAATTATCTCAGCCCACCAGGGCCAAGCTGATTTTCTTGCTGTAAAAACAGAGAAGACGAACATGCAGCACTGCACCGCTCTGTACACTTAGCTGCTTCTTCCTTTGTTGTTTTCTTTATGTTATTTAGGAAGAGAAAATTCTCTGAGCCACCCATTATGGTTCAAATCCAGGTCATAAAAAATAGTGTAAACTAATGGTGGACTGTCTCCCCTAGCCCTCTCACCCCATGCATCTCTCCCCTGTATTGCAATCCCTAATGGGAACATTTAAAACCAGTGGTTATGATAATGCCCTTGTTCCCATGGACACCACAGCACTGCAGAGCCAAGATTAATGGAGGACCATTGAGACTGGTCCTAAAAGATTGTCCCTCTTGTGTATTATGGTCTGTCATGCTGCATCCATTAACAGAGGAGCGGAGGGTCCTCATCGCGTTGGTATCACTGGGACCAAATCGAGCTACTACAAGATGGCATTTCCATAGCACATCAACAGATCATTTCACCACTGCTTAAGGCATCGTAAATTGGACTTATAGCTCAGCTGCTGGCATAAATAAGTCCCTTTGATAGTTAGTGGAAGACGTTATGACACTCCAGGGTACAGGAGGGGACATTGGCACTGTCATTTTTTTTCTCTAGCCCTGGCACCCTGGTGCCTCTGATCTTTCTGAAGATTCAGGGCACGCGCTCTTCATTACGGTTTGGGCACCAGGGACTTGTTTTTTTTGCAAGATTAATGAGCGCCACGGAAATTCTCCAGCGCATCTCGATAATTAAGTCTTTGTTTATCAAAAAACAAGTTATATTAGGAGCAGAAAATTCGCAGTAATTATTCATAATTCTAACAATTCAAGTATAGCTACCTCATTTGCCTGGGTAATTCTGCTTTTTAATTTCTTGCATACATTTGCATATTAATTTTGCCCGTCGGCTGCAGCAGGCTTTGACAGTTTGTTACTATGTGATGGTTTTCACAGGGGTGCGACTCAGTTGGGTGGCATTTCGACTGGGTGCAATGATAAATTATGAATTTTCTAATTTGCTGCATAATGAAGTAACCCCTTCCAACCCAATTAAAAAAAAAAAAAAAAGCAAAGATGGGGTCTTTTAAATAATATTTCCCAGGTATTTCATCTCTCCGGTTCTGTTGTTGTTTTGCAAGCATTTTTTTTTTTTTCACTTAAAAAGCAGATGACTGCATTTGCAGCCTTTCAGAGTGACTGTGCCTTTCCATACATCAAACATGATTCATGATTCATGTATCCCCAGACTATATTCATGCTGTAAATTGGCCACTCCTCAACCCTCAGGGCAATCATGGATGATAGCAAAGAAGTCCTAGTTTCTACTCTGATGTCCAATTTGGGCTGTAGTGATCTGTGTGTATGAGTCTGTCTGTCTGTTTGTCAGGGAGCAGGGATTTCAAATGAGGGAAATAAATGATGTGTGTTTGTTTTACACACTTGCTCGAGAGGCTGTACTGTTGTAAATTAACTGCTAAACTACTGTGTGGGTTTCCTTCTAATTTCTTAAAATGGTTGTAGAAATAAATATATATGTATTTATTACTTCAGCATTGTAAAAAAGGATCTGTGGAGACTTAATTTGTGGGTAAGAGATAAGGGATTTTAGTTCAGTGTTGGTAAGTGTGTTCAGTACATTTGGTAATTTTACGCTCATAATGCAGCACTTAGAAAGCACAAGTATTGCTGGGTAAAATTTGTGGTGTTTCATTATACAACTGCAGACGGGCAAAATAGTTTAGAAATACTGTAGGCCTGATGCCATCCCGACTTTAAAGAATATGAAATAACCCAGCCAATCTGTTTAGTATGATGCAAATATTGTAATTATACAATTATGCTGCATTTTTAATATAGAACAATTCCTATACATTTTGTTGTCTCTTAAAATTCTGCATTATTAAGAAAAGCCACGATTTTATCAGAGGCTCCACCACAACCACATGGCAGTAGATCATGGGAGATTTTGACATTAATACCCCACAATCAAGCAGCAGAGAGCACACAACATTAATGCAAAAAACCCACAAAGTGCAGATTACATAACATTAATTCTGCACATCCCCACAAGGCAAGCGAGGAGCCCTCCGCGCTACCCTCGCCCAGCCTGGCACTGCACAAAACCCCGGCTCCACCTTGCAGGAGCACAGCAGAGCTGCAAAGTGCCGAGCGCTGCCATTCAGCCCTGTCAACATTATTATAACACACAGCACACAATGTGAGCCTGGCACAACTGGGCAGCGCGGAGCCCAGTGATATTATGGCATAATCACACAGCTAAATTCATGCCTACAGTACAGAGCGAGCAGCAATAAAATTGAGCACAATGCAGCGTTGTCATAACATACATTAAAGGCGTTCAGCACAGCCACAAAGTGTGGTGGCACGTTCCACGTTTATACATAAAAGCAGAGCAGGCTGTACTCAGCACACAGACTGTGCAGTGCTCTCACCACAGCTGTATGCCCACCTCGGAGCAGGCATGAGTACCTACGGCCAAGCAACCACAGTGAAATGCAGGAAGCGGCACCGAAACACAGCTTTCACTGCTCTGGTACAAAACACGGACCCACAGCACAAGTTCATAATAAACCACAAACAAATGCCTGACGTGCTCTCATTACAGCATGATTTAATTGTGGTGAGTGATAGTACAGCACAGCTGCAAAACACTTCGCTTCATGCAGTCCTAAAAGTAATAAAACTTTCCTCAAATGTGCCAAAGTAGTTTGAAAGAGAACACCTTGTTACTTATTTGTATAAATCACGAGAAAAATTCCTTACATGATCTGTTACTAGTGGAAAGTGCAGCTTTGTCAAAATCAGGCTTTTCCACAGTAATGTCTTGGTTTAATGACATTTTGACAGAAGAGGGGGTAGGTTTCTTGTGGTTTCTTCAATGTTAACCAATCAATTAGGCTTTTTTTCAGTTTTGCATATCTTCTTTCCCTTTGAATTTTTGTATGATTAAGAAGGTTTTTTAACACATCAAAATTGTCCAAATCAGTATTATTTTAACATTGATGGTTAACCTCAAATTTACCCTCAAATTTAACTTTGTGGTGAATGCAGTTGTTTGATTCTGAATAGGAACAACTTTTTTATTAATACTTTTTTTTTAATATGTGAGAGAAGTCCTATCTCAGTCTTTTCACGAAGGTTAGTGTAAATCCTTGCAAGTGCCTAGGTGATCTAATAGTGGTCCAATAAGTCATAGAGTTCCTCAACACCACAATTAGTGCAGCAAGGACAAAATGCCAAATATTCAGCTGCTGTGACAGTACTAAAATTATGTGGTACATCCTCAATAACAAGTTCCCCCNCAGAAGTGTCAGTCTGGAGAGTGTCTGCAGCTTGGGCTGCCCCATGGGGAAGCACAGTGGTGCCCCACAGTGTGAGGCTGGCAGGGTGCAGCATTGGGGAGGGCCAGTGTGAACCCACATGTCGCTGTAGGGCAGTGTCACTGTGCAGCAGCACAGCCTTGTTTTCTGGTGTCTGCTCAGCAGAACATTAGAACTGCGGAAAGGGAAGTGACTGATCATTAAATGTATGCTAATAACATGAGCCTTTGACTGAAAACATCAATATACTCCAGTAAAGTGCACAGTTAGTACATGGCAATTAATATTTATCTAATCTGATTTATACTGGGGCTTTCTATAATGCCCACTTCTGTATCATCTATGCTGTGATCAAATGCAGCAGACATACATAGTGAGGCATCTTCCCAGACTTCAGTCTCCTCCCTTCCCTCATCCTCTTTCACTTTGTTATTTATTATTATTCAAATTTATACATCACTAAACAAAAGAGCACTCATCCCAAGCCACTGATAAACTCTTAAAAATACATCTCATAAAATGAGCAGACTCCATAATTATCCATGGTTAAAAATGCAGCAGCAACCATGTGACTACACTAAATTTAATCAAAATTATTAACAAATCACCACCAGAGTTCCTTCCAACCATTTCTTTGCTCATCTTTTGCCAATGAGCTGTACAGAAAAGAGTGGTTTTGCACTGACACCTGAAGGTAGTTTTGAATCAAAAATCAAATGTGTTTGAAGTGGTAGATCCTATCTGGGAAATGCCTTTTCCTTTTAGTACCTGCACTGATTTCTTTGGGAGACAGCAGTGATATCACGAGTGTATTGAACTAGTTCATGTATCAATTTGGGTGTAACCTGGCAGTATGACAAAGCTACTGTGTGAGTACGGGTGACTCAAGAAGAATAAATAAAATTTTAAAAGTTTTAATTCTTGAGTGAAGCCATAGCCTTAGAAGGAATGGTCATTTAAGATAAAATATCAAGTTAAAGCCAGCCTCATGTATCTTCTTCATTTGGAGGATAGAAACTTTCTGATGCAGACTCTGTGTCTGCCCTGTTTCAGTGCTTGGTTTTTTCAACAGCTACAGTAACCCAGGGCTTTCTGGTGAGGGAGACATGGAAAGATCTGGGACATTCTGCTCTAGAGAGGGGCACTTGCACACAGAGACTGACCTCCAAACCTTTGTGACAAGAGGTTATGATTTATTTTCTATTGAGTAACTTCTGAAGAGACTGGTGGACCAGCAAGGAGAGTTCTGTATGTGCTTCTGGAGCAGGAGGAATGGTATAACTAAACTATGTAAAGAGGCTTTTGAGGCATGAACCTTCCCACTGTGGACTTCATAGGATAGGAAATGCCGAACTTGGAATAGTCTTGGACATACTACATTTTGGGAGTGGTCCATGTAGAGGATTATCCTGAGATCCAGGTAATGGTAGTTTCCTGAAAAGAGAGCTGAGGGTCTAAAACAAAAAACAAAGATGAGATAATTATCAATGAGTGTGGATTATCAGGGTTCCAATGCCCTAGGACACATTCTGAACTTTTCTGAGGTTTTCTTTAGCATTGTAGAGGTACCTGAATTGCCTTAATCTTTTGCTGATTTCATGAAGTATTTTCTCCTCTTGTGGAGAAGGGTTAGTGGGTTTGACATTCACTTGAACTCATTCCCTACCATTTCCTGACCTAAAATCTGTTTTCAAAATTGGCTGTGAGGTGAGCCTAGTTTAGGGATTTAACTCTGTAGACCAGTCTTTCATGGACCATTTCCTTTCCCTATATCTTAAGCCTCTGTGTTTGACTATTACAAATGCTTCACTGTGTGGCTCACTGTAGGTGTTCCAAATAAGCCAGCCTTTTTGTAAGAAGTTAAATACATTACATTCCCTTTATATATTCCCATTATTTGAGAAGTGACGGAGATTGTTCTGCTGGTGTTTCTTACTTCAAGATTTTGTGTTGCACTTCGGAAGTGCTCTGCTTTTGAGGGGCTGAAGACAAACACCAGGGCACCAGGGTTGCTGGCTTGCAGGCAGTGAGACAGGGCCTCTTGTGTAACCTTTCATGGAACTCATCTGTTACTCATGTACTAAATTTTCTTAATAGTGGGGAATATTTTGCTTAGAAAAAAATACATCCATACACTATTCATGTAAAAAAGATTTAGAATGATTTACCACTAAAAACTGACTCTGACTCCTGAATATTAACAATAATAAAGAAGATCAGCAGGATGTGTCACCCATCCACTTGTCTTGTTATATTGCTCTTGTATTCAACTGCAGAGGTGTACATATAAAAATTGCCAACGCACTAAAACCAGCTAGAGAAACTTGTCCCTCCATTATGGAAAGTAGAAGACAATGTATTTAGTACTGCAAGTTATAGACTACTGAAAACTTGATGCCTAAATGTACTTCTATAACAATACTACTTCCCTAAGATAATTTTTATAATATTTTATAGTTACTGATTAACTATTCTAATCTAGATTCTAAAACCTCTGTCTCAAATAGAAATGTGGATGAGGGGTAAAAACAAGATTTTTTTGTTGCTGAGAAAACCCCAAACTTATTTTCATATCCTTCCTACCGTCAAAATACCCAAAAGTCAGTGACATTTCAGGCAGTCATTGCCCAAAGAAACAAAACTTTATACATTATTCCCTGGGTATTGCCATATCTGTAAAGTTTCAGCCTGGCTTGTCATTTTCTCTTGCGTAGGCAACTATTGCGTACTCGGTTTGATTGTTATTCTTCTAGCCATAGCAGGCAGGGTGATTCCACAAATGATAGAATGGCCTGGGTTGGAAGGGATATTAAAGATCATCTAGTTCTAGCCTGCACCCCCCTCCACCTCCCACCCCCCCACCTTCCACTAGACCAGGTTGCTCAGAGCTCCATCCAGCCTGGCCTTGAACACTTCCAGGGATGAGGCAATTGCAACTTCTCTGGAAAACCTGTTCCAGTGCCTTACCACCCTCAGAGTAAAGAATTTCTTCCTACTATCTGACCTAAACCTGCCTTCTTTCAGTTTGAAGCCATTCCCTCTTGGTCTGTATTTAGATGTTCTTGTAAATAGTCTCTCTCCATCTTTCCTGTAGGCTCTGTTTAGGTACTGGAAGGCTGGAATTAGGTCACCCTGAAGCCTTCTCTTCTCTAAACTGAACAGTCTCAATTCTCTCAGGCTTTCGTCATAGGAGATATGCTCCATCCCCCTAATCAACTTTGTGGCCCTCCTCTGCACTCGCTCTGATTACTAAGTTTTGCTGCTGCGTGTTTCTGTTGCTAGGTGTACCACTCATCTGCATGAAATATTTGTATTCCCCAAAAAATTTGCCTCAGAATTGTTCAAATAAAAAGGATAGCAACTATTTACAAAGCTGTGGTAAAATTTAATTGGCAAATCAGACTGGAGCAATATCTTTCCCCATTTTTGTACAAATAATTTTAATTTAGCTTTTTGCTTTCTAAATTAAGCATGTGTATTAAAAAAAAAACCAACTAAAAATGAAAAAAATATTGTTTTGCTAATAAATGTGGTGGAAGGGCTTATTCTTACAAGATACTCATATGGCAAATATTTTTTCAACTAAATAGTTTATTTTGGCAATTCAAATCCATTTGCCATATGAGTATCTTGAAAGAATAAACCCTTCCACCACATTTATTAGCAGAACAATACTTGTAAATTATCTTTAGTGTGGCAACAATAACTGTATGTTAATTATTATCAATAATAATTAACATATAGTTAATAATGATAATAATTAAATAAAGGACTGAAAACTTTTTAAAATGACTGTCTGAAAAATATGCAAGACAGCAAGTTCAGAACCTAAAGCTATAAATACACAAGGGAATAGTTATTTAACATGTGCTGTAATTTGCACTATTTAAATCTAATATTAGAGCTGTGGCTTTTTTATGTCAAATTTGGAATGCTTCAGCAATGTTAGATAAAAATGGTCATTTCTACATTTGCTGAAATAGATTGTGCTGTATATTATAGGAATGCCGTGTAGATTTAATCCCTGCTAACTGAGATCTTTCTCATTATATGAGTAGGACATAGAAAAAATATTTTCATTTCCTTACATTTGGTAAAGACAAACTATGTTTAAGTTTCTGTAATTATCTGCAAAGAGTGGCAACAGGCAATAAAGTTTGTCAAAAACGATGATGTGCATTGACTTAACTTTCCCAGTTAATGGGTTTAGTCCAGTCTACTTTTTGTAACAGGGGAGGAAAAATTCAATATATAATTTTGTGTCATTTAGGGGAACCATGAATGTAGAATCAAGGGAAGGAAAGGGAAAAAATAATAACTGTTCAAATAATTTTAGCCTGAGAAGCAAATAGATTTGACTGCAGTGCCCAACCCCCCCTAACTGTATTTGTGTACACTGGTTCAGAGTTTAAGATTCAGATAACACTCAGTATTCAAATTTGTCATAAGCCATATGTGCAGGTGAGAAATTGCAACGTTTTGAACTGTTTAAAATTCATTTTATTTGAAACTGTGCTTCAAAACCAGAACAGTCCTGCTAACATTCTAAACGTCACTTGACTCTTTAATAGTATTGCTTGAGATATTTTGAGCAGAGCTAATTTTAAAGTACAGGTAGTTAGCTAGAGTTTAGACCCCTTATCAGCTAAGCAACTTGTGTCACGTTTATATCAAACTTGATTATGATATTTGTTTTTAGTAGGAACTCATGTGCATATCATTGCTTAATTTTATTTCGCTTATAATTAGGATGGCACACATAGCACTCAAAAAGAGAGAAAAAAGCAACATTTTAAGTGTGTGCTTCTGTAACAGTGCTTTGTATTGATGTATTAGTGTATAAAAAGAATTGAGTACAGGGTAGGAAGGGACAGTACTAGTCTGCTGTTTTTATATAAGATATAAACCTAAGCCCATATTTCAGCACCCTGGGGTTTGCTTATTTCACTGTCTCATATTCTTGATGGCCAATTCTGGAGGCAGTTGTGAACCAAGAAAGTTTTGTGCTGAGGTTAGGTCTCAATGGGAAGCAGGGCTGCTGGGGTCTAGACAATCCCCATCCTGTCTGTCTTCAGCGAATTATCTTCTTTTCCCACCCAGCTTGCTAAAAGTTTTACAAGCCTATTGTTTCCCAGCCAATGATGTACTTTGGAATAACCTTTAATTTAGCAGCCTGTCTTTATCAGCCCACAGTGCTTTTTGTTCTCCACAAAAGCAAACTAGTGTTCACTAACCCAAAAGCTGTGGCAATATTGAGGAGAGAAACCAAGAAAAACAAAACTGATTAGAACAAGATTTGCTTTCAGAGAACCTATTTCTGTCACAAGAGGATGGATAAATAAAATAATGTTTCAATAATTTATGCAGTGCGCACAGGGAAAACATTGGAAATGTGAAACAAAAACGACATGTAAAGAACATCTGAAGTTGATAACCGCTTTAATCAGCTCAGGTGATAATTCTAAAATAAATGGAAATATCGCTCCTGTTTTCAGCTCACAAATGGCAAAAGACTTTTGGTTATGTCTCCCTCTCCCAGAAGTTCTCTGCAGTCTTGTTCTTCTCAGTGCAATGTGGGACCAGATGCGGTGTGGCCATGACCGAGATATGAACTCCCTCCTTACCACCAAGGAGCAGCACGGGCTGGTGGTCAGCCCAAAGCTGGAGACTACAGGCACCTGGCAGTCAGCCCTCAGCTCAAGACTCATTTTGGGAACACAGTTAAGTCAGTGCTTTACTTTCTCTGTGCCTCAGTTTACCTGCCTGTAAGAGAAGGGATTTATCTGCTCCCTTGGGGAATCATGAGGTGTAAGGAATACAGAGTTGGTCTGGCAACTTTTAAACCATTGCTCTCCCTGCTGAGTGATGAGCACCTCTGCCTCCTTTTCTGTCCTTGAGCTCGGCACATCTTCTTGGCCACAATATTCGCCCTCAGGTTCCTGTGTCAGCTCAATATAAAAAGAGAAGAAGTTGTTACGGCATCAACTTAGTGCTCACAGAGAAGGCAGAGAGCAGCAAGCAGGGGGCTGCCTGGGGCACTAGAAATGGTGGGGCTGGGGCGGGAAGGCAGCTAGGAGGGCTCAGGGTGACACTGGGGACCCACACCTGCAGTCATGCAGCCGCTCTGTGCAGGGGTTGGGGTCTGACAGTCCCTTGAGTGTTGGGCTCTAGCAGGATTTTTGTGGAGGCGTGCTATTGTTTTGCAAGAATTNCTCAGGGGTCTGTAATTGTATTCTTTCACCGGTTCTGCATTACCAACCATGAAAATGGAATCTTATCATCCCTGACCAATTTTTAATGTACAAAATGATTTGGCCGAGGTTCAAAGGGAGTCACAATTGAAATCAGGTGAATGATACATGTAGGGTTTTTTTTTCCAGTTTCTCCATGCCTTGATTTGATTTTTCTCTTAGGCATACAGGGAGATGTAGCTTATTTTTATATGTGTGTGTGTGTGTACAAGCTATATAAATGCATGTATATACTCTGCACATATATTGATGCACTATCCACCTATCTATATTTTGTGTACATATCACTCAAATTTACCTATTTGCAATGCAATGGATGACAATGAAGTTTGCTCTAATCCCTAAAAAGCAATCACAGAATTGGAACAGGGTTAAAGCCTGCTGATAGTGCTCTGCGATTAATAGGACATTATTAAATAGCCCCCCTCCTTCAGCTCCTCTTCCCTCCACCCCNCCCAACGAGTGGGGAGGTGGGCAATGGCAGTGGCAGCCGTGAGAGACTGGGGGCCCCGTGTTGGCTCAAAAAGGTCGGGTCCCAAGTGTCTGGGACTGGGAAGATGCTGGCATGTCACTGGGTGAGACTGCTGAAGAAGTTGAAGCCTCTTTTTCTCTCTCCCTCTGCTTCTCTTNACAAGCTATATAAATGCATGTATATACTCTGCACATATATTGATGCACTATCCACCTATCTATATTTTGTGTACATATCACTCAAATTTACCTATTTGCAATGCAATGGATGACAATGAAGTTTGCTCTAATCCCTAAAAAGCAATCACAGAATTGGAACAGGGTTAAAGCCTGCTGATAGTGCTCTGCGATTAATAGGACATTATTAAATAGCCCCCCTCCTTCAGCTCCTCTTCCCTCCACCCCCCTCCCCCACCATCTTGCCAGATGAAAAGAGGCCTGGGAGACTAAATAAATAAATAAATGAGGTTACATTTACATTATAAAGAATAGGGAAGAAAACAATAGGGAATCCTCCTCACTGAAAAGCATACCATTTCCAAAGGGACAGAGTCCTCAAAGTATGAGGGGGCGAAGGGGAGTTCCTGCTCTCAAATATCATTAGAATGTTTTTTATCTTTTGGCAGTTTCATATTGTGAATAATACGGACATTTATAACTCAGTCAAGCTGCTTCTTTCAAGAGTACAGTTCCTTAAGATCAAGGAATCTATCAACTTACATAGCTCCCTTAGCTATCTTATCTAAGTGCCTCACAAACAGGAATGTATTTATCCTCACAATCCCCGGGCAGAAGGAAAATGTTCTTGTCTCCATTTTATAGATTGAGGAGAATGACAAAGAGATTCAGGGCCTCAAAACTGTTTTTGGAGGGCCTGGCTTGAGGCACCCAAGACTTTCTACCTTCCCTCTTCTGTAGGAGCTGCTCCCAGTTTTCCTGCCCAGATGGTAGAGACCTCACCTGTATTCCTGAATGAAATGAATTGTGTCTGAAAACTATGCTGAAGAAATGCTAGGTTTGACATTCCTGAGTCACTGGCCATTTTTTAGGACAAGCGTCCTAAAAAATTTTGAGGTCATGCAGAGAGCAGGTGGCTATCCTGGGAAATGAAACTGGCCTTTTCCAATCACAGGATGCTGTTTCCTAAGACTCTTGGTAAGAGAGGGAATCTGTACTTGGAATATTGAAAGAATCAACAGGAGGGGCTTTTTGGTAAATGCTCAGGATGGACAAATGATCTAATTGCTTTATCTCTAACAGGTCTGTTGTGGGAATAGGAAAGATCTAGTGTCTTGTCACTGAGATGTGTGTCCAGCTTCCACAAAGGCAAACTGTTAATGACAATAGAGCCAAAGTGGTTCCAGGAGCTCTTAGGGTTAATATTTGGTGATGGGACAATGACACAACTGGTGAGAAAGTATATCTTTGGTGGGGATTCGTAGTGTTGAAGTAACTGGTAAAATGTACAGTATTCCAGGCTGCTGGTCTGGTGATGTCCAAGTCAATCGTCAGCTCTGGGAAAAAGATATAACCTGGAAGCGTGCTATGTGCTACGAAGTAAACCTTGCGGCTGAATTCTCATAAGATTAAGTGTGCTGCGTGCAATATCCATTTGTCTTAATTGGCAAGCTGAGTTATTTGATGTTCTCAAATAGATTTGCAATTTTAATCATACTTGGATTCTAGAGAAACTTGCCCTGAAATATTTGACGACCATTAAAAACAAATGGCTCCTTTAAGCAACCATCAGCTTCTCTAATTTTTGATCAAACTCCAGAACTGAGAAGATTTCTGAAGTCAGTGTCCTCATGCCCTTTTTTTTTGCTGTGAGATAAGAAGTGTAAAACCTGTGCTTCTAAAAGTAGCTTTGATATAAACTGTGACCTTCTGATAAAAAATGTTATGGGAAAACTGACAAATTTTCCTGTAAACTGTGTATCTGTTAATGGTGATTTTAATGGCAAAATATAGACACCTCTAAAAGTTCTCATTGTAGTGCTTCTTGCTCATTGCATACACTATTTCTCATCTCACTTATGTAGCTGTGATTTCATACTAGAGACTACAGATTAGCCTGACCAGAACAAAATTATTGCTCATCTGCCAGATGTATTCAGATAGTGTTTTGATGTTTTATGGTGAACAGTGTTACTAAAAAGGATTTGCATACTCCCTTTGGAGTTGTTCTGGCAGGGTGGTTTTCCAGACTGGAGTCAACACATTGCACACACAACAACTTGGAAAATGCAGTTATTTCTGTACTTCAGAAGTATCCAGTGACAGATCTAAAAATGTGATGATGGCTAAGCAGTGGCTCAAAGATGACAAAAATTAAAGGAAGTTCTTCTATGCAACGCTTTGTTTCCATACTCTGTGTTCTTGGACAAGCGCATGTTAGTGACAGAAGTAGTGGGCTAAGCTATTCCTCTCATATATAAACCTTGTAATGAGAGAAATCATCAGAACTGCAATTGTAAGTATGGGTTTCCTTGATGCAAAGAGAAGGGCAATGTTTTCTAAGGAATGGGAAACAAAATAAGAAGTATTCCTCCTTGGCATTCTGGGCAATGCTTGACATGATTGGTGATAGTCCTGAGAAACATGTTTGGGAACAGCTCTCTTTTTTCAAAGGACAGATTTGGATCTTGTTTATTTGTGGGGGTTAGGAAGCTCATAGAAACATGACAGTGCAGCTATTTTAATGTAATCTTCATGAAACTAAAATAATGCTATTTCTGCCCAGAAAAAAGAGTACCAGAAAACAAAGGTAGATACACTAAGATGCTGGGAAGGTGAGAAGTGTTCATTTTCTATATTCCTTAGCCTGGCACTATGTATGCTATGTGACCTCACAATGTCCATATGTGAAGAAGTTTTGTTGAGCATGTTACAGACAAGAGACAAACTTTACACATCAGCAAACTGGCCATGACTGACTTCAACAAAATCACTGCCAGTAACCTGGGAAACTGAAAGGACAGTGCTGCTGGTGGCTGTGAGGATGATGATGGGTCTGATTCTAGCAAAGGTGAGGTGGGTTGTGGATTCCTGAGGTTATTTGTACAAATATTTAGTTAATTTGCTTTTGTATTCTGATATTTAATGATCTAAGTATGATTAAAGACTTTAGCTTTCTTTTGTCTTTCCTGTGGTACAAATCCTTGAAATGATATAAAAAACATTAACACTGATTTCACTGTTTTAGGTATGATTTCAATATGATAACTTCTTCATTTATCTTTACTGTAAAAATGATTATGTATATAGCATATCATAACTCAAGATGGTCTTCTGGTTTTGGTCACACTGATATAGAGGATAGTAATATATAGCCTTTGTTAAACAAGAATGAGATGAAAATTTATTACAGGCTATAAGTATCATAATGAATACAATAAAGTCTGCTTTTAGCTGTTGATTTTTATTATTGTAGGATCACCTGTATCACAGGAGCATTCCTGACATTTGCCAGAGTTAGAAAGATTTATCCTTGGGCTAAAGGGAAATGCCACAGGCAGAAACTGTGATAAATTGTGAGAGTTTTTCACAGTAGATTATTTAGAATTAATACTAAAAGAAAGGCAACTGTACAGAACCACTACATCCTCCAACAAATCAGTTCTGGAATCAAAACATCACAACTAAAACTACCTACTTAACCACTTTTATTTTAGTTTGGAGGAGCTGTGAGTGAAAAAGAGGAGCTTGTTAATGAAATCTCAAAAAAAAAAAAAAAAAGGCAGAATTGCAGGTAATTAAATTATCTCCTTTGGGATACTATAATTTCACAAGAGGTGTGTTAATCTTCGGAGAAAAGGAAGCTTAAGAGTTATCCAGAAAGAAGTAATAAAACTCAAAGTAAAAGCTAGCACAAACACTCTGATGCAGCTGATGGAAAACAGACAATTTCACAAAAATTATTCTGTATATAAACTTAATTTTTTTGAATACCACTCAGCATAGGAAGGTATCTAGAAATCAAAACTGATCTAAAATTGAGTTTTATTCTCACAAAAGATGTATCAGCATAAGACTATCAAAACATAAAAGCATTGGGGAAATAAAACTTTCAGAAATGTTGCCTTTGCAGAAGGTAAAGTGTTTGATTTTTATATTTTCAATTATTTCATCATTAAACTGCAGCTGCTGAAAATCTTACTAGAATTCCAGTTTGGATGTGTGATGGCTCAATCAGCTCCATATATGGGGTTCACAGCTGAGTTTCATTTTCTGTGATGCAACTGCTTGGGGCTCTGCATACTTCCTTAGGGTTTTTGTGGAAGCATGAAAAAAACGTGGTTCTAACCCTGTGTCAACTTCTTGCCTATATCAGAATTGGAACATGGATCGACTACAAGAACATGAAGGCAAAGCAGCCCAGAAAAATGTAATCAAAGTAGGGAGTTAAATCTTACTTTTCTGTTCCTACAATGGAAAAATATCTACCCATTTGGGAAAAAAACATAATAATTTTCCAAGAACATGTGAGGTATTCAAAAATTGCAGACCATATGTGGGCAACGTCAGAAAACATGAGTTGCAGTCAGAAATTCTGATATTCTTATCCACAGTCAGGCATAAGGTGTGTGGCTTCTCCACTTGTCTTTTTGAGGTGGTTCTGGTTGTGTATAGAAGCAGGCAGGACCTTAGGGAGGTTGTCCTTTCCATGCAGGTGGAACAGGTTTGTGCTGCGTTCCTAGGGCAGCTGTATTTTATGCACTGGAGTAGGCAATTTCTTGCTGAGTTGAACCACACATATGTTAGTTGCTATTGTCCACTAATAACTCTGGGAAAGCTGTTGTAAGTCTATCCACTTCCTAATTCTTCCTTTTTCCTTCATTCTATTTGCACTGGGACTGCTTAGTGCTATCATACACAGAATTCTCTTCGTCTAGGTTTACATAACGTATCTATGATTGGAATTTCATAGTATTTAGAAAAAATATCTGTTTTGGCAAATATTACAATAATTTATAGTTTAAAATTTGGGATCTGGAAATATTAATAAACAAACTGAGAAGCAATTGAGCATCTGTGAAAGGGGAAGCAATTTTCTAGGACATGAGAGATGTGTATCAGAGAAGGGCTGTGGGCTGAGCCCCAAAACCCTTTACATAAAAAAAAGTCTGATGAAACAACTTGTAAATATGTTCTTGGATTTTGGCTTTCTATTGCCTCTCAAAGCCTTTTATCCAATAGGCACATTTCTTAAATTAAATTCTCCAGGGCCCAGAGCCTTGGAGACCTGTTCCACTGCATCTGAGACCCAAGCTGAGTTATTTTCTGGCCCTTGTCAGGTCTAAAAGCTTGCAAGCTTTAGTTACCTTTGTGGAAACCCTCTGACACCAAGAAATCAATGCAGAAGACACTGGGTTTTTACCTCTGTGGAGCAGAAATGACAGTAGCCGCGGCACGAGCCCGCGTCGCCCTCGCCAAAGCCCGCGTTTGCTAGGATACCCCCAGCAGTCCTCGCCACCACCCACACCGCACTGGGTGCCCCAGCTGTCGCTGGGTCGGCTGCGAGCTGTAGGATCAGGGCGTGAGGGACTGAGCTGCAAACCGAGTTGTCAGGCTCTTACCGGGTTGGCCTCTACCTTATTGTGCAGCAAAAGGCATGTAAGGGGTCACTTGCCCGATGGTGAGAGGCACCGGCAGAGGTACAGGAGGAGAGAGGGGACTGCGGCGTGGGTTCCAAGGGTTTATGTCATTGAAGGTCCAGCAGCCACAGACCCCAAACAGTGAAGGGTACCAGGGTTTAATACGGGGACAGGAAGAGGTGGGGTAAGGTGTCACATCCAATGGGGAAAGGGAACATGGGAGGAGTCGAGAGGGGAACAGCCAATGGAGATAGAACAGAGGCGGGACTTACACAATCAACCAATGGGGTGTCGTGGAATGAAGAAGCTTCTAGAACTTATACATATTAAATGAGGGGAAATACATCAACATAGGTCATACATAAAACTGGGAGGGGAATACACAAACCAATGTGCTAACATAATGTAAATCTGGTTTGCAAGGGGCTGTGGGAACTTGCCCTAACTGAAGGGTGGATTTTGGGGAGTTGCAGTCCGCAACAAGTAGCTACATGCAGTGAATAGTGCGCACTTACTGGCTTTTCTGAGTAGAACCAAGTCTGAAACACCCCAAGAGGCCACAGTTATGTGGAAGGGAAGCACTTCTCTCTTTCCAGCTTCCAGTCAAGCTTGGTTCTGCATGCCAAGAGTGTAATCTGTTGCTGCTTTTTATATTTTACTCATTATGTGAGACACTGTCAAGTCAATCTAATATCAAACCAGAGGTTTTCTACATCAATGATGTATAAAGTGTGGCAGCAATAGAAAAACATCCATGACATTAAAAAGTCTGGGGGAATCTCAATTTTAAAGAAGCAGCATTGCTCTGCATTGTTTGTTACTCAGACATCACTTTATATTCACGTGTGCAAAAGAGGCAGAGAACCTGATTAGAAGGAGACACAATCAATAAAAGTGAGATTGATCCCCACTTCCTTCAGTCTTTTTGTTACATACAAAAATTAAATAGAATGTGTACATGAGGGGATGTGATTTTTTGTGATAATCCTATGCCTTTTGAATAAAACTGAGATGTTTCTTTTTTTCTTTATGTGTAAATGAGCTTACTAGTCTTTATGTTGTCATCGCTTTTCTTGCAAGTATTTTCTACTCCTAGTGCATTTGCAAAATTCAGAACAATTTTTGGCCTCCAATTCTTTATATTATTGAAAGCACTATTTGGAAAAAAAAAAGGAACGGATCAGAACTTCTATCTGGGGCTGATCAAGAAGGTTTAGAGGTCTTCCAGATATTTTCGATGTTGCTGTTCAGTTAATCCTGAAACACCTTGCAAGTCAAAGCAGTAGCGTCCAATAGATCAATGAATGTGATGCTGGGGCCAAACTTGATGGATACACATGATAAATACCTAGTTAAAGTAACAACTCTGTTAAGTATCCATGCTTGACTCTAGTGAGAGCCTTAATGTACTTTAAAAGTGCTTGTACAGAACTGGAGTTCGGCTCTCTCACAGACAGGGTTGATTGCACCCTTGGTTTAAAAACCACAGACTTTTAAGAACTCTTTCCCCTAACAGCTTCTTTCTAGTTATCAAGCCCTTCCATTCTACTTTTACTATCTTTTCCCCTCCATACCACTTTCCCAATCAGTTGTGTTTCTTTTCCTCTTACCCACTTTTTCTCTGATCTCTATTGCCACCTTGAAGCTGCTCACTTTGCCTCCTTTTGAGAGGCCCAGGAAAAAAATTGGATTTTTGTCTACTTTTGATCGCTTCAGGTGTATTAAAACAGTTGAAAACACAATGTTAAAACGGAAGGGTGGCCAACCAGAAAAGCTTCCATTTAATCAAAGCATATGGAGAAAGGAACTTGGTTAAATACAATGGTGAGTGAATCTACTAGAGGCTCAAATACTTCTTATAATTTTGCTTCTCAAGATACCTACTGCTTCCAAGGAGATACACAAAGCTAGCTGCAATTTTATGGGATCCCACAAGTTGATTATTTTGATGAAATGCAGCAAATTATCTGGATTTTGCTGATATGCAGTAAATTATCTGCATTCACCGAATGTTGAGAGAGTTTAAAGAGAGAGGTAGTGCTTTATGTTGTTCTCCCTGTTCTTGTCTCTATAAACTGCCTCAGTGTTTATCCAGAAAATGCAGACCTCTGTGGACCGTTCTTTGTTTGGAGTTTTAACACTCTTTTAAATAAACTCTTCCTATTAGTAGGTCCTCGTGACATCAGACTGCTGTACCATGTTTAATTGAAAGTGGCAAGCAAACACTGTACAACTGCTTCTAAAATGCCTGGGAGCTATTTGAAAGCTTTAGCATGTTAGAGGGAGAAATGGCCTGGTTCTATCTCCCTTTCTTGAGGGAGGGGAGTGGATGTTGAGAGGGAGAGAAAATTAACCTTTCTGTGCTCCAGAACTGCTTTGTCTATGCGTGTTTAGCCTTTGGTATACTACTAATTTTTGGAGTGGTTGAATTTCTGTGGATACCCCTTCTGTAATGTGATTATCAAAACAACCAACTACCTGCTAACTGACAGTGAGTTTGTTCAGGTCCTATTTATTTGTAATTGTTTCTAAGAGGGTTTGGCTCTGCAAGTGCACTTGTTTGTGCTATCAAATAATGTACTATGTGTGAGAGAGACCAAGAGACCAAGATAATAGCCTTAGACACTTAAACAAATTTAGGAAAGGGCACTCCCTATTCTCTGTACTGAGAGCTAAATGGCAGCCTGGTGCCAACAGTAAAGAGTGATATTTATAGCATCTAACAGTTAGAAAACCTTCAGATAAGCTACCCTTGCATTTCCTGGTAGGAGTCCTTCTGGCAAGGAAGATCACCTTCAGTAGGTTAAGAAATTATTTCTTTTCAGTCTTTAGTATAAAGGAAGCATGAGTTTTGTCACTTTTAAATATTTTTAAATGATATTTAAACACTTTATTCAGAATATTGTTGGGGGATGCATGTAATAAATCAGTGCTTTTTTTTTTTACCAAGAAAAAAGCCTGGTGAATAGAATCGTAGCCTACTCAAATACATTGATCTCTTTTTACATCACATCTACTACTTTCAGGCTTTATCCTACAGTTGATTAAATCTGTTAGAGAGCTTGCTTACCTGCCTAAGTATTGTGGTTTTAGAATTTTGTGATGAGTCTGTAATTAATCCTGTGGTGCAGCTTTGGCAATTTTCCATACATTATTCCAAGTGGCAAAAGGTAGCAAGTTTACTGTATGGGACCATGGCTATTTTAGCACCTTTTAGCATCCTAATACTGCAGGACCGATAGCATCATTTCATACAGAAATGACGGAGCTAAATATTCCTTTAGCCCTACTGACATCAAATTAAAGCCGCTTTTTTTTCTCTGAGATAATTAGTTGATACCCCCATAGAAGTTCTAATGTATTTTGGAAGAGAAGCCTATAATTGGACATTGTTCCCACCCAATACTGAACACAAGTGGGTTTTTTTGTTCCAGCAGCACATGCCTCTTCTCAATGTAAAGTTATTCCTATTGCAGAGCAGCCTTTAATTTCTAATATGTGGTCTTTTGTGGCCTGTGTGTGCAAAGCACTACTTCACAGTCCAGAGGTGAGACCACACCTACTACACCACAAGCCATTCTGGGACTGCAGTGTATGACCTCAGAGGTCAGTAAGTGGAGAATAAGAGAGATGGAAAGGGGAAGATGGAGAGAATCACTTACAAAGAAAAAAGAGTCAAATAAATATCTAGAAGGATTTGGAAACTGTAGGCAATGAGACAAGAGAATAACTGCCTGGCATATTCCAAAGGGAGTATATTGGGTTTGTGTGGCCAGCTTCTGGTAGTGAGGGGGCTACAGGGCTGGCTTCTGTGGGAAGCTGTGAGCTGCTTCCCCCATGTCCAGGGCAGCCAATGCCAGCTGGACCCACCACTGGCTGAGCCCATTAGTCGATGTTGGTAGTGCCTCTCAGATAATGTATTTAAGAAGAGGAGGAAGTTTCAGCACAGCTGCAACTTCAGCAGTAGAGAGGAGTGAGAATGTGTGAGAGGAACAGCTTTGCAGACACTCACGTCAGTGCAGAAGGAGAGGGAGGAGGTGCTTCAGGCATGGTGTAGACCATGGTGAGGCAGCTTTGCCCCTGCAGCCCCTGGAGGATCACAGGGCAGCAGAGATCCACCTGCAGCCCTTGGAGGAGCCTACACTGGAGCAGGTGGGTGCCCAGCGGAGGCTGTGGCCCTGTATGAAGCCTGTGCTGGATCAGGCTCCCTGTCCTAATCTTGACCAAGGAAACCTCTGTCCAGCTGGGGAGGGCAGTGACAGACTGGCTTTGGTGGGCACCTGGCATCCAGCCAGGGTCAACCCACCACAGAGGGATTTTCAGGAATGATTACAGTCTAGCAAAGTTGTATCTACTGAAAAACATATTCTGTTGTCAAACTCTGTTGTGCTTATAACTCTTTATGCAGGTGAACTATCCCACTGGCAGCAGATGGACTACTTTGAAAAGATTTCTTTACAGAGTTTTCAGGCCTAGTATTCTCTGTTAAGAAAAGAAAATGAGGTTCCAGTAGGGAAAACATTTAGTAATGGTTTGGATGAAGCCCTGAGTAGTTAACTCTGGAAGATGGTCTTTCTGTGGAAGGCAGAAGACTTTCATGAGTCCTTTTCTCAAACAGTGGATCTGGGGTTTGGACTAAACTGAAGGAGTTGAAATTGCCCTAATACTGTAAAACCTCAGCCATGTTCTGACTCGGAATTATGAAAAGAAATAATTGTACCTTTTCTCCCCCCTGCATTGCGGCTTCAGTTGCCAAGGGAATGTGAACCACGGGGGAAAAGCGTGCTCCAGCCAAGGTCTGGATCTGGACGCAAGGGGCAGCAGGGGCCTGGCATGGGGCACAGTTCACATTGTCCGTAAGACTATCAAGAAGGAATAGAAGTAGAGACATGCCTGATCCTCCTAGTTAAATTACCTGTTGTTAGATATTTATATTTGAATGAATGGTTTACTGACAATAGTGCAATAGTCTGAACTTGTCAAATCAGGAGTGACAGTTCTTAAAAATAAAAATCTTTTGAAAGCTTAAAGGCTGAGTTCATTGAGGTTATTTTCTTTTCTTTTTCCCCCCCCTCTTTTCCCACCGCTCTCCCTACCCCCCCTCAGTGGGCAAGAATGAAAACTTTTCCTTTTCCCAGATTCACTTTGGAATAAAATCTTTAAAAAGGTAAGTTTTGTGAAAAGTAAAGTACAAAGAATACCCAGGTAACTGAGTTTTGGTTTGTTTTGGGTTTTTATAGATCGAATTTGAATGGGACACATGGTGTGTCTCATTCTGATTCTCCCAGTCATCTTGTCCACATCATTAAACTGCCCAAAGATTTGCTTTTATGTGCTATTGAAAAGCCATGGGCTTAAATATAGTTGCAGTTTTGTTTTGGGACTGGAAAGCATTACTGGAGCTATATTCAGAAACCTCTCTCTCTCTCTCTCTTTCTTTAGCCAGTACAATCATTCTCTCAAAGACCTGTGTCTGGGATTAATATTTTATGCATGAAATGTTTCGTGTACAGTAGTGACATAATAAGAAGAGGCATTGTATTAGTTTGTGCATGAAGAAGAATTGATTACAGAAACAGGAAGTGTGTAAGGACTTGCCTTAAGATGCCATTTTTATTAACACCTAAGTTCATCATTTTAAGGCAAACATGGTTCATGCTTTTTAATTTTTTATTTTAAATTTGCCAGGCCCTGTCTAAAGAGGTAGCACCCCATTTATTTGTGTTCTTCATGCATGTCTTGCACAGAAAATAGCCCATGTGGAAAGACAGCAAACAGATAGCTGCAGCTGTTGCCACTTATGCTCCACAGCACAATTTTAGAAATTAATGGTTTCTAATCCCAAAAATAATATAGATACAAAATGGTGTTACATTCCAAACTGCCAGGCTGAAGTCCCTTGCTCTTATTTCATAAATATGTTTATAAGAGTCTGGATTAATCTCTCACCTGCAAGAAAAGCTTTAGAAATCAGTTGGGTTTTAAAGCTAAAGTTATTGACCTTTGGCAAATCATTGGTAGCCAGGGAAATACACTGAGGTATCTCTTTGTTGAAATATTTAAGACAGTTGTAAGGCACCAGAGCTATTGTTAGACAAAGCTCCTTCTGGTCTTGCCATCTACTTCACTGGCTGAAGATAAATGCAAATGCTTTTGGCACTTTTGGGCTATTGTTAAAGTGCAGGAATAAAACATGCTTGTCTGACAATTGCAGGTTATTAAAGACTATTATATTGGTAATCCCTGGGAAATGGAGGTAAATCTCTCTTCAGTAACAGCAACAGAATAACTTTTGTCTAAGATTTTGATTATTATTATTATTACTTTGTGGTTTAGTAAAACAATCTGCAAATTGTTCCTGACCTCAGATTTTCAAAAATCATGAGTCAAATCTCTTTACTCCCAAAACATGCAGCAAAACACTGTCCTACCTGTTTTCAAAGGCTGTATTTTCAAATTCTTCTTTCCAACTGGAGAGCTTATGCTTTCTGAAAAATAATAGCAGCCTTATTAGCATGAGCTGTACTGTAAAGAGGGTACCTAAAAATACCAATATTATGGTAGAATAATGAGAATCAGATATATCACTACATAAAATATTTTATTTTTATAGATTCTGAAATTCATCTCAAATGGATAAAGTTATTGACAACAAATGCATAAATTATGGGAGAAAAAAAGCAATAAATGAAAACTTTTTTCAGCACTTCTGGTGTCCCACACTTCCAGATGAAAATGAAGAGACATGCTGGTGCATGGTGTTTTCAAAAATCAGACTGCTGTTCATATCTCACCTTATTACCGAAGCAGGGTGACAGTGACGATGTATTGACAAATAAGATGCCTTCTCTTCCATCCTTCTCCTCATGCTACATTAGTTTTACTCTCATCAGTAAACGTGTTATTAAAATAAGCGATATCCAAGTTGACAAAGAAAGAGCTACTGTAGGGAGCTTGATGTTGCCAGGGTCATGCCAGTCCACTTGTTGAAGACATATATCCATCTTCCTAGTTTTACTTCTTTAGAGTCTTTTTTGTTGTTGTTGTTAACCTTTAAAAAGGTTACCTATTCTACGTGCAGAAAGTTTAGCTAAGCTTTTATTACCTCAGCTGTTTTTTCTCTCTCTTTACAGCTGCTGGCTATTGGCAGTATAAGCACTGTGTAGCCCTTTTTCCCCCTCCAGCCCCTTAGTTCTAAACAGTAGCCAATGTCTTGCTCTGTACCATCCTGGGAACTGGGAAGGAGAGAATAAAAATGTGTGAGAAAGGATCCTAGGGCTTGAGACATAGTGCTGCAGTAAGGGATATTGCCCTGCAGGCAGCAAAGCACCCAGAACTTGTCTTGTTCATTTAATATAGGACTTGGAAAAGGCTTGGACCTCTACTGCCTTCTAGTTCTCCTTGGATCACATGAGGGAGTCACATGCAGCACATGGAGCATGTCAGAACAATGCGGCTTAAAACTCACTTGAATTTTCAGACAAAAGACAAAAAATTAATGGGAACATTAGGGAAACATTACATGCTCCATTCACTTTGAATCTTGACATGATTATTCAGTTTTTTGGGGCAAGTTAGGGGATTGTTGTCTCCCAACTCAAGCTATACAACACATGGAGTTTAAACGTGTCCCGTGTAATCTGGACATAGCAGCATGGAGGGCTGAGTGGACTAATGCAAACTGTCTTGAGGTCTGTCAGTGTGCTCCTGCAATATGTGATGCATTTCAAAGTTGGGAACTGCTAAAGTCCATGGATATTTTTTTAGTTTTAGGATTTTTTAAGTAAAGCACTTTGTTACCAAGAGCAGATCCAAATGGTATTTGTGAAGGAGATAGATAGACTTCCAAGAAAAACTTTCAATCAACACATTGAAGGATCTCAAGCATTCTGCTATCCCATTAGAACAGATGTGAGAGAGCCGTTAGAAAATAACCAGATTCATGAGCTGTAATGAAATTCATTATGTAGGCTCTCGCATACAGGTGAACCAGGAACTAGCTCAGATAACAGAAGGAGTAAAGTCAGGTTTTTGTTCTGACTGGCTGGGACAAATTTAGTATAATCTTAAGAACGTTGGCCAGTTTGCCAGGGAAAATACAAGTCTGAAAAACATAAAATTTTTGAACACACCAAGCTAGAAAAGTAAAAAAAATATGTAGCAAACATAATAATGGTCCTAAGAAAATATGATGAAAACAAAATCAGTTGTGTCTACAATACAGAGCTGAAGTGCAAGAAGGAAAACCAGAAGGATGGGAAGTATAGTAATGAGATGGGGAGTGTGTGAAACAACAGAAGAATGGAGAACTGAATTGCAGGGTACAAAAAAAATCAATCCACGACTACGATGAAGTTCCTGGAAAAGAAATGATAGATTAGTGTCAGGTTAAGATCAGATGAAGGGATGTAAAGGATGTATGGTGAGGAGGGCAGGAAGTTACTGCAGAGCACAGAATTTGCCTCAGAGAAGGATGGAGAAAAGCCCAAACACTGGCTGGAACGCAGGCATGAAATGGTCCCACTGTATTCACTTGACATAGCGACAGAAGGTTTTTACAGATCATCATCTTGTCTCTCACTTACTGTAGCTCTAGTGTTCAGCTCTGGGAGTGACTTGGGAAATTTGTCCTAGTGATGCTCTTGTCAGTGTTGCCTCCTCCTTGCAGAGCTTCTATTTGCCTGGTATTTATTTGTTCATGTTTCAGCATGATGAAGATGAATTGCTTGAAGATGCGGCTCGTCAAAGCTAATGCAGGTTCTTGGGAGGCACATCTCAACACATCATCAAACCAAGGCTCAGCACTGATTTCTGCTGTTGTCCTTGGCTTTGTCCACCATGTGTTTTCCAGTTTGGACTGTTTTATGAGCAAGACAGTTGCTTTACAACTTAATAACGGGGACATACCTTGACAGGGAGCTGTCAGGACTTTTTAAGTGTTATTAAAACCTCACCTGAAGTAATATTTTAAATCATATCGTATTATAGTCAGCATGCACTTTATGTTTGTGCACTAACATCATATGCTCTTGCATCAGTTTATCTGAAAATCCTTTTTTTAAATCTTTCACTCTGGAGGTCACTCTATCTGCACAGATTTTTCCTTACCTCATGCCTTTTCCCAGATTTTTGTGACCAGGCAATAGCTTTTGGTACCTCTCAGAAATATATTATGTCATTCTCCCACAGAATAACCGTCAGGTGGAGAGAGGAGGATGGTTGCTATGATATTTCCAAATTCTTAAAGAATTTAAGTCTAGGAGGGACTGTTGTGACAACTTAGTCTAACATCCTACTGATCATACATAGCAGGAGTTGCAGAATTTTATTGGATGATTCCTGAGTCAAAGAATATCCTTTAGCAAAACTGTCTGGTTAAACTAGTTTTGAGGATTATAGGTGATGAGACCTTGTCATAAAGCAAGATGCTTCAGTATTTAATTGCTTTCAAAATTTTTGTCTTATTTCTCTTTTGCATTTATCAGTGTCGATACACATTCTGCCTGGCATCTGATACCATTTTCTGTCTTCTGATTTAGGCTACTTTTACAATTAGAAGAAGTCTTTTTCCCTTATGCATAACTATAATCTGACTGAAGCCCTCTATTATCCTTGCTAAACTCAGTACTCATACCTTTCAGCTCTGGCAGTAGCACAGGCTTCTTTTCTGCAGCCTTTTAAACTACAAACTTCTTACATTCTGGCCACCAAGACATGTTATCAGAACTATCTCTTGTGTGCTCTAAGTAGACAGTTTGTTCATTTAAAATTATTCTTTCTGTTGGTGTGAGGAACTCTCAAAGTTTTAATAGCAAGGTTTTTTGTTTCTTTGGGGTTTTGTTTTGTTCCGATTTTGTTTGTTTGTTGTTTTGTTTTGTTTTGATTTAGTGGTTTTGGTTTTTTTTCAGCTTTGAGGAATTGGTTGAGGAAGAAAATCTAAGCAGTCATAGACAATTGTGGTTGTTTTTCGAAAAGGAAAACCAGGCCTGTGGATAATATACAATCAGCTACAGTAAGTCGTATGCATTCCGCATGTGGCAACAACATTTCATCTTTTGCAGAAACAGAAAATACAATTAGAGAGGAATTAAACAACATCAATTTTTATCTCAGAGGTCAGTGCTCTTCACAGTTGTAAAAGACTGCTGTTCCAGTCTAAGGTTTTGCACCTTTACCAAGCATCTAGGAGCCTCTGTCAGATGGACTGAACCTGAATTGGGACGAAAACCTTTACTTTATCTGAGGGAATAAGTGTTTCAGTGACCGCAGGAGCTGCTGATGACAACAGCAACCAAAGTGTTCTCAGCTCTGGACTGGAGTGTACAGGTCAATATAAACATGGATTATGTTTGTAATGCCATAGAGAAAATTTATTATTTCTTCTGCAAAATACTTTTGGAAGCAAAGCAATAAAGCTTTTATTCAAAGAGGAACCACTGATGATGGCTATGGCATTGATTTTGCCTATATCGTGTTTTAAGTAAGAAACTTGTCCCATGCCTTTGTGAGAATATTGCTGAAGTATGTTAATTGTCTTGTAATAAAATCAACTGTTTTGGCAATGAAGGCAAGGATGTAGTCTTTTATATCTTCCTAATTGCTGGAAGGAGGGGAGATGAGTGACTGTGTGGCCCTGGATTGCAGACCAGGTTGCTTCCCAGTCATCAGAGATGCAGAAGATATTTTTTTCTGCTCTTGAAGAGGCAGCTAAGTATTAAAATTTTTTATTTTCCTTTTTCATGTTACTGTTGATGTCTTTAAATAAAAATTTCATCTGCCCTAGGCCCATATTCTTCACTTTCTGTAGTGGCATTTTATCAAGTTATATAAGAGACTGTACAGTCCTACTGAATTATGACTGCCAAGTACAGAACTCCAGTCCTACTGTTACCTTGCCTGTTATCCTAACAGATATATTACAGCACATGGAGTGGTCTTAAACCTATTGGGATTGTTAGTTTCCCTACAACAATCTTTTAATGCCCAGAACTATATCCTCTGATGCTAAGTAATAGCATGAGGAATTTGGGCAGGGAAGCCTACTCTCAATTAAATTGGAAGGGGACATGTCACATGACAGAAGAGGAAGAAGAGGCCCTTGAAGTATGTCACTGAGTTCCTTATAGTTGATATGACAGAGTCGGAGTCTGTTGATCTAAAACTCACCCTTTTCTGTACTGTAGAGGATGACAGATGTTCAGAGGGACCTAACATGATTAGCGTTTTTGCTCTGGGAGGCAGAAGATGTTATGATTTACTTATATTGTTGATTCAGTGTGCTTTGTTCAGAAGTTTGTAGCAAATGCTGCAGTTGCTTTTCTGAACCAATGCCTGAATTTTATGTGCCTTTTCCCCACNTGGCTGAGTCTGAAGGGTTTCACACCTCGGCTCCAAGGCTATGCCTCCAGATCATATTTCTACCATTGGGATTGCTTTTTTCACTGCCATTCATCTGTACTTCAGACAGTCATCTAGGACAGGCCTTGTACTTAAAAAAGCTCTGACTTCTTGTTATTTTCTATAATGATGCACAAGGCAGAGAACTTTATGGGGGCAGTAGAAATATAAATATCTTACCAATACAGGGAAGTTAGGTCTTTTGGTTCCATAGTAATTGTCTGAGGAGCAACTCGAATTTCAAGTAGGTTTTGTATTTCATTGTGAATATTTCACATACTTCTGAGAGACAGCCGGAATCCATAAAGGTCAGGTACTATTGCTGATTCTGTGTCATTTGTCACAAAACAGCCAGCTGCTAAGATCCCCCTATGACCAACATTACCTGGCAGCTCAGATAGTTTTGGGAGAGCCATGTAAGAAGCAAAGGAGGATCAAGACGGAGATGACACTGATGCTGGCAGAGTGTCAAAAGGCCTGTTCAGAGACATCGCCGTTGTCTCTGTTCTCCACAGCACCAGTCTGCTGCTTATATAAAGGTAACCATTGCATGACAGGAAAATTCTTGTGCCACAGGTCTGCAGCCTGGATACCCCTACTCCATCAACTCCAACAATCTGTTAAGCTAAAACCTCTACTTTCCTTTGTCACCTGTGTAAATTTACTTCTTTCTTCTGCTGTAAAGGTTTTAAGTCTGAAGTAGTAGAAAGAAAAAATTATCATCATACTCAACAACTTACAAACAAATGAAAACACTCAAGAAATGATGGCAAAATAAAAATAAATTGAAACAAATCCAGTAAGCCCTGCTTAAGGTAGAATATACTGCCAAAAATGCTCTTGACACTGTAATTCCTGTATATGTTACAATAAGAAGATGCTCTTTACCTTGGAGGCAACATAAATTCAGTGTGTTAATACACAGGCTGCCAAGGCTAACGCTGCTTTTATTTAAATATTGTCCTGAACACAACATACAGCCACTGTACGTTAACGGCATGTAAATCATTGCTGTGCCATAGCTGCCTCAACCTATTTCTTACATTTCTTTTCTAACATTGTCAAACTTTTGTTTCATTTCTCCTCTTCTCTTGAATAAATGCTGTTTTCAGTGCACAGCTCCAAGCTACCTCTTTATTGCCAGTTCCAGACCTATGGTATCTGGAGTTAATCACCCTTCAGCTACATATTGTTAACTGTGATGTGCCTGCTACCTATAAAGAAAAAAAAGGTTCTTTTTAAACTAGAAAATAAGATATATTCTACTGAATTGCTGGGGTGGGGGGAAGTCTTTGTTGAAAGAATGGGACTACAGCTATTTTTATTAGTAGTATAAAGAAATCCATGCTCCATTGAGAGCACATGCTGCAATGTTAAATTGCAGGGAATGTGACATTTCGTGTGCTATCAAGACATTATTTTCAGCTTGTTTAATGAACTCAATTTCATTTTTATCTGTACTTTGTATTTAGATAAAGAAACAAATAAAGGAACAAAAATAGGAGATTTCTCTGGCAACATTTTTTGGAAAGGGGAAAAATGATATAGCAGTCTCGACCACAGATATCTTGGTCACATTGTCAGGATGGACAGCTCAGTCTGTCATTCATTGCTCATGGCGGTGAATTGGGACATGAGCTGTTGATATGACACTAAACAGAGAATTACATTTTTCTACACTGTATGGAAAACATAGATGTATTCTTGTTCTCTGTGCCTCTGAACAGGAGAACAATGCTGATAGGAGCCCGCTACTTTAAATCATTGCTGGCTATTCACAGCACTGACAATAGAAGGCAGTTGTGAACTGGCAAAAAAAAGAAAAAAGTCCTACTGGAAATGACAGGAAACCATTTGGCTTGCGGGGAACAGAAAGCAGGCTAGTTTTATTCAAATGATGGTTGAATTCCTAAGGAGCTGTCAAGTTTGCTTTGGGTCTTGGAGTGTTTGCGGGGTGTCCTATTCTCTTTCCCCCCAGTTTGATTTCAGTTCTTTGGATACCAGAGCAATAAACTGAAAACTCACAGTTATATTTAGAAAAGCAATGACCGCTTAGTGTTATCCTTCAAACAGACAGATACTCCTAAGAAAGGTCCTGCCTCTGCACTGGGAATGGACATCTAGAGATATGTGTGGGGTGAGAGAAGTGGTTTGTTTGGTTTTTAGTTCCTTGTTCCAAGTAAACTCCATAAAAGAGTTAACATCTGAGATTCTTTCTGTAAGAGTATGCAACCTCCAGGTCTGGAAAGAGGTGCTGCTCCCCTCCAGTTCAGAAAATGAATGAAGTTTTTCTGTGTATACAGTGGTAAAAATAAATTTTTAAAATACTTTTATGCCTACTTAGAAATAATCATCTGGAAATTTTAAAAGACTGGTATATTCAGCTTCCACTCTCTGTCTTTGGACCATACAGGACGATGCTCTACCTCTTTATTTAGGCCTTAACTTCTTCAATCTGCTGTTATTTATTTATTTATTTATTCATGCTCCCATTTGCCTTTTGACTATTTTTCCTCTCACCACCAGTTGTCCAGTGGAGAAACCTTATGGGGAGCTCAGGCACGTTGGAGCAAGCATTGTATTAATGTGGTTGCTGGCTGCAGCAAGGCTCAGCATGACTAAGTATTTATCTGTGCTTCTGTTGCTGTAATTCCACAAGTCCTGTAATATTCCATGACCTTAGGAGATGAGGAAGAAAACTGCAAAGATTACAGCAAGGAAAAATCCCCTTTCTGATTTTAGAGCTAGATGGGGAAAGAACCAGACCTTGTGACCCTTCTTCTAGAGCTCTCTAGAGACATAGGTGATGTGGGACACTCCATTTGGCATTCAGTAGACTAGAGTTGTTGGCAGTAGCTTCCAGTTTGACATCCAAGACTGTGGGCAGCTAACCACAAAGTGACCACATTCCATGGACTTTTACCACAGTCAGAGAAATGTGGTTTGACATGCTGTTAGTGGCCATCTCTCCCTCCACACTTAGTAATTTTTGTGTTGCACATAGAATTAACTTAAAGACATAGCCACTGCCTGTGTCAAAATTAGAGTGAAACACTACAAGGGCCTTAATTTTCTTATTGGAGGGATTTTTCACTTGGGAGTCCTGAGGCAGAACCTGTGGCCTCACAGGGGCTATATGTGGTGAGGCTTCCCTTCCCTCAGTGACAGTAAGTCTTTTTTCTCCCTCACCTGAATTGTTGAGACAGTGTCAGAAATTGCCTGGTGATTTTATCACCCTGCCCTGATGCAATCACACTTGTTCAAACCTAGGAGCTAAGTTTGGGTCCAGATACTTGGTCCCATAGCAACAGAGGAACTGCTTTGCTGACTTTTGTGCAGTAGAAAACTTGTGGAGGAGGCTGAGATGGGTGGCTAGGGATGCATTTTCTTGGAGAGAGTGAGTCAAAGCCAGCTGGAGCATTTCTTAGTGTCGTTAAGTGTGCCGAGTGACCCTCAGCTTATGGGATATGGGAGAGATCCTTGGGTTGCTCTGCCTGCACAGACAGTGCATGTCATCCCAGCAGTGATTTACTGAAAACTGAGAGACAGACAGCTAGGAAAACTGATGTTATTTTGCAATTGTTAAAAAATCTGGCAAAAGAAAGAGGAACGTCTAGTGATATCTCTGTAAAAGCAAGTAACGTGACCTTAAACAATGCAAAGTTACTGGCTATTAAAGCTGTCCTGCAAAGTCTGCCCTTGCAATATGGCTGTGCTGCTCAGCTTCTGGTCTGTATTATTCAGAAAGCTTCCAGAAAACATTGTGTCCTCAGAGAGTGAAACACGTGCACATTCTCCTTTCCTGCACTTCTTTGGTCTTTGAGGGTGCAGGAGTTCTACTGTTCATTTTCAAGGGAGAAGCAGAGCTCACTATCACATTTTGAAGTTTTTATTCACCCTTTCCTGAGTCACTGCTGGGTAGCAGAGCTGACCATGATGTGCTCAATCTGTTGCATCTGTACTCCTGATGGCATTGAGAAGATTTTGGGTGTTGATACATTGTACTGTTAAACCAAGGGTTAAGCAAATTGTGAGATTTGGAGTTGGGGAGGAGTGTCCTCCTTGAGGATGAGATTGGCAGATCTGTTGCACATTTCTTTTTCTTACTGTGATATGGTCGTTTATGTATCAATCCTGTAAAAGCTATGCTGAAATCATAGGGATTTCTCTGGAATGGACCAGTGAGATTTGTATTTTCAGTGTTCACTAGTATTGTCACAGTCCTGATGCAACTTCAGACAATTTTTGTATTTCTGCAACTGCACTGGGAATACTTTGGAAAACTTGAAAGTTGTTGCAAGACATGGGAGCTCTTTACTGTGCTGCTGTTCCCCTATCTAGAGGTTCTTGAGTGTCATGACAGTGTTAGGAACAGAAAGAACAGGCTAGAGAGAATATGCATGTAGTCCCATATACACATGTGGTAGAGGTGTCTCAAATACTTTGAGTGTAAGTATAATTTCAGTCCTGGGGAAATGCTGAAAAAGGTTTCAATACAGAGATGCAGATTATTTTCCTTGATTGGAAAAAAAACCCCAAATTCTGAACAATACGGCAAATATTTATTTGAGCCAAATGTATGAAATGTGGAAAAGGATTCTGAGAAACCTCTCCCAGAAGTTACTTCTAGATATCAGTCTACGACTCATTGTCCAGGTAGTATGGGATTTGAGACACTTAGGGTAGTTATACAACTCCTTGTATGTGGTATACGTGTTAAATGACTGGAGGTGATATCCTCCCTCAAGTTTGAATCAAGTCCAAATACTCCCCTGCTGATGGGAGCAGCAGTTGGACAGGCAAACTGGTAAGTCACTGCATCTGAATTTAAGAAGATTAATTTATTTATTATTATATTGCTTCTCTTCTCTTTTTACAATAGCAGTAAGTAGACATGGACAGGAGTGATGAAAAATATTTTGCAAAAGAAGATATCAAAAGATATTTTTCTGATCCTCTGGGGGAAAGGGAAGGAAATAAAATAACATTTTCAGTGGAATTCTTTTCCAGACCAGTCTATTCATTAGAAACGTTTCATGTTCAATGGATTTGTGAATACTCTTGTAAACATAATTGCAGCTGGTTGTGTCAATTCGTTGTGTTACTGGTGGGGAGAAAAGGAGTGTGGGAGTAAAGTAAACATCTTGAAGATTAAATCACATCTTTTATTCAAATATGTTTTGAAATGGGGACACAGGTAACAATGGCTATATTCAGTTACTGGTTTCATAAATTTGGGAATAATCCAAATTGGTTAGAAATTTTGACTGCTTCCTTGACTTCTTCACAACTGCATTATTGGCATTAAGTAGAATTTACCAGTTCTTGTCAGTCCTTGGAACAGCTCTTATAATGAAGCAGATATAGCTGGAGATAACAGTGAAAAGTTATAATACTTTGAAGTCTGTTCAGGGGGGGCTTTGTTCTTTTCTTTGGTGGGGACTGGAGGAAGCAAGTGTATGTTTGGGTTTTTTATTATTTTTTTTAATGCAGTCTAATTGTGCCATGGTATTAAGACAGTGCATCTTTAAATTTTCATATGAAAGTATGAGCTTTGGTATGACAGAATATCAAAGTGAAAATTAATGTCCGCCACTTGTATATTGCCTAGACGTTACTTTAGAGAGAAAACAACAGGAGCGAGACGAAGCCATACATATGTTAAATTCACATCAGTAATAAAGATTAAGTAGAAGTTAATAGCATCCCAGTCATGCTTGTGGAGGTAATCTCCTTTCTGAAAATTCAAAATTAGATTTGGAGGATCGAAGCAAACAGGGGGTGAGACTTTGGCGTAATATTTTAATCAAATTGTCATGAATGAGTGGATACAATTAAGAATTCTGTCAGTCACAGTGCTGAGCCCCTTTTGTTAGTCAGCTGTTGTGAGGGATGCACTAGGGCATCGTGGGTAGAGATTAAACTTGACCTTTCCCAGGATCTTCATTTTTGACCCTCTGGCTAGGCTTTGCTTGTCAGATGGCTATTTTTTTCACTATTTATTTAATTATTTGTTTAAAAGAGATGGTAGTAAGAGTTGGGGACACACAAAGATGGTCCCTCTGTTTCGGTTGGTTTTTTTTTTTCCCCTTTTGCTACATGCAGCAGACAAGGCTCAATAACAGCTCCCCGTCAGCTGCAAAGTGCCCATCTAAGCCTCTTTCCTTCATTACTCCTCTGATGTGTACTGTATGTCATTCCTTGGACAAATTTGCAGCTGAAGAGTTTCTGCCAAAGGCAATACAACTTAACGTGCAGAGAAATGTTTTCTATTCAATAAGATGTGCTCTAACATTGCTCCAGCAGGGTTGCTTGGCTTTTCAAGTCCTTTAGATAACTTGGGCTTCTCTCTAGAAATTTTAACTATATTTCTCAGGGGGATTTCTAAGAGTGCTTTTGGACAATCTTCTGTTACCAAGGAATTTTGTTCTGTGCACAGTCCTCTAGAGATTAAGGCAGATTTAACTCTGAGATTAAAAACCAAATACTTTTTCTTTTCCAGTTAAACCAAATAATACATATTCTAATTGCTACTTATGCAAAAGTATTCTGAAGTATGGAACTTTGTGCACTGATTCACAATGGAAATACATTTATTGGGAGAGTTTCTGTGAATTCATATTCTGTAGGACCAGACTAATGGGTGTTTATCTAGCGGCCTATTGTAACAATTTGTTTTGTGGAATGCTTCGTGGCTCCAACTGAGACCAGACTCTGCTGCATTAGTCATTTTAGGCATAACATTGGAGACAGTTTCTCTTGTCTGCTTTGGAATCTGTGCAACTGTAAGTCCTTAGCTGTGGAACCACCAACCCCAAAACTTGCCTGAGAAGAGACTGTTTCAAACAAAGAAGCGAACAAACAAACAAAACCCCCAAAATCAAATCAATAAAAATTTCTATTCTGAATTTAGTCTGATTAGCCCTCTTGTTGTTGAAAACCTCTATCACAATGTGACTTGAAAAAGATAAAATGATTGAAGTGATTGAAAAGTCTCATTTAATGTCTCTTCCCAATGGCTTTAACAGTGTCCAAACATGGAAATAGTCTGTATCTGCTATTGGAAAAACTGGGGGAAAAGAAAATAAAAATCATGTTATTTCAACACCATGAATGGCTCCCCAAGGCATTAAAGTACATAAACACAACTACAAGAAATGCAAATATTAGAACCGGGGCTCACCACTCATTTATAAATGAAGATAAATCAGTTGTATGCAATAAACCGAGATTAACTTGATGCCTGAAGCATGTTTTCTATTAGAGGTTTCCACATGCTCACACATAGGTGGACTGTCATTTTTTCTTTTATTTTCTTATTTTTCTGTTAAATAAAAAATGAATTTATTATTTTAAGATGATCCCAGATGATTCTTTTATTTTCTGTCTTCTTTTTTCTTTTCCTTCCTTGCATTTTTACACAGAGTGTTTAGTAAATAGAAAGAAGTGCTTTCGACATTGGGTGACAGTATGTAATCTACATTCCCTCTGTTTGTTTTACCTTTTGTTGCAGAAAGAATAAAGTCTGGGCAACTTGTGCTAGTACATCAGTTTCTTTGCACTCCTCTGTATGGTAAGACCTAATTATATTTTAACACCGCATTTACTCCATTTGCCTGGAGAATTATTTCAAATAAACTGACAGACCTATTGTGTTGTGACATCATAGTAACTATTTTTTGTTGTTGTTTCAGGTCTTTGTCTGTCCCTTTGTTGGGTTTTTTTTGGGGTTGTTTTAAAAAAAAGAAACCAACCAAAACCACAGAAAACAAGCCCTTCTGTGAATTCAGCAATAGCACAAGAAATCGCATTAACAACATTTAAGCAAAGTGTTGAAAACATACCGAAATAAACGCTAGAGCACTTCAGGGGTTGATAGGAATATGCATCAAAATGCTTGGCATTTAATTTTTTTTTCTTTCTTCGGGAATTTAGCCAGTGAAATATAGCTGCCAGTGTCTCAGGCCTGCGTGTGTTCTTCTGCAATATGCTCTCGATCAATCAGATTTGCATAACTAAACTGTCGGCAAGCCCGCTCGGCTGCCCAGGTGCAGGGCCATTTGCATATAGAACAGTGAGGAGGTCCCAAGAGTCACTTCAGACTCCAGTGACTGCTGAGCCCGCAGTCCACACCGCACTGGAAATGAAATTGGAATGACAAAAAAATGGTTGTGCTAGTCTGCAAGGGTGAAATATGCACTTGTGTTTCAAAGGTTATGTAGAGATCACAAGACAGCATTCAAGCACGAGAATATGCACAAGCCTCCAGGAAAGTAAATGCTGTTGTATGTGTTTTGTTTCCCTTCCCCCAGCCACAATGATACATATTTATTTATTTTTATATATATGTGAGTAGATGTATATGTATACACAAAAATGTTTATTTTTTCCTTTAAAGTTGTGTACCACATTTCACACATTCTGCAATGCTTAGATATGGAGGAGGCAAAGAGAGCGGGTGTGTTTTAACGATATAGTTCATTCCAATTAAATCTCCTGGGGGACAAAATATACATAAGAGACCTTTCCCTTGAGTTTATTTCTCTCTGGAATGTGCATCCACTTTTTCAACATGTTTGCCCAGAAGTCTGTCTCCTGCTTCCTGGACTATTTATTACTCAATTAGAAGAGTTAAATGGTGAATAATTACCACAGTATCGATACAGCTGGAAATAGAATAAGAAAAAAAATGGATTACAATACTGATTACTGAAAGCTCTTTATCTGAGGCTTGCCATAGGTACAGTTATCCCCATTTTACATGCAGGAAACGGAAATGCAGTGCTGAAATGATTTTCCTCCAGGAAGTGATCTGTTGGCACTTTGAAAGGAACAGATTTAGTGGCACTGTGAGAGATCTGGTACGAGATTCTCTCTTCCAGCCATTAAGAAAGGTGGCCTCCTCTTCCCCTTATCGCATCTCAAGTAAGCATTGAAAGCAAAGGATACTCTTCTTAGCTGTAGTGTCAGATGCTCTTTTACCAAGGCAGCTTTGGGGTGCAGCAGTGCTGTGTGGGGCTGGAGCCAACTGCACCTCCTCCTCACAGCAGAACACATCCCAGCCCTGCCAAGGAAGAAACACTGCAGATTTGGCCCCCGCTGTAACTCACTGTTTTGGTGGGGGAGGGTAGGAGACGAGGTGTCCCTCCTGGTTTGAATGTCAGTTGTTGTCAAGTTGGCATCCTGAGCTGTTTCCATGACAACAGCTTTTTGTGCTGGGGGACGAGGTCATGCACCTGTGATCTCGATGAAAAGGACAATGAGAGAATGTACATTATTTAAAGCTTTTATCTTCCAATACGTGTTTGAGTATAACCTTGAAATTGGGTGAATAAAGGGCAAAGTATATTTCTATGCATGGGAGTGAAGCAAACTAAATTGGTTAGAAAGAGGTGTGAGGAAGATTGGGGGCATTTTGCAGCACAGACACTTCTCTAACTTTTCATGGATGGGTCCAGCTGTCTCATCAACTTTCCGTCCTGTATATCAGCAAAAGTTCCCTGGAGTGAAAGGAGTCCATCATTCTTGTGAGACTGAAAAGAAGGGCGAACAATAGGCTTTCACTTGGTATTTTCCTAAAAGGCTTGGATTAAGTTAGCCATTATGATTCTGCTTTGGTTGCCCACCACAGCTTCTGTTGTGTGAAGCTCTGGTTGAACACGGAATGAAAAAATAATTGTTGACCCAAAGAGCTTCCAGTCAGAGTGGTTATGTGTCACTCTCCACCTTCATTTGTGAAGAATGCCTAAATACTCCCAAAGCTTCACTTAAGGCTTCAGTTAGATGAGGCCTGCTGGAAATAAATATAAATTGTATTTTACCAAAAAAAGCTGGTTACTCCTTACATTTTCCAAAATGAAAAGGAAATTCTACAAGAAAAAAATTAAAACCAACCAGAGGTAGTTGGGTTTTTGGTAAGAGCTTCTTATTCTGTCACTGTTCTTGGTTTTGTCAACTTACTACAATTGAAATGGGTTTGGCTGGCTACAATTTTCTTCCTTTCAGGAATCCTGGAAAACATTGTTGAAGTATTTTCTCTCATGAGGAAAGAAATGTATGGATGGCTTATCGTGAATGAAAAAGAAACCAGAAAGATAATTCTGTAAAATAATACTTAAATAATGAAATCAAATGAACTAACCCAAAAATGAGGAAAAAATGAAAACCTCAGCTAACTCAAATGGAAACACAAATTATGATATTACCAATCATAAAAAAATGTTTGTATTTTTATATGTGTGTATATTCTATATAGGTAAATCAACATGTTGACATTTTTACTTCAAATACTTGCATTTTTTTGTCTGTGAGAGTCATCTTCTGCAAACATATTGAAAGAAAACCCATAGGCCATCCCAAAAAAGCGGGTGGCGCAATGAGAACAATTCAACAAATTTTTCTTTGACTATCAAGTCATAAACTTCAGAGATGATTTGGATTAGAATTTTCACAGCTCATATACATCAAGCATTTCTTTAAAATCAAAGCATTCAGGGTGGCTTTCAAATTTCTGCTGTTATAGAGATGAAAGGGACTGCACCAAGGGAGTAGAAATAAGACATCACAGAACGAGAAGAATCATTAGGACAGTAGACAGTCTGAGGAATGGCTACAATTGTTAGAAAAGGCCATTAAGGTTAGGTGGTGGAAGCAGGGATGACTGCAGCCCAGATCTGTCTCTCCTTCCATTCTGTTCTTGGAGGGCAAGTGATCCCTTCACTGCTATCCCAATGGATGACAGAGATTTCCTGCCATTACTTCTTGTATGGAGTGCCTTTTGCCCCATATGGAACTGCTGGAATCCATGGGATGTCAGGAGCAGGTTTGTGAGGCTGATGTGAGAAACGTATGCATACAGATGCACAGAGCATCACACTGATCCCCAGTCACCAGAGCTGTGAGGTGTGTCCTAGAGGACAAACCAACCTCTGCCAGGCTAAAAAAAGGACAAGCTAAAGCAGAGGTCTCTCAGTGCTTGCACCAGCACAGTGATGATGCCTGGCTTTGGTAGTTACACACTTAAACTCTCCTCTCCTCTCTTGATATGCAAGAGGAGATACTCAGGGGCTCCCTCCCTCCCTCCTCGCTGTAAGTCAGCTGTTGTGCTTCGTGCCACTGGGCTCGGGGATAGCTAAGCAGGGAAAACCACGCACAGCCACTGTTACTGGTGATGTATGAGGGAGAGAGAGATCACTGTCACAGTATATCTGCTATTTTCAATTTAATTAGTAGTCAGAACTTCATTTGTCAACTTAATCATTGCAGGCAGACACAGCAGAGGTGGGAAGTAGAGGAAGAAAAATCAAGAAAACAAACAAAAGAAGGCCCATTTGTGGCTCTGTGCATATTTTATTTGTTCCTTAGCTCAGTTTATTTCAATATTTCATATATGCCAAAGCTTAGATTAAAAAAAATGATGAATGTATGGAGTCTTGTCATTAAGTATTGGTAGCAGAAGAACTGGTTTTGTCAAGTTCTTTCAGTAAAATTGTGCTGTAGCCTGCAAAACTACTCAGCTTCTCCATGTTTCCAGTTTCTTTGTGTGTTAAGTAGATAAACATTTGTTCTTCTTTCAGCTGAGGGAAACAGTAGATTTTGCCATTTGTATGCTGCTAGCTGTGGCCAAACAAAGCCATTGAATGAAATTTTGCACAAAATGAGAGACTCCATCTGATTCATACAAGTCAGTAATTGTACTTCCCTACCTTTGGGGTGAGCCAAATTTTGAAAGAAAGAAGACAAGTGGGAGGTTTTATCCCTTGACTGGACTCTTCCCTGATCAGGAATGATGTGGTAAAGCTTTAACGGGCAAAGCTTTATTTGGTATAAATAGTGCTTTCCTTACTCACTCGGGTGTTATGAGCCATTTTAATTCCATTTAGGTACAGCTCGCAATTGGAAAATCCCATAAAATCGGTGAAGTTTCTGTTTTCTTGCCTCAGTTATCCACACTTGCCTGGTGGAAGGCTGGAATCAGAACACAGGGCCTGGAACAGACATTCCTCAGGTAAAACAGTGGACAGCAAGCACAGACAGGAGAGCTTGTTGGGCTTGCTGTGGCAGTGTGCTGAGGGCTTTGTGTGTGTGTGTTTCTGTGTGTGTGTGTGTGTGTGTGAACATCAATTCTCAGTGACAAGAGTGGCACAAAGGATCAGCTCAGGCTGAATCACTGCCTCTCCGTTCCTGTGAGCTGCTGCTGCCTCAGCCATGGAAAGGAGAAAACATGTCCACCCATCCCATTCATGCCTCCCCCAGCTGCCCTGCTGTGTCCTGGAGTGAAGGGACCTCTGCCCTTCAGGCCCCGTCCCTCACACCAATGGCAAGGCAAGAGGTGCTGGCACTGCTCTCACAGTTAAAATTTTCCTCTGGTCTTCGAAGGAGTTGAATGACTTGGTCTGGCCTCCTCTCCTGCAGTGTGACTGAGGAAACTCCTGCTGCAGTGTAAAGTTCCTCCTCCTTAGTCCTGTTGTCTTATAACAATAATAGCTTAAGCCACCAGAAGTCTATTCTCATACTTTTCTCTATGATCATACTTTTCAAAGTGGATTAATAATAGTATGCTATTACTTTGAGGAAGACTTCAATGGCGGGTGGCAGTTCTTCACAGGAAGGCAGGGATTTTGTACTTGATGGATCTTAGCTTTCAGCTTGGGTTCAGTGCCTGCTGGTGGCACAGGGACTCTTCATGCTGGCTCACAGTGTGAAACTCTTGCTCCAGACCCCACTGCCCCTGTAGCCTCTGGTTCTGCTTGCAGTGAACCCAGGCCAGGCTGCCATCATCTGCTGGCCTCTGGGCCATCTCTGACTTGCATGATGTATCCTCTGTTGTAGTTCCTCACGCTTCTGCCCAGCACTATCTTTAGCAGGGAAAAGAGGAGTAGAATAATTTGAGAAAAAAGTGGAGTGGGTTGGGACAAAGGTCAGTGGGAGCCACTGGGTTCTGGGAGGGAGGTCTGTGGTAGCATGTCCTCTAATGAACGAAGAAGAGCGGGAGGATTGAAATGTAGTTAGGGCTGCAGCTAGCCCATGGATCAAGTCCCTCAGGGAAAATGGTCCTGTGCAAAATCACATCAGAGTTCCTGAATAATGGAAAGTCCTTGTGGAGAAGGACAGATGGAGTCTTATGCCCTCCACCACCAGAATCCTGTTCTTGTCGTCTACCACAATGCTATTACACCTTTGGTGCATTTTTGCTGTCATGGATGTGGGTGTTTGGGAGTCTGTCTCTGGATGGTGTTGCCCCTCTTCTCACGCATTGGTAGTAAATGATGGTAGTGGTGGTATCAGATTGCTGCTGGGAAGTCCAGTAGACTATATGGAATATGTAACCTGAGTAGATTGCACAAACTCAAAGGCTGGGGAGGGAGAGGTAATTGTCGTGAAATGATGTGACTAAAATCATCAAACAGGTGGTGGCAGAGCTGGGACTGGAGCTCTTTTCCTATACTCTGCTGCCTTGGTGAGAAAACTTTGCTGTAAGATCCCTACTGTGGCTGCAACTCTTCCAGACAGCTTGCAATCTCCCTTATCATCAGCCGCTGAACTCTGGCCCCAAAGGACAAGATTTATCATGTGTTTTGTTTGGATTTGCTTTGTGAAAACACAATGGTCCATGTGTTAATTCAGGTCTTACAAAACATGTGCTGATGATCTCTGGACTGTTCTTTTTTTTCCATAAATATATAGCTTGTAACTTTATTTTTGCTAGGTATTTTTGGAACTGAACATTTATTTTGTAAATGTGTATTGAAAAAGAATATAAGAGGGCATGCAACCATTGTCAGAGCACATTCTTAAAGAGTGTGTGAATGTGTGTGTATGTCCTTCTAACCAGATGGGTTGGAAGACCAAACTGCCTGGCTTCTGCTATGGTGTGATGATTCATGAGTCACACCAGCTCCCTCTGTGCCTCACCTCTTTCTTCCCTTTGTCCACCTCGAATATGGCTCTCCAACAATGTTTTCTTTACAGCATCGTGTGGCCTGGATCACAGTTTCATGCCAAAATGCTCTTGTAGCATAAATTATATGTAAAATGTTGCATAAGTATTATATTTAATTTTTAACATGGTCTCTTATGCAGTATTCATGGAGCTTTTAGGTGATATTGTCCTGGTTTCTTAATTCAGCTTTGCTGTCATTTGTGAAGCTTCTCTGACGCTTCTTTGTTTTGAATATTTCTGATGTGCCTGAAGTATTTTGGTACATGGTATTTAAATACAATAGGAATAATTGACAAAAATAGAATACTGATCCTGACAATAGGACTCTCACTCCCTTTCTCCTTCAGTCAGTTTTCTAGTCATTTTTGTAACAATTCTCTGCTTTTATGTCTAAACCAAACCTGCTATCACAGAAAACTGTTGGTCAGAACTAATGAAAATGAGTTACTTAAATGAAATGTCACTTAAATGAGATGTTACTTAAATGAAAATGAATTACTTAATAATTTCCCACTATGAATTCTTTGTATCGAGAAGGAACCCTTCATTAGGAGAGCTCACAGCTTTTGAAAGAGCAATGAATTTTTATGTCATTGCAACAGCCTGTTGAATTGAGTGGTTATGATGCCCATTTTACTGATGAGCAAACTGAGGGACAGAGAGAAGTAACTTGCCTCGAGCTATGTGGTAAATAAGGATTTGAACATGTCTGACTCCTGGTTTCATCCACTTAAAGTATTTTCTGTTTTTTTTTTTGTTTTGTTTTTTTTTGGTTTTTTGTTTTTACGGTATTTTTTTTTCTTTTGTGTGTGTACGTCTTATTTACTTCACATTTTATTTTTTTTCACAAGTCCTTTTTCTTGAAAATTAGTGTAAATTGAACAATCATTCCCGTTAGTACTGTCTAAGGTTCACTTTATATATATATATCTCTCTATATGTATGTATGTAAAGATCCACATTCTAAATGCTGGAGCTACAATGGGAATGTAGGGATTCAGCCCAAGCTGTTGTTTGGACTAAATTTGCTTGTTAGTTCGATGTTGTAACTCTAGGAAAAGGTGACTGTTTACTTGGCATATTCCAGTAATCTAATTGGAAAAGTGGAATTACCACTTAGGAGATGTGCAGGAACGATGGGGAGAGAGGATCTTTACCTCATGAAGCTAACACGAACCGAAGTTATATGCTGGAAAGTGCTGCCGTTGCTGCTGTGGAGAGAAGCTTTATTTGAAATTACAAAATGAAAATTACCGATCAATGCAGCCAGAATGGAATGATTGATACCTCAATTGCACTTCTAGAAGATGTAACACAGCATAAAGATATACTATTTACCTTCTTTTCAATTCCAAGTTTTTGCACATTGTAATAACATATATAAGTGCACAAACGGGCATTTCCAGACAGTGCAGCTGGGAGCAGAGATGAAAAGAGCTGCAGCATGTGTCGAACTTCAGGCAGAGCTCAGGTGCAGGATTATTTACTTGTGGGAAAATGGTGAAAAGAGTGGTCTCTGATGGCTGCAGTTGTGTTTTCCTTCACTGTATGAGGCTATGGAACTAAGGGTCAGGAAACAACCACATCTATGTTGTGTTCATGGGCTCTGTGCGATGACAAGGTGCGGAATCACTGCTCAGATTGTAGGACACGTTAACAGCTTTTCTATCCCTACAGTGCTTCCTGGGAAATATCTAGAAGTTCACAAGTTCACAGCTTAGTTCTTTCACTGTTAAGAACCTTAGTTCGTCTGCCCTTTCATCTCTGGGTATGTTTGTGCAATCACCAGAAGTGGAATTCCTATAACATATATTTTCTAACAGTGACCTAAGGAAAAGAATTTGTGCTCCCACCTTTTTTGTGGGTGCTTTGATGGATAAAGCATAGAGTTTACATGATAGAGATGAAGTGCTTTGCCTCATTTTGCTTAATGCATGAAATAAGAATGTTTTAGTATTTAAACACAGGATATAAATAAATCACCATTCTAAAGCCTGGGCCAGATCTCCATCCTTGTATTGTGTTCCTGCTTATTATTTGTGATTTCCAGCTATGGATAAACTGCTGAACACATGCTTAAGAAACGGGGAATACTTATTTGCTTACAAGTATCCAGCACATAACTGCACAAAACTTAAAGAAGCCATATAAGAGTCAAAAATTTATTTTGGCTTTTGGAGAAGCCTTGTTTGTACAATGTCTACACCTCTGGCTATACTTGACCTGCTGTTACTTCAAGGAAAGAAGCTTCCTGAGAGAATGTGCAAAAATGTTATTTGAGAAACTGCCTGTTCATTTTTTTCAATTGCTGAAGGTCTCTATATATAGACAGGTTAATATATTTATATAAATATTGTGATTTTCAGGAATGTTTAGCTCATTGTATTTCTGTAATCAAAAGAAAAGGTCAAGTCCTGTGTGTGCTTATGTAAGAGCAATAGCACAGTTCAGTTTTCCATTACAGACTTCTAACAAATTTTCACTGCTGTACTGTAATACAGAGTTTGGCCTTTTAATATCATTATGCCCTATTCATTGCCCTTCCCAGAAACTCTAATTTTCTATGACATCATAAGTGATTGCTATGGATAGGATTGCTGTGACACAAACATGATTAGTGATTAGGACATCAGATGAAAAAATGCTATGTGAAGATGAGGAGCTGAGGTCTGTTTTCATGCAAATATCCCTAGTATAAAGTGGAGGACGAGGAATGCAGAAAATAGAATAAATAACTAGAATTGCCTCTAAATGAAATGTTTTACCAAGTTTTCCCTGAAGCGTCAGCAGCTCTTTAAACATGCTGGTGATGGCCCATCACAAAGCCAGATGTTACCATTTATCAAGTAAAGTAAAGAGCTCCTCCTGCTTCCACAAATACGAACTGAATATGAAATCAAATGGGAAACTGCTGCACTAACACTGGAGAGGATATAATGTAACTTTTAAGCTATCAACAGGCTTGAGAATAAAAGAAGTGTCTGAAAGCAAGGAGGAAGTGTCGGCAGCATTACTTGATTTGTCTTTCAAAGGCAAAACTGCAGTCATATATATAGACTTAAATCACTTGATGGGTGTCCTAAGGTTATGATTGCCTTCTCCCCTCTCTCTGTCACCTTCTCTTCCTCTTCCATTCACATATCATGTGCTTCTTAGGGAAAAAAGCCTAGGAAGCAAGCCTTTAGCAAGCTTCCTAAAACCCAGACTAGTAAATGGGGACTCAGGACACAGAGGAAGCACATGTAAACTCTTTCTTGCAAGCATACTTTCTCATCCATGTCAGTCTTAAACCTGGTGAGGAAAGAACCACCAATAGCATCAATCCTCATGTTTTGCGAAATCATGTAAAGCACAGAAATTCTGCTCAGCCCCAACACTGGCTTGTATAGTCAGGAAACACCAGTAGTACAAGTATTCTTTTCTCATGGTGTTTTACCATTTCCACTCAGGAGAGAACCTGGTAGTACAAGACGTAGTAGCTGCTGTAATGGTGGACTGATGTAACTTGCTTACTTTAGGATTAAATGTAGAATCATTCAAAGGCTCCAGGTCTTCAAAAAAGCATGCACAAAATGACAGAAGATTAGTTTATGTAGCTGTAACAGTCCTCCAAAATACCTCCAAATTGGTTTGGAGGGAAAGGTATAGGAAGACTTACAAAGTTGGTAAAAACAGATATACATTCACGAATGTAAGTGCTTTTACAGGTCTGATGGTTAAGTAGAAAACTTGAAAGTACATATTGAGGGTAATTGTTTGGCTAACTTAGTTAGGCTAACTCCAATTCGACAGTTTAGAAGGAGGGAAGCTGGGAACTGTAGTGCACTAGGAGATATTAGCAAGAGAGAGGTCATGAGATTTTTGGGTGAAAGGATTTTTTTTTTTTTAATGTATTAAATTTTGAGGAGTTAGTTGGGGATGGAATAGAAGAAAAATTATAAATGTCAGAAAACCAGTACTGCTTCCAAACTCATGAATTTTAGCACTGTACTGGATTATATTTTAAGTTTACAGGCTCTTTTTTTTCGAAGCAATTTGTAGTTTTCCTTTACATACAAAGCCTGAGAGATCAGAGTCTGAAAAGCTGTACTGTGAAAAATGTTATCTCACTGAAAATTATTGTTTCTGTGCTTTGTGTGTTTCAGTGTTCACTCTGGTGCATAGTGATGAAGGGTATTATATTCTGGGATGAATAAAGGAGGGTTTCGTTGTGCAGTGTTAGCTGTGGTGGCTACAGTGATACATTTGCATTTCTGGCTGTGCTGTGGCATTAGATGGCTCCTTTCAGCATTTGGCTTAATACCCTAACATGGACCATAGGGGTCATTTTTGTAGCTGCACGATACAGCTGGTTTGTGCTGGGTTAGGTGTGCTGGTGGATACACCGCTGAAGTGGGTGAAATGAGTTCCCAGTTTACCCCTGCTACACAAGGATATAACCACTGCGAGGTGTAGGTGGGAGCCATTCTGTCCCACTGCTGCCACTAGCAGTACTTTCTCCTCCAGAAAGAGGACTGATGTCCACCCCACCTGCAGCAGCTCCAAGAGGTCCTACACAAAATTTCTGTCTCTCACAGCTTCCCCTCACTCTGGTGCCTGTTGTACAATTTGAGACCAATATGTTTCAGGAGGGTGGTTGAGGAAGTGGGGGAGGGGGCCGCTGAATTATGGTTGCTGTGGGAACCATAACTTTGAATTTCTTGACATCTGTCCAATGACAATCTCAACATTAACGTTGCATTAACATAGTTTTTTTGCATTTAATTAAAAAAGATGATGGCCTGGAATCTGTTAAGGAATTTAAAGCCAACATTTAAACTGTTTGCTGGGAGCAGATATGTCAGAGCCTCTGCTCTGGAAACGCTCATGAAACAGTCTGACAATGTACAATAGCCACAGAGAAGAGAAATGAAAGCAAAATGTTTGTTACACCATTGCTTGTCTCCTTCTGGTGGCTTTGCCCATCTTTCTTTTCTGAAGGAAACTGCTCTGACTGAGTTTAAAATAACTTGGAAATGAAATACTTGTTTCCAGTTCCTCTGTATACCATCCCCACTGCTGACCACTGACTCACTTGTGCGTGCAGCCTGAGTTTTCTGGGGGCTTGCTTCTCCAGCCTACGCTGCCACCCTGCAGCTTCTTAAGAAATTATGGCAGAAGCTCTTGCGTGTACCAAGATAGAGGCACAGGACGGTAGTAAATGACTGCAGCATTCATCCTGATTTCTGGACTCTTAAAAGCGTGTCTGGGTTTCCCATGTAAAATTCTAGTGTGCTCGCTAATTGGTTTTGATTTTGAGGGTTGTCCAAAAAAAAGTGTTTACAACTGATGGATGTCTCACCTTGAAAGGTTTGGGGACACTAAGCTTTAGAACTCTCTTTTGTAACCTCATGTTATTTCAATAAGTTCAGCTATCAGACAAATAGACATATGGACTATGCTAAAGTTAGGTGCTGTAGATAGGAGAAAGATGTTCATATGGCACCCGTGTTATTTAGCCTTCTCTCATAACAGAATACCATACTGTTAAAAATTGTCTATTTTTATGTAATTCTTCCACTTATATTGAGATAAAAAAATTATTAGTCTAAGGTTGGCTCACATCATCAGAGCTTCTAAATGTTGGCAACTTCCCTACAGTCTGTTGCAGGCAATAACTGCCAGGGAAGTTGCTTGAACACAAGTAAAAAATAGGTCTTCCTGCTGAGCCACCAGCCCAGCAATGTAAGAAAGAATTTAATACCATGGCCTTAAGAAAGTTTCCGTGTTCTTCACAGACAGTCGTGCCTTCAGTAAGGTGACGGAGGGAGAATATAAAATCCCAGAGTTACTGCAAGCCTTGAAAAAGTTGTGAAAGAAGACTTGGCAGTTAGTAGCTTTATGTAAAAGATTTTTGCATATAAATTGCATACGCATATGACATTTTAGCTCCAACTTTACATGTGTTTTGGAGGTTGGATGCAATCTTGTCCCTGCCTGTCTGTTTGCTTTTGCCATAGCTGCATCAATATTAATCCCGTTGGTTTTTCCCTCTGGCTTTTTTCTTAATTTCCCTCTCTTCCAGTTTTGATTTAAAAACTCGTTGGTTCCTTTTATCCTAGGAAAAAACCTAGGCATTTCTTTTCTATTTTTTTAAATGAATTATTGTATATAAAGCATGTATATTTCTTTTTTGTCTTTTGTACTAGACACTCTAGTATTCATCTGGTGACAAGAAATGGCTAGAGAGCAGATAAAATGAAGAGATATTCCTTTACTGGAGACATTTTCTCTTTAAAGGTAAAGAAACATTCCTTAAGTATTATTACTATTCTATCTCCCTCCTCCCGCCTTTTCCACCCCTCCCTCCATTATCATCAGAGAATCACAGGCTTTGCCTTACCAACTGTCTGCACACTGTATTTAAGAAATATCACTATTCTGAGCTCAGATTTGGATGGACTGTTTAAAATGACTCATAAATTAACTCCTTTTTTTGTTTGGAAACTGTCAGTGAACAGTCTAGTCTCCCTCTATTTTTATCTCTTTATTAATAACCTCCTGATGACTGTATTTAATTTTTGGGGCTTCTTGTTGACTGTTCTGAATAACAGAATCTGGCTTATCTTTGTAAGCCCTGTTTGTTAAATGCCATGACATGGGACAACTGGCCCTCATTGCCTGCATGACTGAGGTGGTTGTGGGCAGGCACCTCTGACCAATCTATAGTTCTTCAGCTTCATGAAACATAATCAGAGCTATGAAATTTTCACACTCACCCCAAGTAGAAATTTCAGGTTTCCACAATATTAGCTGATGAAATAAGTAATCCCTCCTTCCCTTCAATTCTAGCAGCAGTGACTCCTTTCAGTTCAGTCACTTGACTTACCTTGTTCCTACAGTGGGAGGCTCAAGGCACTCTATGACATGGTAGTACATGAACTACATCTGTAGTGGTAGGGAGTTTTTATGCCAGAAGTCTATAAAAAAATGATTTGCAGAGCTGCACCTCATTGCAAAAGTACTTTCCCTCTATCTAATAATTTTTGATTATTTGAAATTGATTGAATTTTTTGTTTAGTTGGATTTTTTTTTCCACTAAAATTTCCAACACTACTGATTTGTTGCGGCTGTTTTAATGAAATGAAATTTGGAGAATGTTTGAGAGCAAGGCATTATCTTTAAAGTCTCATACTTTCTAGCACACACACAAAACATCTTTGAATGTTTTTTAGTCAAAAATCTGATTTCTCACAATCATTCTCATTAATTTCCTGAGGTGGACACATGATAAAATTGCACCCGTGGTCCAAAATAAATATAATCGACAACTCAGTGGTTCCAGTCAGCACAACATTTAATTTGATTCCTAAGCATATAAAAGTTGCTTCCAATTGAATAAGAGAATGTAGCTGAACAGGGGTTGCAATGGTGCATCAAAAGCTATGACATCCCTGTTCAAATAATTTATAAACAGCAGAAGAATTTTAAGAACTGAATTACTACCTGAACTTCAAAAGAGACCATGTATTTCTATTAATATAAAGAACAATTGTGAGCTGTTAGCCATTAAGGTATTTGAAATTGAAATTCATCAAAAAGGTGGTGGAGGAGGAATATATCTGCACTCTAATGTGGATAAAGGATCCTCCGTGTGAGGTAAAATTACTTCTGAAATAAGAGAAGTTTAAATAAACTCTGAAGAAGACTTGTAACTTTATCTTCAGGGTGCCTTTCTCCCAGCCTCAGCTCAAACTCTCAGCTTTTTCCAACCAGATCCTAAACCCAACTTTAGATAAAAATTTCTGTTTCTACAGCCTGGGTTCATTCCTGACCAAGAATTTTCTGAAACTCTTCAGCCACTAAAAAAAAAAAATATTATTTTTTGTACACCATCTTGATGATTTTTTTTTTAAATTGAAAAATCTAACTCCATTAGAAACACACAGTACATGTTTTTCCTTAACATAGGAATTATTTTGTGGAAAGAGGAGGATGCCATATATGGGGGCTCTGTTACTCATCACCACAGAACTCCAGCCTGACTCTTTTTGCAGGTCTCATCTCCTTGCTGTGAAACACAGGGCTGATATTTTCCTCTGTAAATAGATGTGCTCACAATACATTACACTACTACAGCAGAACTTTCTAACATCACCTTTTTACCTCTTTTTTAGCAGGTTCAAAATATGAATATGGGCCAATGCTCTGAATTGGAATTTCTTGTGCAGTTTTGCTCTCATGGAGTTGCAGCAAGCAATGGATAAATTTGCTTTGTATGTGAATGCCAGAAGCAGTGCTGGTATTTCAGAGTAACCGATGTCCCTGGGACCCAGGCAGTGATGTTGGGCTGAAAGGACAAATTGCTACATGCAATTTGGCAACCTATTTAAGGGGTAAAATAAGCAAGTTTTAGCATGATTTTACACAAGCTCTGTTTTACTAATTGCTATTTGACTAAAATCTGTTTTTTTCAAAGCCACTGGAGCTGTTATGCACAGCAAAGGAAAGTAATAACGAAAGAAAGCTTGATATTCTACATATGAGCAGCAGATTGTGTAAATCCTGCCTTCCGATTCTGATATTAGCTAAACATGCTCCTGATATTGCCACACATTGATTCAGGATAAAATATAGCAAAATGAGGCAGTTTGAAAAAGTCTCTCCTGTTCTATGTGGAGACATAGAAAATTTAGCAATAGTGGCATGATTAGGATATCTTGAAACCAAATTAATTCAGTTTATTTTATGGACCAGTCCTCTTTACTTTCAGCTCCTGAAAGCTCAAAGGTTTATTGACTCTCTAATTCTCCGTAGGATCAGCCTGGGATGGGGGAAAAGATCCTATTATATAAAGGAGATTCAAGTGAATGGGTCTACTTTCAGAAGGAGGGGAGGAAAAAAAAGACACAAACAAAGCAACTAAAATTTAGATCAGCTTTTTTTTTCATTCGTTTAGATATCTGCCAGATTGGCAGCTCTGGGTGCAGGGTGAGATGAGAGTTTTGTGTGGTGGAATTATGGTCACTTAGACTGTAGAAGAAAATAATCAAAATTTATTTCATGTTTGACATAGGACAAGTATGAAGCAAAAATCTTGTATTTTACAATACTAAATCTGAAGTTACACGTGAAAGGGAAAAGGAAATAGAGAAAGAAACTTAAAAAAATAAAAAGAGGAAGCGGAGAAGGGGGGAAGGCAGTACTAAAACTGCAGTCTTAGCCTTCTAAACCCTTTTGCTTCTCTGATTGATACTTTTCAATTATACCTTCCCATTTCACTGACATTTGAAATGCTATTTTTTTTCTGGCGATAACTTCAAATGCTTAAGTTCCAACAGCACCAGTAACCCTGTTTAGCTGTAGTAGTAAATTGGTTCCTTGTACAACATAATGGCACTGACAGCCTTTTGCTAGGGAAATGAGTTCTCCAATGGGACATGCCTATGATAAGACGTCCGGTTTTGAAATTGTATTTCTCTGTATCAGAATTAAATCTGGACTTTATATTTCTTTGCTGCCACTGCTCTGTAGCTGGTCCCTATACAGTACGACCAAAGACTGACAAGTAATGCTTACACAGGAACCCTTTCACTTAAATTGGATTTGTCCTTTTATGTTTCCTCCTATTATTAGCTATTAAAATCTCTCAAACCCTTTTTTAAACAGTGATAGGGTTTGGCAAACCTGAAACTCACTGACTTGGAGGAGGAAAAAAAAGTGTTCTACTATTAAGAGCAGTAATTTCCTTTCCTGGGTAAAATTAACTCGCATTTAGTAAAATACAGTATTGATTCCCTGTGTTACATGGTAAGATATACAGAGTATCTTCATTGTGTGGAGAAAGGTCAGGATTTGAATCTATTATATTGGCACAGCTAAAGGCCTTTTAAAAAGGATACCAAAGAAAACAGAAAGCAGTGCCACTCCTGGGTACCTTTAGAAAATCCAAGCCTGCTTTCTTCTGGCTGTCATATTGTATTTCTTAGATTCTTTAACGGTTAAAACAAAAGTAATGTGCCTCCTGTGCTGCTTGATTTGCATTGGTACCTGACAGTACCATAAGTGTGTGCACTTAGTGTATTATTAGTATGTGCTGTAATGGAACAGCACAATGGAGGTCACTAGGAGATCATCAGTATATATAATTTCATTTTAACCTTAGGTTTACATTATCACTTAAATAACAAAATAATAATCAGTCTGTGGAAAAGGGTAATTCTTTTTCCATTTCTCACAGTAAAAAATTAACTCAATGTGATCCCTATGTTGGTCTCAATACTGATAACAATTCCATCCCATTTTTCTTCAAAGAAACACTCCTGGCAAACTTAGGAGAGAAACTGCTTGGAACTTCAAATCTGTTCAGAAAGAAAACAGTTTAGAATTCAACAATGGCCTCTGACTTATTTCTGATTTCATTTCAGCATAGGAAGTATTCATGTTAGAAAATACAGACAAGAATGATTTTTGACACATATCTTAAAAAGGCTATTGGACTTGTACATGCACAGATTATCTATATAGCATTTATGTCTGATTTGAGAAGGCTGCAATTTTTTGCCTTCAGTTGCCATCAAGGATCAATAACAGCGGTCAAGATGATAGTTTTCCTTGCTATGGTAGAGAGTCCATTGCACGTACAAAATGATTACATTTTATTTTATTTCATTGAATGGTTAAATTTACGGTGTAAAAAGGATTTGGACTTTTAATTGCTAATATTTTTAATTTTTTAAAACATTGACCAGAATATAACTTTTACAGCCTCTGTGTTTTCTACATGCCATTAATAATCAGAAATCTTGAATACAGAAGGACAAGTTAAATCCTGTCATTGAAACAGCAAACAGCTTTAGTCAAATGTATTGGCACAGAATTAAAAATGCATCAAGCATGTATTTGTCTTCTCAATGGGAAGCCCTTATTAATAGTTTGAAGAGAAGAAAGCTTAGCCTTATGCAACAAGCGCTGTAGTAGGCTGTTTTTTTTTTTTTTAAATATATTTTAATGTGTGAAATTGCAGGATGCCAAGGTTGCCATTAAAGCTCCTCTCTCATTCCAGTAATTTTCCCACTTAGATTCATTCTTTCCTTTCACAAAAAAGCACTTCATAGTGGTCACAGCAGAAATGCAGTGATACTGAGCAGAGTGCAAGGTTAATTACTACTCCACTGTCAAAATATTGGACATAACTACACAAGGACATGAGTCGGCTCACTTCTCTGAGAAATCTCTCCTTTTCTCTCTTGTGAGCAGGGATTTTCTAAGGAAGTGTATGTGCTTTATTCAGAATTTTAGTAGAAATGATTTATAGACAGGCTGTTTTAGAAGAACCCACTTTTTTGATTCTGACCCCAGCACAGAACAGTGGCATGTACCCATAAAAAAAGATTGTATTCTCTATAGACCGGTGGACATGACTCCTACCTCAGGGATCCCTTTGAAAATAAATCAGGCAAATTGTCTGTGTTCAAAACTTTGTTTTGTCTTCTGACTCTAGAAATTTAAAAGCAAGTGTTTTTCCTCAATGCTGTTACTCTTCCCTACTCAGCCAAGACGTGGGAGATTTGACGAACTTGGAAAATGGCTCCTTTGTATTTAGGACTAAACCACATCTAATTAAATTTTAAAATGGAATTAAGGGAAATCACCAAATCTATGTGTGGCCTGGCAGGTGCCTCAGTCTCTGTTTACTAGCTGTGGGCCAGCAGGTTGGAGTTCCCTGAAGCCCTTACTGGAAACCTACAAAACAGAACAAAGCTGATTTTGCTATCTCATTCACAAATCTGATCAAACTGCTGTAATAAAGGGTGTATATGAATCTTTCCTTGGCTTACAATTTCTAGCAAGTGCTCAAGAATGCTTCTTCTATGTATGATGACAGAGTAGCCAAAGGCAAAGTCTGACCAGCGTTGCTCTGGACCTCAGTCTGCTCTCATGATCCAGCCCACTGATGCCCCTCAGCAGGGTTAAATAACTGTCTTGCTAGGAGGTCAAGATTAGTCCACTCCTATATTTCACCAAGATCTTCTTGCCTTGTCATTTCTCCTTTTTGACAGCCAGCTGCTGTCACTTGATCATACTATCGTGGTTCTTTTGCTGATGCTTCCTGGATGAGCGTTCTCTTTTCTCTAGCTGTCAAATTCAACCCAGCCCACTTCCACCACTTGACATAATGGGTATGAAAGTTTTCCCATAACAAGCCCAGACCTAGAAAGCAGGTTCTTGTATTAACATCTTTCACCAAACCTCTTAGCTTCAGGCATGGTGTATCTGAGCAGGCAATACAAAAATTTTGTAAGGGCTATGAGGTCTTCAAAGGCTGCTTTGTGTGTTTGTTGAAAAGGAAACATGTGACCCACTAAGGTGTGTCCAGAGTTTATTTGAGCTCTTTTTGCAGTTGGAATGGGAAATGGGCTGAATATATAGAGATGAAGCTGAAGAGAAAACTGAAAGAGTACGTGTGGGAAATGTCTTGTGCTTTGCTTTGCTTTCACACAGCACTCATGGTGCTACTACTCTTAAAATTATTTTTTAAAATGTGCTTATGACATTATAGTGTGAGCAAGAACAAATCACTTTAAATTAAAAATGCACATAAAAATAATTAGCAAGCTGACCACATGCCTGCTAATAATCTCAATCAAATTTGCAAACTGCCATAAAAACAAACAGAAAACAAAACCTTGGAACCCCCTAAACCCCTAAATCCACTATAACTCATGATCTTATACACATGTAATGCATCTTTCAGCCTGCTTGGAGACCTGAGGCCCTTCAGAGAAGTGGTGCTGTGAGCAATCTCTTCACTGGTGGTTCTCATTTGGCAGACAACTGACTTTTAAGTCAGCAGAATTTAGCAGTTAGAAAAGTGAGAAGAAGGGTGGCTTTTTGAATAACATTTAAAGGCCTTGGTGGGTTAAAAATCAACACCTTAAGTTATACCTAAAATGAGCATGGCATCCCACTTATCCTGGTAAGCATATTTCTTACACATTTTTTTTGACCAGAAGAGCTTATGTGTGGTGGCATTCTGCACTAAATGATATTTCTCTTTGGGATGTAGGTTTTAAAATTCTTCACAGTTTTCCTTATGCCACAAAATAAGCTTTATCCCCTTCCTATTATTAAGGGACAACTAAGGTGTGGAAACTAAGTAATGTGCCAGTGTCCAGGGCCTGATTTTGTATTCAAACCTGCCTTACCTGTCTTAATCAGCAGCTCGGATTTTAAATAGCTGGCTTTCTGAGTCTCTTCTAGTTGTGTACACATGGCATTTTCTTTTAGTTGAAGCTTATTCTCAAGTGGCTTTTTTTCCCCTGTAAAAAAATCAATACAATTTGAATTTTTCTACCCGGACTGAATCCTTGGTAAATTGTTGTGGATGGTTATTGATTTCTTATATCTCTGAGATTTTTTTTTTTTTTTAACTAGCATTAAGGTAAACAGAGGTCTTATTGTGTTCATTTCACAGGATAACACTTATCTAGACAAAAGAACACATAAGCACAGGGCTTACCTATAGGAAAGATGCAGCAAATCACTTCCAATAACACAAAATAAGAAGAACAAAACTTTTCCGTTGCTGAGCAGAATGGGAAGATTGCTTTCTTGTCACAAATTTTGATTGAATTGAGTCTGTGCTTTTGGAACTGGTTTACCAATGGAACAAGAAACATCATTTAACTATTTCTTACACTTTCATGCCCACAGAAAACATAGTAAAGGCAGAAAAGGTCTTAAATGAGGATTACGACTCTTTCCTTACCCCTCTGAATCTGGTGAGGGAAAGGATGAGAAACGTATCTGTATTTTAAAAGACATCAGGGTGATTTTTCCTCCTTGTTTCTAAACTCTCTCCAAAATATAAAGGAGACTCTCCTATTTCACTCTGAAGGCAAGTGGAGCAACCATTTCTAGAAGAACAAGAAAATAGAAAGTTGAGGAATACTGCTGAATTTATTAAGTCTCCACCCATAAAAAACTACACAAGTATTTCCAGTGATCCCTGAGGCTTCCAACCTTTGGGATCAAAATCTTTCAAGAAGGCATTGCAATTCCATACTGAGGCACATAATAATAATTACAACAATAATTTTGCTAATGTAGAATGAAGGGAAAGATAATGAATTCCAGCAGAAAAATGAATGGATAATGTGGGCTTCCTGGGACAAAGAACAGTTCTAGGGAACACATGACCCCAGAAGCGACTTGAATGTTGTGAACACTGATGTTCAGTGACAAACATTCTGAACTCCAGTACTTCTCTTTCAAAAATGTTGATATTTAGCTTTTTTAAGGTATGACCATTTTAGGGTCATGTCATACACTAGAACCACTGTAGGGAAAATTGGAGTTAATTATTGCTGAATGAGATGCCAAATAATCATAGGAATCCAAAGGACAATGTATTGAAATGTTTGGTGTTTCTTCTTTTTTTTTTTCTTTTCTCTTCTCTCTATTTTTTTTCTTTTTTGGCATTCATTCTTTTCTGGTTCCCTGTGGAGTGTTCAGTTCCTAGGGTGGCCTGAGGAGAGATCAGTGATGCTGTGCTTTGTAGTCTATTACAGCACAGCTGTTCATCAATTAGAATGGAGAAAATAATCCTGCTGCTTTAGAATAGCATGATGTGCCTTCTATGTTATCAGGCAAAATGCAAACTGGATACATGAAACCCATGCAGTGAGGCTGCCAGTGTGAGGGGGAACCTCTGACTCAAAAAAGTTCTTCTTTATTATTCTGATTTTCTCTGCTAGTTTAAAACTATAATTACAAACTTGAGCACTCACTCTACCTTATGACATGAAGGAACATCCACAGTTGCCCTGCAGGAGCCACTAGAGCAATTAGTGAATCAGAGGTCAAGAGTAAAGCTGAGAAATGTGAATCAATGCTATGCTTATACAGAGTATCTGTTTGTACACTGCTTGCTTTGTTGGTTTTTTTTCTTCCTTTTCCATCAGGCCTTCTTTTCTTGTAATAGCAGAGGAATGTGTGCTGAAAAGCAGATAGTTAGTGCCACTTTGCCACCATATGCCTTTATATTTGGAAATTTGCATAAACAGCAAAACATTAAAACAGGATTTATAACCCCCCCTCAAAAATAGAAAATATATGCAGAAGTTTCAAAAGGAAACCATGGGAGTTAAGTTAAAAAGCCCCAGCCCTAAATCCCATTAATTGGAAACACTGTATTTTATTTGTATTCATAACATGTATCTATTATGCAGACTGTCTAGTGCACAGCATACAGTTTTTACTGGGGCTAAGGAGCCCTGCTCATGGGCAATGTTCTGGATTTCTGTTGTAATTTTTAATGTGTGGAGCATACACCCAGAAACTGCATTAAAAACCTGAGAGTTGGAGAGAGAGATGGACTGTGGTTAAAGCATAATCAATCCCCTCTGCTCTACCAAAACCAGGTTGGCACATGCCATTCCCAGTTGCATTCACACTCAGTCCTTCATGGAAGCAAAAAAATATACTCTGAGATACACTAAATCAATCCTCAAGGTCTAAAGGAGTGATAGAGGTTAAAAATTTCTTCTAAAGTTTGTATTTTTCCACTCAGATCAATGCTTCTGCAGAGAAGACATGACCCTTAGTATTACAAGGAAGCTGCTTCACACCTGCATGTGGGGTGGTGCAGCACGTCTGGCTTGAGGTGTGGGTGAGCAGCTTTGGAAACCCACTGAGACCAGCAGCTCCTGGAAAGGGAGTGCTCTGGGATTCTGAGTGGCAGTAAATATTGAGGTCCTACTGGGATTGCTGCTGTCTTTTTTATTGTCTCCTTCCCCTCTGTGCTGTAGCAGGAATCACCAGGCCAGGCTCTCCTCTCCACCCTGCACCCTTGCCTTCCTGTCTGCATACTGACTGAAATAAATAAGAAAAAATGGAAAAATTAATTAGGGAGGGGATCACCTCTGCTTGTCACAAGTGGTTAACAGCTGCAGGATATGCTCCATTCATTGCATTTTGATGTGAATTTAACACACCTATCTCCAGCTCCTGCCTTCAGGTGCTGTAAGTTAAAGTGGCCTTCTGCTTCTGAAGAGTGCAAACAGAGAGGTGACTTCAGCCAAGGGACAGTATCACTCTCTGAATTTTACCTAGAAACAAAGTGGAAGATTCTACTGTTCATACTTAAACCCATTTTATTAAACGGTCTGAACTATTGGTCTGCCTTAACAATAACCTACGGAGTCCCTGGATATGCGCTTGTAACGGTCTCTCTTTTAATGGGCAGGTCTCAGAAGAGCACCCATGTCAGAGAATATCCACTTGCCCAAATACAGAAGCAGGGAGGTCCATCTGGCCACAGTTTCCCCTCTCTGGGCACAGTAAACTGCTTTGCAAACCTTTATCATCTTGCACTATTTAGCCTGTGTCAAAATATCTGAATTTTTCCTTTTCTTTCTGATCAGATTCAAATTTCAACTTACCATTTTGTTGCTCTTCTCACTTGTGTAATTAGACCTGTGGATGCATTTATAGTTTTTCTTGTTTCTTTCTTCCCAGTACTCCTGCTGTTGCATCTTTCACAAACATTTGTTTTCATTTCTCCCTCTAGTAAGAGAACACAATCTTTAAAAGAAAGGATACTGGAACAGAGACTGTGCTTCATTCATTTACTTTGGCAATTAAAATGTAGTAAGTTATTTATTATTCATAATATCTCATGCACTACTGACTGTTGCTGTATAGCTGCTAAATGTAAGGAAATTGTAATATGAGACATTAAGTGATATAAGATCTTACAACAGCATTGCTTCTGTCCTGTCTTGGACCAGAAGTGGCTGAAAGTCAGCCATTTTGGGAGCAAATTAGACAGCATATAGGTTAATAATGATCATTGGTAGCAATAACAATTTTGGTTAATCCATGCGGTGTAGTTCTATTACTCTTTCTCTTTTTTTAAATAATCTTTTATTTGCCTTTTTATGTTGGGGCCTGTGAACAGAATCCCAGATCTTCAGATGCAGTTGATATCTGGACATGTCTACAAATTTTGTTTAGGGGTAATAATTGGCTTGTAAACTGTAAACAGCTACTTGAAAACATGTGCATTTCATATATGCCAGGTTTTGTGTAATCTATACAAATTCTCCATACTGCAGCTATAGCTTTGGTTTCAGCCATCCAAATCCTTTGTGTCCTCACACAGGACAAATGGTGCTCAGCTGGGCACCATATGCAGATGCAGCTCTTCATTTCCAGCCCATGCTTGATATTGAGACAATAAAAAGTCAGTGAAGGATTTCGCAACTGCCTCTCAGTGTAGCTGCAGCCTCAGCTGTGTATGTGGCAGTTTTACTTATCCTCCCTTTCTGAGATGGCTCTTGTGCCACTAGCAGCAGTGAGTAAACATGGAAATGATGAAAAGGGCTAGAAATGATTGCAAATGTGGCAACTCTATTCGGTGATTTTCTGTGAAACTGCCCAGCAGTTTGTGTTCATGCTGATGAAAACACACTTTATGCCTGATAAAGTTTTTCCTGAATGCTTGTCCTAAAAATCTCCATTTGTTTTCTTTTTTATTCTCAAATTCTGACTGTTCTCCTTGCAGAACTGTGATGAAAGAAGTTCAGGAAGCCTCTGCTCTTTTGGTAGAATATTGAGGGTGGTGTTATATGCAGGAAGTCTGTATATATTCAAACATCTGCCTTACTAAAAAAAGAAAATTAATGTGTTACCTTAGACTCTCACTCTGGTTCTTACACTAAAGTTTATGTAGAAGAGAGAAGTTTAATTCACAAGTGAAATTAATTTGATGGTCCTTCACTAATTCCAACTCAATGTCTGTCAAAGCTGCAGTGCATTACCTGCTCGGAAAAAGCCCCGCACTGGAATAGCACATTGATTGAACTTTGACATTAAGACACACAACTGAGCAGGATGTGAGAAGAGGAACAACATTGGTCCCTACATGTGTTACTGGTCCAGTTGTTTTCCTCAGTAAAAAAATATTTTCCCAGTTAAAATTTCCTAAAGTTTTGTGAAATTAAAAAGGTAGTCCCTAGGAGCTGAGACACATTTGGACTTTATGCAAGCTATTTATTAAACATGGAAAGATATATTGGATGAATTGAACAAACGTAAGCTACTGAAATCTTACTAACCAGCTACAACTTACCGAAAGATCCAGAATTCTTTAGTTTAAAGGCAGGTTTTGAAGAACCCTGCAGACCCTGGGAGATCTGTGGATCTCTGAAACCAAGGATGCATTTTCATAAGTATTTAGTTATTGGAAAACAGCATTTAGAAATGCAAAATACTGTTGTATTGCTAGAGAGAATGAACATTTAAACACCACTGTTAAATGAGCTGTTAAAATCCCTTTATATGCAGGTAAGACAAACACTTGAAGTACTTAAATTTCATTTTTCTTATTCTTAAAGTTGAGCTTATATTTAAGCACCTTCTGCAATCAAGGTGAAGAGCCTGACCACAAGCTCTTTGAATTCAAGGAAAATTTAAACACTCACAGAAAGCCAGAAAAATGGCTACCATATTTTCATGCATATGACACTTACCTCAGGTAATTTGCATCCTCTTAAATGTCGTGAGGCTTGACAATACATTTTCAGATAACCTACACATAGTTGGAGGCTTCTGACCATGGGACCTGGAGAAAAGGTCGGTGGATCTGTGGTAAACCTCCCCTTGCAACACCCATGTACTTCTGCTGTGGCAGAATCTGTTTTCTTTATAGATAACCTGTGGTTGAGATGTGCTACATTAATTAAAGTTTTCTGGGGGGAGAAAATAAGAAGGTAGAAGGCCTGTGTAGATTTGGAGAAATTTGTTATTTATTTGTGACTGTAGGAGACCTCAGCTGTGTTTTTCACCTCAGCGTGGAAGCATTTTGATCAAAAGCAGAGTGTAACAGAGATAAAGAACTTGCACGACAGATACTTTTTGAAATGGAAGCAAAACATGCGGTATTTGTAGCCTGGCAATGTTGAAAAGAAATATGTAAGATTAAAACAAGCAAGTCCAAGTGTGTTTTTTCTGTAGATAGATATACACATATATACTTAATTTAATGCAGCCGCTTTGGTTGGTCTGTTTCTCATTCCTCCCTCCCCCCCTTTTTTTAAAGCATATAAATTCCAACCATGTTTTGTGTGAAGGGTCTCAGTGCATACTGACATTGTGAGTGTCAGCTCCAGATCACTTTAATCAGAGAGTGGATATGCATGATAAAACGGATAAGGGACTTTAATCAAAAAATCCGCTGGTCTGGAAACGTGACGCACTCCGCCAAACACACTTCATCCCACTTTTCTTGTGCCACTGCCAAGATTTTTATTTCATGAATATGCATTGGACATGATATTACATTAAAATGTGACATTGTTGTGTAGTGGTAGGGATTTAGAATTAGAATAAATAAATAAATAAATAGACTTCTGTAAAGTTTTTGTAATTGAACATTAGTATCATGTTGTGATTTTACATATATTTATTCACCTGCCCCCACCCTTTTCCTTCTCTCCAAATTTATTTTTGAATTGCATATTGCATTCATTCCTTTCTGCTTAATAAGAAAAACAACAGTAGCAGAGGGATTCTTTATTTAACTTTTACCTATAAGCATAATGTATAGAGTTCTCACCAAGGAATTCTATTTTTGCATAAAAAATACATGTCTGTGGCTCTGTGGCTGGGGGCATTTTTGCTTCTATAGTCGGAACTGACTCCTTTTCACAGAGCCTACTCCGAAGTCCATTATTCTTTATGCAAAGGCTCCCTCTGAATTTCACAAGATTTGGATCTTGTACCTAATAAAATGAGAAATCCTTTGTTCCCCCCTAATTTTGCTATGTTACTTTGTTTCCTGGAAATTGGTGAGGATTATAAAACCGATGTATGGAAATTTGCATAATTAAGTCTGTGCTAGTCTCAATTTTAGATTTGTGCAGTTTCATGTTCTTGGGCCAATCAGCTTTGAGTCAGAATATGTAAGCATTTCTACATCTGTCTCTTTGAAAACCCCCACACCATGATTTCTGAGAACAGATCTCTCAGACAATGTACTTTGAAACACACACCCCAGCATGTGGTGAAGCATTCATCAGATTAAAGATGAATGTGTTTGCTGTCGTACAGTTTCTCTGCCACAAATACATACAGGATGGCACCTGAGGAAAGTAAATTTGTCTAAATGCAATGGTTTGCATCTGAAAAAAAGTAAGGGCCTGGTCTAAGTGTATACAAAACTGTTAAATTCAGTGAAGCTGTGCAGAATTGCACAAAGAATTTGCTCTTAAATAGGCAAATACATGCTACTACTATGATACTGTTGAGTGTCTTTGTGGCATATCTAGGGTGGATAATGGCTAGGTGTGAGTCACAGAACTGAGCTTCTTTTCCTTCTTGTCCCCTGACCTAGATACATTTGGTTAAATGAGAGAGTGATACTGCCCTCCTTTCACTCACTAGTGACTTGAAATCTCTAAGTTAAATGGCATTGAGCAGTTAGGGAGTTGTTTTTTTCTTAAGCTAGGGGTAAGAATGGACGTTCTTTAGTTGCTAATCAAGGATTGTTGTGTACCAGTTGTTCAGTGAGGACCTCTTCTTGTAATGGATGCTTTCCAAAACTAATTCTAATTAAAGCCAAACAAACAAAAATTGTAATTACCTGACTAATGATCTGGAGCACCAATATTTCATAACCTGTGTTATTCAAATGTACAGAGGCTGTATAAAGATTGCTTGGTGTAGGTTTGTAAGCGATAACCACACTGAGAATGTAGTCTCACTTAGCCTTTAGCTGTACTTCAAACTTTTGAAAGAGAGGAAAGAATAGTGATTGTTGGCTGAGCTGTCGCTGACAAGGGCAAAAAATATTGAAGATAAAATTCAGAGCTCTTTAAAGTACTTCTACACTAAAGTTATGGTAATTTCAAATAGAATTTCCTTTATGAGACTCAACTGCACCTGAATTTATACCTGCTATATATATGTATCTTCTCCTGGTGAAAGCAGAGAAAGTTTGACATTCAGTTCCAGATCCTAATCAGAAAAGGAAATCTGCAACTTAAGAAGTTTTCAAAAATTTTATAGTCACTTAGGCTTAGATTTTAGTCCCACCGTAGAACTCTCTGAGCTGGCTGGTGTGTACTAGGGAGTTCAACGTTGCCCCTTTCTGCAGAGTTCATTTGATAGTGTTGTGAGGACCAAGAAGGACAGCAGTAGGGGGACCTGTTTGTCCACTTATTGTCAGTTTGGGGTGTTTTGTGGAACCAGCTGGCCTCAAACCTCATCCTGGTGCTTTCCCTATGTTGACCTCGCAAAACTGCCATGGGCAGTAGAGTACAAATTTCCCCCCAGGATGTTACTGTTGTACTAGTGTTGTTCCCTGCCACTGGCAAAAGAATTCCTGTGCATCAGCAGGACTTATTGTCGTTCATACCTTCTTTAGAGCTGGACAACCAGACTCTTCCTGGAGAGCCTTATGCCTGCATGCTATGATTCTTGAGTGCAGAAGGATTTATTTAAATGAAAGGACTTCCATAGTGTTCTTAAAGCCTCAGAGAAGATACTGAGACCTTACTGACAGTACTTTTCCACTCATAGTCAATCTAGGATCTAGCAGCTTTTAGAGTCTGTCCCTTTCTCTTTTAAATGATACCTTTCTGAAAACAGCTTTTTATAAAATGCACAGCTTTGTATGGTTGTAACCATTGACAGAGGAACTCTGCTCATGGGGCAGGGACAAATTAGGTTTACTACAGCTGCTGTGATTTCTGAGCTCACACCGTTCTTCATTAAAAGTCTAATTCAAACTCTTCTTACTACTTTTGTCCAGCTCTTAGAATCCACTACACTCTCAGACAGCTAAAACGCCATGGTTATAACAAGTCAAACCCTATGCATCCTCTAGACTGCCCACCTCATGAATGTGCCATGTACCAAGGCAGCTGGGGATATGGATGAAGTCCTATCACAACAGAGCAAGAGGAGTGCACTTCTGTGTAGATTTCAAAAGGAGAATCACAGTTATGGCACAATCAAATAGTCAAACAGTTAATAGATTAGAAACATCTAGTATAAAGGACAATGACTTCAATGGAACAATATTCATGGTCTCAAATTCCTGTAGATTATGGATATGTACTCATAGGAGAGCTTTTAGTGGCTGATAGAGATATCTGCAAAGACAGACATCAGTCAGAAACTGCCTAATGTAGAATGAAACATCCCCAAAGGAAATTACCACTACAAAAACTATTATTTAATATTAAAGGTAATTGTAACACAAGGGCATGACTCATATCCTTGTGTTACAATTAACTTAATATTAAATGATAGTTTTCTGAATGGTAATGAGGGGAAGTTAAACCTGACACTCTGTCCTTAACCCTTGCTACCGTGCCTGACTATTAATATGACTAAGAGGTGTCTGTACAGTCTGTCATTTACTCATGTCACCTGTTAGTCATGATGAAGTGTGGAAGGTAGAATTATAGTACCAGGTTTTACAATTAATTGGAGAATGCTCATTTTGTGGACTGCTATACAGGATAACTGACCTTTACAACCATCAGACTAGAGAGCTGATGCATTATATTGATAATGAGCACTTTAGTATGTTAGACCATGACAGACTTATAAAGATTCACAGCCTTAACTTTCTGTACTTCATGCCATCTTCCTAATACTCTTCCTTAGGAGCTTTTTTCGGTTGCTGCACAGTTCCAGCTGGTATCAAAGATGTGTACATAGAAAAATGCAAGCATATTTTATGCCATGACCATGTTTAAAACCTTTTAACATCATGTTTTCTGTTCTGTAGAGCATGCCTATATAGTTCCCAGCACAGAACTGGGGCGTTAGTTTAGAGGCAACCTTAGCATCACTTCAGCATAGCATTTATGTTTCTGCATACCTGCATATTGTGTTGCTATTGATAGTGCATGGACAGTTTTACTTCCTGCACTCCTGCAGCTGGTTCCTGAATAGAATTAACCACATAAAAGTAAGGTAGAATGTATGACTTAAGAAAAATAATAAGAAAATAATTATATGCTTAGTCAGAATGAATCATTTTGCATTTGGTTATACCACCTTAATGGTTACATCATGTCATTCTTTATATCATGTCACAACACATGACACAGCAGAACCACTGCATGCAGTTTATATAAAAAAATAAAGTTCAAAATTAAAGATATATACACTCATTTCTTATCTATTTGTAGCTGTGATTTCAGCCAGAGAACTCATACTATGAATTCATGTTATTAATTAGCAGGTTGGGATATCTGCAAAAAGCAGGTAATTCTGAGATACCAGCACAGAGTCCATGAAAACAGATATCTCAGGATGAACTCAGCTCTAATAACTGGGTCTTTGTTTGAAAACAAGTTTAAATCAGGAAATAGACCTGAATATATATCATCCTGCTCTGTGATGGACCCTGTTGCTAGGGTATAGTACTGCTGCTCTAATCTTTCCCTTGGAAAAAAGCGTAAGGTTTTACCTATAATCATGTTGTAAGCTCTCTAACACAACGCAAAGAGGATTCCACAGGGTAAGGGAAAATCTCACCAAGAGGTCCAAATTCCACTTAATATCTAGAGGTGAGAAAATCCATCTGACTCCAGTTGCCTTTTACAATGGAAAAGGTGGAAGGAAAGCTGTGAAACAATAAGGTATCTTTCCCTTTTGCTGTTTATGCTAGCAGATGTAGGTGAAACGCCCCAGGTGCATTTGTTCCCCTGTTGGGCTGGCAGCAAGATAATTTTAACTTGAAGTTACACAGTGCAAGAGATCCAGGAGACAAATATTGGTATGTCAAGCCATGATGTCCCCTGGTTCTCCTGAAGTGCAATGGCACCAGTAAATGGCTTATTTTCTCTGGCAGGCAAACTCTGCCTGTCCAAAGCTGGCATTTTCTAGGAGATGCACTAGCCCTTTGTCCTGAGTGGATGCTGCTGTTCCATCTGAAGAAGGAGCCTTGCCCTGTTTACAATCCTGCACTGTTTGTAAGGATTGGATTGGGTACGTGTGGGCACATGGAACAGAAAAATGCAGGAATGGCATCCTATGCCTTCACAGCCACTGGAGCAGTGCTGAGATATATGGCAACAGATCAGGTCAAAACTTCATATTTTTTAAGTCCTTAAATATGTATTCAGAGATAGGGAGCTGTCCGTGTGGCAGTTATCCAAACTTTAAAAACCCCATAAATACATATTTACATGACAGATTTACATGATTTTCTCTGGAGCTCTTGCACAATTTTCAGGCAAGGTTTTTCATAACCTGCAATATACTGCAGAGAAAGGGTATTTCCACCTCAGACTGGGTTCATCCTTCAAGAAGCTCTGGCTGTTCTAGGTCAAGACAGACTCAAGCTTGAACAGCCTTGCTGGTGTGTCTGGTAATTCAGTAGCAGCTGCAGAGGACAAAGAAACTAAACAGAAGAGCTTTGAGAGCCTGCTTAGGAGAGCATAATCTGCCCTCATAAATATTCCTGGAGATTTTGAAATGGATTGATTGTGGCATTCATGACTTATTTTACTATCTCTAGGTGTGCCAACACTTTCAAGCTGGATGTAAGGAACTCACAGCTTCACCAGTAATGCACCCAGATTGGGCTTCTTCTGAGTTAAATCTTAATATGCTTGTACTATGTACAGGAACTGCGTTAATGTAACATGGGTGAGCCCAACAATAGCTCTGCCCAGAAATGAATTAACAGTCACAAGTGAAAATTTTTTTTGTTTTGCTGTTTAAAGACAGACACTGAAGGAGAATGTTAGTCACGTGTTACACAATCGAGCTGTACAATTAACATCTCTATTATATATTGTACAGAATGAGAAAGGAACATCTCTTATTTATTCCTTTTTTAATCTTTCCTCAAGACTCCAGTGGCTTACAGGAGAATTGATGACACATATCGTAGACACTGCAGAAAGATGGGTTTTCTGAGCTGAGGCAGAAGGCAGGCTTCCTCAGTGTACAGGTTAGCAGCTACCATGTCTACACATCACTAGGGATAATCATACCAGACCAGAAAGTACTTCAGGATCTGCTTACCTTTGAGCATGCAGGCAGACTAATTGACTTAACTGAGATTACATACAGGCTTAAAGTTAGTCGTATGCTTTGCTGGATTTGTCATTAATCCCATGGCCTGAAATATACAGAAGCTTTATAGTGAACTTGAAGGCCACTGAACTGAGCTTCCTTGAAAGGCCTCCTTTGCAACTAGGACACTGATTTTTGAGGGTTTGTTGTTTGCTTGCTTGTTTGGTTTAAGTAAAGGTTCCTGAGGGGGTGGAAAGCCTGATAAGGGAATGACTGACCTGTGCTTTTAACTGGCATTGCCTAACTGCATCCTGAGCCTTTGCTATCTTGTTCAGTGTCCCCCAGCTAGTCCCAGGTTGCTTCTTGAATTTTACTTGGCATCTAACTTAAGGCACATCTTAGTCAATGAGATTACTGTGAGTGGTTTATTGTGAATGCTATTGTTTCAGAAGCTGAAATGGACAATGTTGCATTATGATACCAGTTAACGTCTTAAAAGAGGGATAACTTGCTGTCAGTATAAGGTTTGCACTTTTGTTGCTGAAGCATTATTTCTTATGTCTGGCAAAAAAAAAAGGGGCAGAGAAACACTTCAAAAATAAATATTTCCCTTCTTAGACACCATTGCAAAACTAAATATTATTATTATTATTATCATCATCATCATTATTATTATTATCATTATTATTGTTATTATTATTGTTATTTAAGACTAAAAGCAGCTTCAGGGATTCCCCATGCTCAAGTATAATTCCGATTTTTGTGGCATAATCATCACATCCTATTTATAGAGAAGAAACAACAAAATTATTTCCCCCATGTTATATATTTCTGAGGATTTTTTACATAGAGTTATTTCTTAATTTTTTACATTGCTATCTCATATTATGTTCATGGCCCAGAAAACATCCTGCATTTCACTTTAAAAATAAGAAAGAAAAATGAATGAAACAATATAATAAAATTTTTGTAGTTGTGGAAGTTATGATGGCACTTCTCCAAGAGGAAATATAAGAAGTTTTGTTTTAACTCAACATTACTTCTAAATTCCTTGACATAGTATTATTCTGATCTTACTATTTTATAGCATTATTCTGAGTTTTTCCTGACATGCCAATAGTGCACTAGCATTGCTTAGAAGCAATGCAATTTGTGGGATCTACACAAATAGAAGAGAACTGGGCAATGAGATACCTAAAACCGTGGCCATTCAAGGGACCACAGGACCTCATATGGGGTGCAGATCATGGCTAACTCACAAATAATTTTTGTTTTGCTTTGGCAATAGGAAGTACCTTGCTCCTATTTATGAATGTCATATTTTGTTCTGGAAAATAAGCCTAAAATCTTTGGTTCTACATCCTTTACCAGGATGTGCAGCTGGCACCAACACTCAGCCTTATCTCACTTTAGTGATTCACCTGTCACAGCTTACAGGATCTCTTCTCCTTCTTTTTTAGAATGAGGTGAAAAATCTCAAGAAGTGTCCGTGGCTTGAAAATCAAACAAACCTTGATGCACCTCTGCTGTTTGCTTAGGGTAAGTTCTGTGACGATATAAATGGAACAATGAACATATCTTCTAGAATAGAAATTGTGCTTTTTCTTAGGTCCACAGCACTGAGGAAATTACAAACTGTCATTTAGTATCTTAGAGCAGGGAAAACTTACCTGGAATGTATTAATTTTGGAGATCGTTTCAAAGCAAAGCATGTTCCTTCCTTTTTCCTTTCTTTATTTTCCCATTTTCCCTTTCCTTCTTTTCATGCTAATGCAACTCACTGGTTCATCCAGCTCTGGAGAGTCTTGCAGATAATTTACTCTTAATTGTGAATGTATAATCAGACCTATTTCTTGAAGTATGCTTCAAGTGCTAGATGTACTTAGCTATTTTTTTTTGTTTCAATAGTGGAAAGGCATGAGTATTTTCTGTTTGTTTGGTAGAAGTGATAGAAAACCCAGTGTGCAAGAGACTGTGGGGAACTTCTCAATTGATACTACATTGAAAGTGATACTGAACAAGCTCCATCTTTTGAGTTTTATAGCACTGTCTTGCAATATTACGTAGAGAATCAAAAAATATAGCCCAGCGTGTTAAAAAGTCATAGTACTTAGGGGTCCTGTTTTCATTTCTAGTAGCCTGACACACAGACAATATCTCAGTAATGGTATTCTGATTTATCTGCTCGTAGTAATGTTCTTCTTGCTGGTATTCAAATTTAGTCAAGTTGGGATTTTTTGCATTCCACCTGTTGATATCCAAGCAATTGGGGCAGTGCCAAAGCAAGTCCTGGTACACGTGCAGTCTGCTACTTCATTTGTATTATTCACTGAGCTTTACTAAAAAGAAAAATAAAATACCACCTAACTGCAAACTGTGAGTTTCTTTTTATTTTAGAACAATGTTTATCATGGCAATTTGAGAAACCATCAAATATATTCAAGCCAGTAAGAGTGTGATGCAGAATCTGTATATCTCTAGGTTTAAGTCAGTGAGCCTGAGATTTCCCATTTTTACCTAAATAACAGCCCACCACCTCTCCCCCATGTCATTTTCACATTTGGTCAATGAGACAGAGTATCTGATGGAGTTATTCTTGCCATCTCTTCTGTATGTGTCACGGGAAGTTCTTTAGGTACCAGTACTGGTCAGTGAGCATGTCTGGATGGTTACGTTTTCAGCTCCCTGCAAGTTTCACACCTAAATGCCGGGGTAATTATAAAAAAACTGTGGATGACCTTTCTGACCCCTGAGAAATTTTGTTTGCATTTGATATTTAGTCATTTGTAACAGCACAGTGCAAACTCAGCATGAAGGTGGGGAAAGATATATTTAAGCCGATCTTGTCTCTTTGAAGCCAATAGTATCTGTTGGATTTTGCTTGTTCACCCCTCCTTGCAGTTTGTGGGAGTGCAGCTGGCTCACAGAGTTTACACCAATGGCAAGTCATGAACATTTCATCAACACAGAGAAGCTCTGATTGAATGAATATTTAAGGATGGGTTTTTATTGAGTTTTGTTTGAAAGAAGATAAGGGGATATATAAATGGTAAAATATCCAGCCTTCAACCCTAGTGCCACTCTACCATTCCTGACATGCTCCTGAGTGTAATTTCATTAAGGCATATAGACATGCTGGAGCATGACCCTTAACCTGATGCCATCCTGTGTGTCTCTAATGTAGCACCAGCACGTGAAGCAGGACTCCAGGCTAATCCAGGACTCCAAAAAGGGCAGCCACATCAAGGGCGAAGCCATGGGAGCCTTAGGGGTGTGTGCTGAGGGTCTTGAGCCACTCATTGCCTTTGCCTGCTCATTCCTCCCACCCGTGTGACAAGGAGAGGGGTTGCATAAACTCCTGCAGTGCTGGCAACTAGAGCAATATGTATCTGTCTTCTGGCTTGAGTGAGCAGAAGGATTCCCCATGAAGCCGAATGAGCTTGTGTGATCTTTGATGCCTGCTGGTGTGAGCATTTCAAAGACCTTGAAGTTATAGCACCACCCCAGGCAGCAAATATGGAAACATTAGTGACCATCACTCTCACAGGGGGCAGGTGGAAGGGATGGTTTGTCCTCCTGCATTACCACAGAAAGATTCTCCTCTTAGCTAGCTTGCTCATTTATAACTGGGTTTGGAAAGTGCAAGCCAAAATGAAATCTGCATTTAAAGAATTTTGTGGGCTGTACAAATCATAAGGGTAACTACTTCACAAAATACTGTCCACTGAGGCATATATTTAAAAGGTTAGATAAAATATCTCCTAGCCATTTTTTCCAGTTCTTTTCTTTTTATAGTCCACTGCAAAACAACAATAGATAAAAAGACTGTATATAATGCATGTATATTTTGTTGGGTTTTTTCACCTTTCCCAAAGGAGTCTCTGTGCTTCCCACACTAATTGTAGGTTTTTCTGAAAATGCAGCATGAATCATTTATAAATAAAGAGACTTTAAAATCCCTAAAAGACTCCCTGAGGTATTCAGTATTTCAGCATAAAATAACTGTTAAATGGAGTTATTCTGAATTAGCTTTTACTGGAAAGTAGTGAAAATAAAGTTTTCTTTTCACTGTGAATGTGCAATAATTCTTTTACACAGCTACCCAGGGTAATTGACAAGTGATTTTCATAATTCAGGTTTTAGCAAAGAAATCATCTGAAGTGGCTAACATTAAATGAACGGAGCTGCTATTAAAATATAGCTTTCAAGAGAAACTGCGTGAGATGTCAGAACCAGGGGCTCTGTGTTGAGACCTTAAAAAATAATTCAGGCTATAAAGTAAAAACACATACATTCAAGCTCCACAATAAATTCATACATGCATACACACACTTAAAATAATAAAGAAGTATTTTTCATCTTTCTCTTAAAATCCTGTGATTATTTGAGTGCACAGATAACCTTAGAAAGTCAAGGCGCTCAGAAAAGGTAACTGATTTGCATGACTCCTTTGGACATTGTAACCTTGACTGTCCATACCCACTGTACAATCAGAGGTCACATTTGATCTCTGTGTGTAAAATTATGCAGAGGAAGCTTCCTCAACACTTTGTAGTTGATTGACAAATTGGTCTGTCACTCAAATGCTCCTTCAACTTATCGTGAACAGTAAAGAAAATTATCTGTTCTGTGCATATGTGAGAAAAAGCCTGTTCATTAACCTCTAGTCTGCTGAAGCTGTGGAACATATAATGCTTAGAGGAATATGTACTGTATAAGAAAAGTATGCAAAAAGATACAGGTGTATGTGTATATATATATATTCACATGTATATATTTGTGTGTATAATATAAAAATGTGTGTCTATAATAGAGCAGTCTGTATGACATATATATTTCATATGTATACGTACCTTTTACACCAGTTTCCACAGAAAATTTTAGGCACACTTTTTCACGAATTTTGTACATGCATGGGAGCTACAGACAGGCAGACACCTCTGAGATGATTCCTACAAATATTTGTTAGAGCAGGCTTCATAATCTAAGATGCCTGTGACAATTATCCCTCAGCTATTCTGCCTACACTGTAGCTCTCAGATGCTGGGTTATTTACAAACATTGCTGTATCACAGTGTAAGGATTTAAAAGCAACTGACAGTAAAGGTAGGGCCTAATTCACTTCAAGTGTTAAGCAGAGGCAACTCAGACAGATTTAGTGGAGCTATACCTGTTTATTTCAGCAGCAAATTTAGTTTTACATACCATGGAATACTCATCTGGCATCCAGTTGCTTCAGCTTGGGGAAATATTTGCAAGTCATGTATATGTATGTGTCTTTTTTGCTAACTACTAGTCAGTGTACTTTTATTTATCTGTTTGATCTAGGTGAGAAAAATTAATTTTTCTAGGTATTTGTCTCTAAATTCTCTATGTGTAGCTGAACCTCAACTAACGACATCTGGATAAAAATCTGAAGCTGGAAGATGATGACGCTTCTGTGCCTTGCTGGATCTTTTTCTCCCACCATGAGCCCTGTGTACAGGTACCAGAGAGCAGTCCTGATGCAAAACTCTCCTAACTCAAACTTTGTGAAAGTCCTGACCACAGCCCTGGCTTGCTGGCTTCTGACTCACCTCTGGATGTGAGGAAACATGCCAGGTCAAATCTGTAGGGAATGTGTCTCTGCCCTCTTGACAAGATCAGAGAGGTTTTGAGTAAGGTTTAAGTGATGCAAACTTAAAAAAATCCCACAAACATAAACCTCCACAATTGGTGTTAGCATAATTTTTTTCCAATAAAAAGTTTTCCTTCTACTATTTAGTAATTTTTTTTTGCCAGTGGCTGACTAGCTTGAAGTCTTTGAAACACTGAGCTTTCTATAAAATCCAAATAATTCTCTGTAAATCAAAGTACTTGGCATGCTTTCTGCAAAGCCTGAAGCTTTTTTTTTTTAAGGTAATCTCTAGAAAGTAGTTTGTACTCATGTTTTCACAGTGATTAAATATGCAAAGTAATTTTCATGATTATCACCCCGTTCTGAACCAAATCAGATGCGGCTATGCTTCTCTTTGTACAAAGCCAGTTATTGGATCAGATTCCAAAACAAATCCCCTGAATTTGGCGGATCATCATTTTAAAAGGGGGCTTGTTAAGGTAATGATTAAATTAAACCACCCCTTTAAGAATATTTAGATCTGGTCCGCCAAGCGGAACGGTCTAATGGTTTTTAAATTAGAAGCTGCGAATGCTAGTGAATTTCTTTTGTGGGTCAAGTGGGTATTAACAAATGCTAAGACTGTTCTCTCTTTTGTCATCACCTTGAAATCTGCAAAGAAAAGCGAAGAGTGGGAAAAACACAAGGAGAGAAGCACTGTTGGTATTTTAACATCAGTACTTTTAAACCAAGGGCAGCCTCAGATTTACAAGGTTGGATAGGAGAAGGTATGAGATGATGTTTCTAGTAATCTCTTTATACCTTGCTCTTGAGAAAGAGACTGAAGCTCGGATCTTCAAGGAAGTGGAGAACCCAAGTGCATTCAATTCTGGCAGTCTTAAGCTGCTATGGAGGTGTAATAGCTTGCTAACCACAGAAGCGTGGATAACAACCCCCACCTGTGGCTTCCAGATTTCTTAACCCTGTCAATTTTAAATGTGCTTTTTAGCCTCAGATGCTGCTGGGAATTTGTGGCTGGGAGAGACAGTTGTTTCCTTGTGTGGAGAGGATGGCTGGATCCTTTCCAATGCTAGAGACTTCAGTTTCTCTCTTTGATACCCCAGGCAAACTGTTTGTTGCTAGTATTTTACATCCCTCAGTACTACCTAATACTGGAGTTCTGTGAATATTGGATTTATGGGGCATAACAATCTCCCTGGTGGGAGGAAATCCACATTAAAATATAAATCTGCCAAGTCAGGTCAAGTCACAGCTAACAAAATACCAATGCTGATATTCTGTGCTTAGTCACTGCTTCTTTTCAATCATACATAGATTTCTGAAAATGGCACCACTTGGGCCAAATTTTTCCTATACTGAAATGGTTTAAAAGAAAAATGTTGGTTAGGGGCAGAGGTGAAATTTGAGTTTCTTTGAGAAAAGTGAGGAGAGAAATAGCTTTCTGTGTATTCACACAAAGTCCTTGTGACTCTTTTCTTTATGAATAGCCTTCTAAGCAAGGGTAGTGGTGGAAAGCTACAGAAAAAAACTGTAACTGGTGAGGTGCACTTCTGCAGGTGAAAAAGTCAGTTTTCAGTTGACTGAATTATGACCCTTTAGAAATTGCATGCTTTGGACAGTTTGTGTAGGGCTTTTTGCTAAGCTTGTAAAACGTGCACTCAAGGAGAGACATGCTCTGCACTCGTTTGTGTGTTGAGGGAGGGAGAGAGGGCAGAATAAGTTTGCTGTGAAATAATGATTTTCTGACCTGAAAAAGTGGTTAGGGAAAGTGGCTTACTGAGCTGAGTCCTGGGCTTATTCTCTGCAACGCAATATGCAAAGTGATCAGGCCAAGACTGATTGGTATGAAGTAGGATTTGCAGAGAGAAACACCACTCCAATGAATCCAACAGACTGCCTTCGTTTTGTTATCTGCATCCATCTTACCCCACCTGGAAATGCTGCATCCAGGTCTGGGGATCTCAACACGAGGAAAATGTGGACCTGTTGGAATGAATCCAGAGGAGAGCCACTGAGCTGATCAGAGGGCTGGAGCAGCTCTGCTGTGAAAACAGGCTGAGAGTTGGGGCTGTTCAACCTGGAGAGGAGAAGGCTCTAATGAGACCATACAGCACCTTCCAGTACCTAAAGGTGGCCTCAAGAGGGCTGGAGATACTCTTTTTACAAGGGCATGTAGTGAAAATAGGACAAGGGGGAATGGCCTTAATGTAAGGGAGGGTAGGTTTAGATTCAATATTAGGAAGAAATTCTTTACTGTGAGGGTGGTGAGGCAGTTGGAAAAGGTTGCCCATAGAGGTTGTGAACTCCTCATCCCTGGAAATGTTCAAGGCCAGGCTGGATGGGGCTCTGAGTAACCTGGTCCAGTGGAAGGTTCCCTGGCCACAGCAGTGGGATTGGAACTAGATGATCTTTGAAATCCCTTCCAAACAATTCTATGATTCTATTCTGTAAGAATTTATCTGTCAATGGGAGACCATCATTCTGTGACAATACTTTAATACACTGAAATCTTCTATTCTAAAAATTCCAGTAAAATGCTGATAAGAAGTTTGTAACTGTGACAAATATAATTAGGGGAATGTTACTGTTTAACACCTGAGATTAAAAAAAACCACCCCAGAAACCCACCTTACCAACTGAAAAAAATCCAACAAACATTTTTCAGCCTTGTTAAATAACCTTAAGTCTGCTCCTTGCATACAGACATGGCAATACATGTGGTCAGTTCTAAATACCCTTCCATATCCTCTGCAGTCATTTGCATTAAAGCAAACAAAATATTTTAATGCATATCACACTCAAGATGCCAGTAAGGCTGATCAGATTCTAATTTGTATGTAAGTTCATATAATAGATATTAAGCCTTTGGTTCACATTGCCACATGCAATTATTTTGGTCAAGAAACCATTACAGCGCAAAATATTAAATGGAAACAAATATTAATAATATTAAACTTCACATACTTTTTTTCTTTTTTGAAGCAGAGAACTTCTTTCTCTATCACTAAAAGGCCTTTTGGCTTTTCATAAATGTGATTTTGACTCAGGAAGAATATTTCTAACCACAATAGAAAGGTTGCACTGTGTTGTACTCAAGCCATCATGCTGTATAGTCTAATCTGACACCACAGTGACCAGGTTGTAATGAAAATCCTCCACGAGAGGTCTAATTCATAATTAATGCAAATTCACAGCAGGTTTTTTGTTCTTTCTTTAAAAGCACAGGACACTGATTATTTTAAATCTGTTTAGACTGTTCCCTTATTCCCAACTATATTTTCCCTAAAATAAAAGTGTTAACAAAATTGTCTCCTAACGTGTTTGGTGAATAAAACCCTGAAGCACTTCTGCTTTGTACATCATCAGGGCCCAGTTAGAGAGACAGCCCGCAGTGGAGTTCATTTTCAGATAACAGTTTTTCCCAGTCTGCACCCACGTTGATCCCCTCTCCTTTGTAACTTTCAGTTTATTGTAGAGACTATCTGTGAGCAATCACTAAGCCTGGACCCTCATTCCTGCCTCCACCAAAGGAAAGGTGCGATTGAATCTTGGATTTTGGCTGGGGCTGACAGTCTAAAATTAACTCATCAGTTGGTCGCTATTTTGTAAGGGCAGAGAAGACACTGTATATCTGGGAAATGGGCTGCATGTTCTGTCAGGCAGAACACAGTATTTCAACAGCACAACTTTAGAAGTGCATACAAGTATTATCTCAGTTTCCAGCAGAAGAAAATGACACTGAACAAAGCATATTAGTCTAAAATAACTTCATCTTCTCTCCAGGGTTCGGGCCTTAAACCCTTTCTAGAATTGGACACTGTAAAGTGAAGTTATGCTTCAGAATGCCTTTTGGAGCCTGCTGTTTTGGATATGTTGCTGTTGCTTCAGGACAGTCATGGACAAAGGTATCCCACTTGTTCCCAAAACTGCAGACACAGAATGTGTAGCCACAATTCTTTGTGGGCTGAAATCACTAGCGTGGAGATGGAAAGCAGGTTGAGAGTCTGTTTTAAATTCACAAACGTTGTATCTTAAACAGGTTTCCGTAATAAAATATAAAATTTCATGATGGCACAAAGAAGTAAAACGGATATAAACTCCAAGCAAGAATTTTTGGTTTATTCAATGTTTCAAACATTTGTTTGAGGTTTGAATGTGAATATTTTTAGACCACCAGTATCTCAACTGGCATCTAGCTTTCTCTGCTGAGCTATAAGGTCAAAGCTCTGCTTTTGGGTTATCTGCAGAGGGGATCTTGACTGCATATTGTGCCCTTGATCCCTGCATAAACCAGCCATTGACGTCAGTCTGAGTTTCATGTGCAGATTAGAGCTGTGTAAGCTCTTCATAACAGAATCTGAAGTTGTGCAAAAGCCTCTAGTAGTTTGTAGTTTGAATGTGGAAATAAATCCAGAAGAGGTTTATGTAGAATTTGACTCATTAGCAAACTTCTGCGTGAAGATTCAAAACTTTTTCTCTTGACTAAAGGGATTATTATTGGTTTTTTAATGCTTAATGCCATGGTTTTGCCCCCTGGTTTTATATGCTCTCACAGAAGGCACATGGATTAAACAAAACAAGCAGTGAGAAGCAATGCCTATACTTTTGAATGTCACCAACAAATCCACAAGTTTTGAATGCAGATTTTGAACCCCAGAAAACTGGAACATTACATGATGGAGGAATGACATAAACCAAATGATCAATTTGAGTTGTGGATTGCAAACATTCTCCACTCACAGCACAACTGACTGGAGTCAGATTTTTTTTTCTGTCCTGGTCAGGCACTATTCAGAGCAGAACCTGAGAAGTATAAAGTGTATATATTAGAAGTTGCCAGCTGGTCTAAGAACTGAAACCAGTCAGAGTGGCAGTGCTGAATGAAAGTCATAAACCTGAAGGCACAGATCTTTTGTGGCAGATGAGAAAAGGAGATTCTCTCCTAAGTATTTGTGAAGTAGGGATGCCCTTTGTACAACATTTTTTGTGACTCTTGAGCAGTGTAAATTTTACCTAAAGGGACCGATTCCCAATGTCTCTGGGTGAGTTCTTTGAACAGGGAAATCAGAACTGCACACTGAGGACTTCTATCAGAAGAGTTGCTCTTTCTCAAACAATGTCACTTAATTAAAAATTGTAAAGATATATTTACCTTCTCAGACAGAAATGGATGCCTTTAGAACAGTTATAGTCTATTAGTAAATAATGTACATTTAAAAAAATTTATAAATATGTATTTAACCAGAGAATTCATTCTGATCTCTTAGATAATTAATATGCATTGGAGAACTTTCCATTAAAGACTTCTTCCTCTCTTCTTTTTACTTTAAAAAGCGAAGAAGTTAAATGCAAAAAAAAATATTAAAAAAACCATCAACCCGCTGCATAACGACAGGCTTGGGACATAACCCATAAAAAACAGGACACCGAAACTTCATTAAAACTTAAGTCTGGAGAACTTGTTCTAGGAAGCTGATTTTCTTTTTTCTTCTTCTTCTCTTTGACAGCTAGAATTGAAGGACAAAGTGTCAGCTTAATTTTAAATTTCCTGGCTTTGGTCCATTTGTGTTAGAGCCTTAATCAGGAAGAAATAGTTCTGCTAAGGGTCATATTATTTTTGGCCCATGGAGGAATGTTCAGGGTGAACTAAAGGGCAAAGCTTTAGGCAGGATGTTACCAGAAATGAGATAGGGACCACATCTGTCCCCTCAGAAACATTATTGGCATAGGGGTGCAGCCACTGCATGGAACCAGGGCTGTTCTAGGAGCTCCTTGGACTCCTCTGGAGCAACTTGTCTTTCTGTTTGTCACTAGCCAGCTCCTCTCATTTTGGCCCAAAACCTCTGCCTTGCTTTGATTAGTTGTGAGTCACCATTTTCCGAGGCTGTGAGCATCTGAAGGTAAGACTTTTTGCTGTTAGAGAACCAAAGGAGCTCTGATCCTAAATGGCACTTTCCAGTTACTGCACAAATGAATGTTTAGTGACCGTGCTTCTTGATGGACGTGGTGTCTGAAAGCTTGGCATGTTATTTGGAAGAGGTATTTCTCAAAAGTTTCACCTGAAATAGAAATATTTTTGTTATATTAAAGAAGTGATAAAACAGATAATCAAGTAAAAGGAGATTTGGTTTGAGTTATAAATACTAGCATACATACTTTTCTGACTTGGATCACATCTATCCAGTTTATTGAGTAAATTATGGAGAGATTTACAACAACGTAAATTCCATTGCAACCAAGCAGAGGTTTATAAAATCTGTAAGATTCTTGAGTGATTTAGTGTTTGATAACAAACACAACTTAAGAGCAAAGAATTCACAAATGTCTTCCTACCACAGTGCAGGTTTGAAAGCCCTTTGAAATCAATACACAGGATCCCACTGATTTCAGCAGATTTTGCATCATGCTCTATCTAAATCATAAGATTCAATCAGAATTTACTCTATATGCTAAAAAAGAGATGCCTTTTTTATTTCCCTGGGCACAGAACAATAATATAGTTTTACTCTGTTATGCTACTGAGAGAGTGGTACACACACTGAAAGATGAATTCAGATCTCTTAAAGTAGCATTAAGCCAGGGTGTCTTTCACATTTTCATATTGATATGTGAGGAAGCACTTTCTGCTTCATGTGAAACGTTAGCGTGATGGCGCTGAAATTTAGCATGAATATAATTCCTGCTGTACCAAGGCCCTTAAGAAAACAAGACTGTTTATCTTGTGAGGCTGTCCTGGCAAACCAAGGCTTAAAAATGAGAAATAAATGCTCTTCAATTTTACAAGAGTGTTGTGCCTCTGAGCTTTGCATTTTTTCTAAACCCCAGGATAGTGTAAAAAGAACCAGTAACAGGGAGGCAAGCTTCCATAGCTTCCATAGCAGAGAAGAAATGCATACAGCTCTGTAAAAAAGGGCAAGGACGTTCATTTGACTTGTTGGTTTACTTTATTATAGGGATGCCATTCATGTTTCTATAATTAAACTTGTTTCAGCGCCTCCATTATAAACTCTTTTTTTTTTCTTGCTGAAGTGAATGCTGGCATGCTCCATCTGTTTCAGTGTCCTGGAGTGCCTTGTTTTTATGCTGTTTCTTTTTTTTTTTTTTTNTGGTTGATTGTTGGTTTTTTTTTGCTTCCTTCATTTTGGAAAGGTTTTGTCTTAATTCTAAGAATGAAACTTGTCTATATTTCATGCCTCTTTCATATCTGTATCTCTGGAGGTGTCATCATACATCATTTTTCTCATTCTTGTAATGGAAAATGTGCATTTTTAATGGATCCTGGACTTAGAATTAGAAAACTAATCTTATATTTTTAGTTCTGCCAGATATTGTCTTGCTGTACTTCTGCACTGATGAGCTTAGCAGGTGTTTCTTCAGCAAATTCTTTCTGTGTCTTGATGCTATGACTCATGAGCTCTGGTGGTACTTGTTGAGGGGACTGAAGTCCCTGATGTCATAGAGGAGAAAGCTGAAGGGTCAGTGTGCCTGTTTTGAAAGTACCATAGTTCCCAGTCTGTGAGTGTCCTTAAAACAGAGGAAATAGCTAAAGAACAGACATTTGCATGGTAAGTATGGGAGGCAGGAGGGAAAAATTACCTCTTTGATACTCTCCATAAATCACCAGAGCCTATCAGGCAGTGCCCTCAGTCAGCCAGCCTGTAAAATACAGTTCTCTATGTTTCTTTTTGTCTGTCTTCCCTGCCTAGGTATCTTTCCAGTTTAAGGTAGGAACTGCAAGTATGTACACATATGTGTAATGAGTAGAGAGCGGTTATCTTTAGCTTCCTTGTATTTCTTACCAAGGTAAAACACAACAGTCAAGCTTGGAGAGACTCACTTGTCCTATGAGTGGTTTGCCTGATCCACAAATGGTTAGCTTGGAAGTCTGGCCCTAAAGCTTGTCAGGTATGTAAATCCAGTTCTTGAATGCATAAGCACTTTTGAGGTATTTGCTCCAAGCCTGAAAATTAGTCCTTGGACCACACCAATATATTTTCTTGGTGTCAGTCCCCTTTTAAGGGTTGGTTCCCTCATGTACAGGTGCAGACAGGTACTCCATGTGCGTTGGGAAGGATTGATACAGCAACAGTAAGAATTCAGGCATGTACACCCACCTGAGGTCCATATCCAGGAGTCACTTTGTAATGTTACACTACTGTGTTCAGTGTTTGCATTTAACACTTTTAAAATGAGAAAAGAGCAAGGAATGAGAAATGCAGAGATTAATGTTTCAGTTGTGTAGTTCCCATAGTTTTACCTATTCAAACAGGTTTAAAAAAAGAAGTTTCCTACATCAGTCTCATCCTAATGTGCCATTTTATTATAAAAACAGAATCCTTTTGAGAATTTTTTTCTTGCATTCAGTGGTTTGGAACAATGACAATATAAAGTATTCCTGTGTAGATAATACTTGGTGGCAAACTAGAAGAGATATTTCAGCCAGAAAAGTGATTGCAACTTCTGCTGCATAAAAAAACCCCAAATAAACAAGAAAATGAACCTTTCATATATTGTTGTCATGTTTCAAAAAATTTTTTGTTTAGATGCAATTAAGATTCCAGATTACCTTACTCATACTGAGTAAACACATTGTTCCACTGCCAGTCTAGGTTAGTTTTCTTTCTAGCTTGTTTTGCACTATTTCATTGGATGATTTTTTTACAGATTTCTCTCTTCAGTGAAAGTCCCTGCTTTCACTAATATAACATTAATTTGTGATTGATCTATTCAGAGGTGAAGAAATAAGGTCAAAACATATATTGGCATCCTGATGGCTTGAGCTGGTCACTGCCAGCTCTTGATCAGCAGCCAACTTTTCAATTAAGAGGTGAGACTGAGTGATCTGCGCTGGTTTTGCTATTTATCTCGTCTCTGAGGAGCGACACATTTTGCCTTTCTGAAAACAGCACCTAAGACTCTGCAGTTCAAGTTAATTTTGATCAGTGGCTGATCTCCACCTCATATCTGAAAAGTTCACTGGGGTTCTCAGAACCATCCAAGTGCTTGGAGGTAAAAGTATGAAACACAGAAAATTATCAGAGGAGTAATGATGATAATATCAGAAGAAGATAGACTGGTGAAGCAGCTAAGATATTATAATCTAAAAAATTGTTATGGGTAATTTTCTTCTCATAACCTGAGGACATAAACTTTATTACTCTTTAAACTCCAATATTGCACCAATTAAATTCCAGCTTAAGAACTAAGGTTTCCAGTCCACTTTTCATTTCAAAATGTGTCTCCTATTCTTGTTCTCAGAAGTCCCATAAGAACAACTTTTTATTCTTCCTTTTTTTCATCTTCATATTTTCTATAATTAAAAAGCATGAAGGAATATTATGTTACAGAAATTTTGCCAATGTGCTTTTGGTTTTGCAAAAGCACATACTTAAAATCATTCTATTTTCTCACACAAGAAACAATATATTTTGAAAAAGAAAGGAAAGAAACTTCAAGCCCTTTTCTTTTTCTCTTGCTGCATTTAACTTTTCTACCTCACAGCTCAGATTGCTTTTTTTAATCAAAGCAGTAATGGAAGAACAGTCCTTACACTCAAATGCAATCACATTTAATCATATTTAATATCCTTATTTCTCAGCTGATCAGACTTTAAAAATTTGATTGCTTTAGTTTGATTTAAAACTTAAGGTAGGTCAAACCCAATAAAAAAAGATGTATTTTTGTTGTTAGTGTGTTCCAGTTGTGTGGTTTCTTAACGTGCTTCAGCTTTTGGCTGTTGTATTGCTGGAAAAAAGATTTCTGAGCACTCTCTCAGTGGAAATGAGCAGAGAATAAAATGATGCAATTTTAACCAAACATGATACATTTTTTTGTAAGAAAAAATAAATTGATTTGATGATACATTGATCTATGTCCTACAAGAGAAAGACTTTGATTCAGTCTGAATATATTTTGTTATCCTCTTCTGTTTTCCTCTAACTTATTTCACAAATAGGTTCAGTGGAATGGGTTTCTGAGTTGTTTTACTCCATAATAAATCCAAAAAAATTCCAGTTGACGTTGAAATCTCTCATCTCTGTCTGCAGTCTTCATTTTCAGTCTGTAAACAAAGGACTGTAGCTGAGGTCATGGCTCCTATCAGGTTTTTTTGTCTACAATAAGGTCTATTGCTTCTGTTGTGATTGCCCTGTAAGTTCCAGAACATAACCTAACACACAAAATGCTTTTTTCCTACTTGTATTAATGTGAAGATAAACTGTGTACTGAGCATGTCAGACTTTTCATGAACTGTACCTGGTTTCCTTTAATCTCAAACTGGATTCTGCACTTCATATGGGGCACACTAGCTGAAAGTTCCTGTTGTGACCACCAGTCATGATTCTGAAACACGCCCAAAGGCTTTATGCTTTAAGAGCAAAACTTTAGGGACCCATTTGTCCTGTAAACAAATACTCCCTTGAAATCCTCTGAGTGCTTATGGTACGGCAGTCTTACTTCCATGAGAATGAATAGAACAATTATGCTTTCATATAGGCTGAGACTGCAGAATATGGTAAAACTTGATCCTCCCAGTCCAGTGACATACATAAAATTTGTTAAGCCACAGAAGTGAATGAAACTAATGAAATGTTCCATTCCTTGTTAATTTGATGCATGTGTTCTGGGTGGGTGAGAAGGAACAGAGCAGGAAAGGGCAGGCTTGTGCCAAAGTTCAGGGTCAAGTCACTATAGAGTTTTAGCACAATCTTGGAGATTGATCTTTGGATTCCTGGAGCTGTTAGACCATGATGATTTGACAGGCATATGTAAACTGTAGGAAAGCTCCTTCTGAGATATATCTTAACAGCAATGAGAGGTAATCAGAAAGTATGCATGTTGCCTGTGTTGACATAGTGGATCAGTCTTATATGGAAAGACTATAATTTCATTAACTTATCATGAAGGTGAATTTATGAAATGATGGACACTGCTTGTGAGTCTGGTATGCCTCAGACTAAAGCTGTGTATCTTCAAGGTCACATTAATATAGTTTTATTGTTACTTTTTTCAGTGCAGACCTGTCATCCGAAGAGCAGATATTACCTTCTGTGAAATTAATTATATGTGCTAAATAAAAAAAAACAACCAAAAAGAGAGACTGCAGCCCCCACTTGGCAAGGAATACCATCCATATAACCTGTTCCTGGTTGCTGCTGGTGTATCTGTACCTAGCTCTGCCACAGGACCTGTGAGACAGAGTGGAAATTGTAAAGTGCCAGACAGGGGAGTTCATTTCTGAGCTTGCAATGTGGCTTTTCTGTACCGACTTTCATTATGTCCTCTCTGTTCGTAGCTTGTCCATTTGTGGGGCATTACAAACAATGTAATTTAAAAAAAAAATACTGGTACACAATGTTCCGGCTGGCTAGCAGTACTCTGCCTTACATTGTTCAGTCTGATGTTTCACTCTGTGTTTGAGTTCATTTTAATAGCCAAAAATATTGTGTGAGACTGCTGCATAGATCCAATATGCTTCTCAAGAGGTAGATGAGTTTTGAAGGTAATGTGAAATGATCCTATCATAGCTTGCAATGTACTCTGGGAGGGGAGGCATTGCATTGATATAAGATGATGATTTAAGTTTTGGCAGACATTGAGTAACAGTTACCATGCATTTTGCCTCCAAATTCTCCTAATTCAACTTAATAGGCAAATCATGTTTTCTCTCTGCTTTCCTGATCATCCTCCATTAACCTGCAGTCTTTGATAAATATGCATTGCCTCATAATGTTGCATAAACGTTTTTTAGAAGGCAAATAGAGAGTAAACAAAACCCAAGTTAAAATGATATTAAAGACTTTGATGGCTTATTAATCATTTATACAAAGCTTATTAATCAAATGGATACTTTAAAACAAAATGCTTTCTTCCAAAATCAGAGAACAGAGGCAATGCTGGCCTTTTCCCTATAATGAGGTGAAGGCTGGCAGGAGGCAGTTCTCCATCATCTGTGACTCACTTTTAAAAGTTCAGGCTCCAGGAATATCCCCATACTAATTCACTGTCCCCATCTACATGTGAATCTGATTCAAGGGCTTTGTGTGCTCCTGGTGAAAAAGCCACCATACAGAAAAACCTGCCCATCTCCTCCACCACAGTTTTCTTCCTATTTCCTTGGTCCTTCATTTACTTCTAAATTTTTCTATCTTTCTGTCAAATCTCTGGTGAATAAATGAACAGTGTTACTTTTGCTTTGTGTACCCAAGAACTAATTGATTTGAAAAACACAAAGAACCTCCCCTCCCCAAATCAGCTTTCTTCTGCTAGAGGTTTCAGCATCCCAAGTGAGAGCACAGCATTACAAATCACTGTTTCAGTACTCATGACAGTTGAGTGTCAGGCTGGGATGTGGAAATAGACACTGGAAGCTGTGGAGAAACCTCTGACAGCAGGACTACTCATGATAGAGAAGAAGACTTCTATCCCAGCTGAATGGAATTCTTTGGAGAAAGGGGGAAATTGGCAGCCAGGAGTATAAGGACAGTAAAACTGGTAGACCTTCTAAAAAGGTAAATTGGCTTCTGCTTGTAAAATTATACTTGACAGGCTGGTTAAATTGAACTTCCACAGAGAGAAGCTGTGGTTCAGTATCACTGTGCAGCTGGGCCACAATGGCAAAGGAGTAGGGTCCCTAAAGATGTGGAATCACAGTATAACTCTCAGCTCCTATGTCAGAGCTGTAGTAAGTAGTTGCTCTTACTCAAGTCATTCTGATTAATGTATTCATAAAATTACGTGGGACATTGTGGGTAATTTAAAATCAATAGTAAACTTACGTGGACTTTGTAAGGGCCAAGATTTTACCTGTAATTTCAACAAGGGAGATCATATTTTGGCATGAGTTAAACTTGTCATGTTGAAGCATAATTTCTTCCTAAGTGTTTAACTTGCCTGGCTGAACATGAGTTAAAGGATACACAGCCTGGTCCACATTTAAACATGTTAGCTGGACCACGTTAAAATTCACTCTTTAATTCCTAGTCTAGACAAAATCACACTCTACAGGAGAAGGAAGAAACTGTCTACAATCTGGGTGATTAATGGGCTGAAAGCAGATGTGAGATATAAAAGAGTTTGTAAGCCTCCTGTACTACCTGGAGGTAAAGTTTGGCTGTCACAGGCAAGAGAAAAGGGATAAATTTCAAAGAAGGTTGAAACTGCAGCCAAAATGCATTAAATGATTACACAGCCAGGACTTACTTTGATCACACCTCAAAAGTAAAACAAACACAAGCATGAAGAAGAAAGGTTCTTTTCCCCCCAAAATAGCTCAAAAGGATGAATTCATTAAAGAAAAACAAGCACTCTAGGGCAACAGTACCAAACATGAGGTGGTGTTTTAAATCCCTCAGCCCCACAGTAAGGGTGAATGAGACTCCACTCAGGGCACTGGCCTAACCCTGCAGTTTCCTTTGATCCCCAGGGAGAGATGGGGGTAGCTGTGAACCTTTGCATACCTGTGAGCTCCTGGGAAGGGAGCATGGCCTTGCTAGTGCACTCTGCACAGGTTGGCATGCATGTAACCTGACACAGAAGTCATCAAACAGCTGGAAATCAGCGCCAATGGAAAAAAAGAACCAAGGTACCAAGGAACAAAATGAAATACCAACTTACATGGACAAACATCTGTGAGTTGCAGAGTCGCAGAATCCCGTGTCATCATTTCTATTTGAAAGACAGAAAATTAGAGAAGGGAGATGTGAAATAGTTTTTCAGGTCACCCAGACAGTGAAAGGTAAAAATCTCTGTTTCCATCTGTTGCTGTCTTATAAACATCTACTAGAGAAGAAAGAGAGAAAGTATATTCCTATATATTCTGGTTTGGAATATTCTGCTCTCAAAGGAGCAGGCAGCATAATGAACAAAGTATATTCTCTCCTCGTGGTTGGAGTTTAGTCAAGATAATTTTGCAATTTAGGGAGGCAAAGTAGCTTGTCTGCTTGTTTAGGTAGTTTAATCCCTTAAACTGGATAATGACCTGTCAGAAAAAAAAAATCAGATTTTAACATCTCTTCAGTTTTATGGTCTTGCTCTGTATGTTTTGTTATAAGAAGCAGTCGAGCTCCATGGGTATACATAGTTTATAGCAGGTATTTCTGTTCAAGACCACATCTGATAATATTTGGCACTTTACACTTTCAAACCTTTGCTGATTTTAAGTAACTTTATAATTGTGTCACATGCAAAAGACTACAATCCCATTTCCCTGCCCTATTTTTCCTGAGTATGCAAGAAAAATTCCATGTAAAGCTCAAAGAAAAGCAGCATCACTGTGTTGTCTGATAGCTTGCATTCAAGAGACTGAGCAGATGAATTTGCAGGGTCCTGTGTCTTGTGTAGTTTTACCCATCTGTAGACTGAAGAAAATTCTACCAAGAGACAAAGTGGGATCTTGAGATTTTCTCATTCTTTTCTGTGGAGTCTCTGTATTATTTTATACACCACATAGTCTCAGACCCTCCATTTGCCCATGTTCAGAAAGGTGGGGTGACATATTGGCTCTTTCTAAAAATATTTGAGGGTTAAGGCTGCAAAGTTTGTTTTAAAATGCCCAGTATTTCTTAGGGATGATATGTAATTTGTAGTAGATATCCTCATGTGTTTCGGGGTGGGGTGGGTGGCAGAAATCCTCTAAAATCTTAGAGAGAAAACATATAAACAAGTTCATCTTACACAAATGATTTCTTGGAAAGATAGGCTGGCTGAGATTGTTATTTATTTATTTTTAATATTGCTAGCAAAATAAAATCTGTCTCACAAAATAAAGATATATAAGCAAAAAATCCCTTCTATCTGGATATTGAACTGTGCATGCACTAGGAGCTTTTTTTGTGGCATATTAGGACCAGGAAAACTTCTCTGGTACAGGCTAGGTCTAAAAACACACTTTAAATAATCCCAGAAGCTGTAAGTGTATCTAATTTGAAAAATATTGTTCTGATAATATGTCAACAAATAAATATAAATCAAACTGAACCTGGAAAAAAACTCAAACACTTCCTTCTTTGTTATTTTTTTACTTTAAAGAAAAATTCTGATATCAGAAGTAACAATAAAGAATGGTTTCAATTAGTAATACAAGCATTACTTTTTTTAAAGTTTATTTTTATGTTTCAAGTCTTATTTTACATGTTTTGTTTTTAAAAAGAAAAAATACCATATAATTACTGTCACACTTTTTCTAGCACCTCCTTCAACTTTTATGGTAATAAGTAATGACAGCCTCAGTTCTTCTGTCAAGGGAAAGGGTGAAGTCTTCATTTACTTCTAGTGCAATAGATTAAATTGGAGAATCCATTTTAGTCAGGGAAGAGTGGTTGTTGGTGAAGTTATGAGCTTACTGCACCTTTTAAAATGAAATATTTAAACAAGTGGAACCTTACGTGGTTGATGCATTAAGCTGACATAGGATGTAAATCAAACAACACCTAAATGTCCTTTAACAAAGTCAATTATATTATATAAGCCAAGCAGAGATGGAACTCCTTTATCCTGTACATCTGTCAGTTTTTCCTCCTAAGATAAAAACCTTTCCACAGATGCAGAATATCATTTATAACCACTCAGCATTATGCTATAAACTTAAAAGAAATTAAACAAAAATGTATTCTTTATTAATGTTATTGAAAAATGGTGTTCCATAATCGAAACATCTACTGGAAACATCTACTCAGTTCCTGAAATCATCTCTATTAGATTATGTAGATACCATCTAAGAAAATACTTCTAAACTTAATCTGTCAAGACTTCAAAGAGTCTATAAGCAAATACTTAGATTTGCATTAGATTTTTGACTTTGAAATCCATTATTGTAAGTTCCTTGCTGACTTTGATGTGCTGCCTTTACACCTCCTTTCTGAGAAAGGAAGTGTAAAGGCAGCACATTAGTTTATAGATGTTCACAGACTGTTTTTCGGATAAGGCCATTTAAATCTCTTTTGAAGGTCAATCCCAGCTCTTATCATTCAAGAAGTAATAATAACAGAGAGAGTCTGCCTAGACTAAGGACTGCTTTAAAACACAAAATAGCAGGGGTGGAATGAACTTACTTAACTCTTGACCTAGCACAATATCAGCATTCTAGTGTTTTGCTGTGACAATGCCCTGCTAAGGCATAGTGTGAAATTTCAATATAGGTGTATGGAATTAAATGATTAAGGAGAACAAGAGGTTGCAGGTGTTTACAGCTGGCTTATTTTTTACTTTCATTTCTTTGATTTCTTTGTGGTTGGTTGTTGCAATTAATAATGTATTGAGGAACCCTTAAAATACTGTTTGAAACACACAGTGAGATACCCCATGTTCAAAGACAAGACAAGAGCTTCCATTATGCACATGCCAACGCTTTCAAACCCAGCAACTTCCTTGCTTTTCCTAGGCCTGATTTTTCTCTTCACTAGACCACTCTACTTACCATGGAATTAGGACTGTTTTGGATCTTCTGTGCCCTACTCGTATGGATGTCACTTTTCTGTAAGTCATGAGACAAATTTCAAACTATTTTGGAATATTATTGTTTTGCTTATTTTCATTATTTTCCTTGATCAGTAAAAATAAGAAAGAATTATTTTTCCTCTTTTAAGAAACATTCTGCATGCAAAGTCTCTTTCTAGTCACTTTGGTCTAGCTCCATTTTGATTTCAGTGACGATTTCTCATTACGTACCAGTCTTATAAGGACAAAAGATTTTGGAAGCTGTTGCCTCTGTATAAGGGACCTCATTCTCAGAGGATGGAGCCTTACTTTTGAATGCAAAGTTTGGCAAAGAAAGCAGTAAATACACAGACAAGCCTGAAATTATTAAACACAGTATTGAAAAATATTTAACAGCTTTTTTTCCTTCTTTTGTAGGTTTTGGGTGAAGTTTGGTAGCGATCATGGTGTTAGATGTTCTGCTAGTTGAGTGCTGACAACTCTAACTTTGCAATAACTAGATTATTTGTTTCTGATTTATGAGCAGAATGACTTAGTTTTGAAACTGACCTCGTCCAGATGCAGTTTTGTGTGATTTCAACAACATTTTCTGTACTGCTAATGAACTAGTAGAGGTGCTTCCAAATGTCAATGCAGTGCAGTCATTTTGTGGCAGCTTTGTCTCTGCTATTCTAATGAGACAGAAAAGTTGTGCTCTGAACAAAACAGTGCTGTCATAATCCCATTCAATAGGTTATAGAAGTGACTAATATTGAAGAAATCCCAGGAGAATGTGCAAATCTGCAGGGGTTCAAATCACCCCTGTAAAAAGAGCAGGGCCAAACTGATTCCAGAAATTTTGTGCTGGCATGCTTGCAGTTGTATTTTTACATGCCATGACTTCTTCTGTATTAGCTTTCCTGTAATCAGGAAAATACAGCAGCTCTAGGTTTTTTGAGAAAGTAACTTTAGAATGGACTGTTTTACTTGCAAAGGGATTTTCTTACCCAAATTATTTGTAAAATATACAAAGGTCTATAATAAAACTAGCCATTTTAAAGCTTATATTTCAATGACGGATAACAGTGAGAAAAGTCAGATATGTTGTTCTTCAACCCACTTAAATGCAAACAGTACCTAAAATGCTGTTTCAGCATATTATGTCTGTGCTACAATCCCTTATGTGGTTTCTCACTTAAACAGTTTCAGACCCCAGCTTTGCTTCTGTTGATTTTAGGTGCTTATCAAGTCCACATTTTGAATGTTTCTTGTACTTCTCCTCAGGTCAGCAGAGGCATGGAAGATTTGTCACCCAATTTTCTTCAGATGGGAAATGACACATAAAGATGAAAAGAGTGTTTCACAGACACTGTGTCAGGGCAAGTGCTTGGGATCACCGTTCCAAACATCTGGGTGAATTTGATCTATTGCAGTAGCCTTTCTTTCTGGATCTAGAGCTTACTTCATGGCTTTTGCTGCAGGACAAGGAAAATTCACATGTATGAGCCACTCTTCAGCATGTAGTTGTAAGGACTGTTGGACAACTTAGCACCAGTTATGGATTGCGTTGAAAGAGGTAATGCTCTGGTGATTTTTTTGTCAGTAAAATAAGTGTATGGCTCTGACTGCTAACACTTCACAGGCAGGTTGGAGCATTTGTGCCACAATCTGTACTGTGGAAGGCTGGAGGAAAGCAACAGCTTGTGGGTAGAAAGGCTACTAAGCCCTCTGCACACCAGGAAACAGTTTTTTTCTGCTGAACTTTTCATTCTGGCCTAGAAATAAAAGCAATCCTAATGTAGGTCAGGCGGAAAAGAAGTAGTTTAGGCCTCTTACCCTAAGCTTACATGCTGTAGTAGGGATCATTTGCGTCACTGATGTCAAATACTAGATTTAGATAGTTAAAACTTTAACTCCTGTAGCAGTGATGAGGAATATCCAGGATCTACTAAGATAAATGTAAGCTTATATTCCTTAAATGCAAATAAAAAGCAGTATGCCTCAAATTCTTAAGACACTGGCTGAATCTGACTCAGGAACTTTGGTGTACATATGTAGAGGATCAAAGTAAAACTTCTTTTACAAATACTTTTCTAAAGATTCATAATTTTAAGACTCCAGTGTTACTTCTTTAAAACCTTCTCATGTATCATATTATTTCTCTTCTTAGTTAAAAAACCCAAAAAAACAAACCTTCTCCTTCCCCCAGTAAACCCCAAAACTTCCCAGCAGGATCATTGCATAGGATCTCAAATTCCACTTGTCTGTGATGTAGTTCTGCTTGGGGTCCAGTTTTCTTCTTTTCCTGCTGACCTGACAACAGCACTGTATTTTCTGTCTGCCTGAAGATCACTGGAGAAGTGCCAGTCATAATATTCTCCTTATTGATTCTGGTCAGCAGCTATTGACAGCTTTAAAAAGATTATGTTTTAATTGGGGATCAGATAGATGGCATTTTAAGGTATTTAATTTCACTTTGCAACTCACTATAGATTATCTGAGTGGTTCCACAACTCAAGGAGGATAAAGATGAATGTGTTGTCCTTTTCTTTAGGTGACCCTGAGTGCAAATGTAGCTCAGGCTAAAGTGACTGAAAATCTTTTTCTATCACTGGGCTGAAAAGGTTGAATGTGAATTCATTAGTATTATCTTTGTTTAAGGCACAATATCTATATCTCACTAAGCTCACATCTTCAGTGGTCACACTTGTTCTCATGTGGTTTAAGAGAGAAATAGACTGGTGAGGTAAAAAAAGAAAAATCAAGACAAAGAGTAAGAATTTGTTTTGTCTTGAAACTCGGATGTTCACTTACAACTCTGCAAAATGGGTTTGCAGAAGTACCATCAAAAAGATTGTACAGCGGTCCCTAATTTGATGGTGAGTTCATCTTCTTGCAAAGGGAGCTCAAGGCAGTGCTGGAAAAACAGCTTTCTAGGACTATCATCTGTATTTTCAAAGAAATGAAGATACTCTTACAATGAAAAGCAGGTCAAGAGACAAGCAATCAAAAATAAATACTAAAATCTGAGATGTACAAACCCTCGTGTAGCTCAACCTGAACAGCCAAAGTCTGATCATTCCAACTTCAGACTCAAAATTGGCTAGTGGACTGTCTGAAGGTGCCTTCGAGAAATCTAGATCCATCTCACCTGGAGATGCTTGGTAACACATACTTATGAAGTTCAGAACTTAGTGTCCCATGCACGCCAGATGTACCAAAGTTTATAATTTCATATATACTGGCCAATTGTATGGCCCTCATATATACTGGCCATATATACTGGCCAATTTTCCCCAGACTATTTGTCTATCTAGGCTTGATTTGGGGGCTCTGAACCGGGGATCAGATTTTCCAACATCCAGCTAAACATTGCAGAGAAATTCATCATGTTGCACGGGACAGAGCTGATGTGTCTGAAAGATATTACCCTCACTACACAATGATGCCTCACACATTATCAAAGATTTATGTGAAGTATTCTATCTATGGGTGTTGGGTTTGCATGGACAGGTTTTGGTAGCTCCTTACTGCCTTTTCATAGCCTTAATATCACAACATCAGGAATGTATTCCTCCTCACATGGTTCCTGAGGGACTGGGAAACCCAGTTATCCCTGTAGCAAAACTGGAGGCATGGAGCATGGCCTAATATGCAGTGTGTCCAAGGTTATAGTGGAAGTCAGCAGGACAACAAGGAGCTGAAAGTCAGGGTTGCATCCTGACATGAATATAATTTATTTTCCTCAGTAGAAATCTAACTAAATAGGAAATGTAAGGGAGATCAGAATGAGGATTACTTCTGTGGACTTTGTAGAAGTAATGAGCCTTTAGAGGAAGTTAAAAATAAGGCGTGCTTTGAGTTTAAGATTTTCTGGTGTTGGCAGAGTATTAGGTGCCTTGTTGCCTTGAGGAGCTGGTTGAAGCATCATGACTTTAGGAGCCTTACAGAACTATGGAGAAAATAGTTTCAGTCCCGTGGCCTCCTGAATGACTCCTGTTTTATTCCACTTTTTGGGGTACAAAATTTCCCTCTCCTTGCTGGAGCACTAATCAGTTATCCTTCAGAAACTCTGTAGGCTCTCAGAGCAGAAACAGAATATGCTATTTTGGCCAAGGATGGAAGAGATAAGCCTGGAGGAACAGAATAAAAACGTGAAGTAAGATGGATCATTGGGAACTGACCAAGGGAGCTGATCAGAACAGTGAGCTGAAGTGAGAGAGGGTGCAGGCCATCTCTTTGGCAGCAGTGCTCAGATGGCCTACAGGAGGGTGACACACATATCAGACAAGTAAAGCGAGAAAGGAGGTTGCTGTAATCAAAGGGAGAGATGAATGCACTGCAGAACTTAAACTACCCACTAAGGACAGCCTTTCAGAAATACCAAGAAATCCTGTGAGCAGCAGCTGCTTTTGTACAAAGGATTTAATTGAAATAACCTCCAAGCCCATGTTTGGAAGACAGTATTAATTGGCTCTGCCAAGCTTAAATGTTGAGCAGCAATTTATATTTCATGCACTAACTCTCATATGGGCCAAGAACCAAAGAAAATAGGTTTTCCTGTGGCTAGCAATGAAGATGGTGCTTTTTCTCTTTACATCAGATATTACATATCCCAGAACTATTTCCTTACATTTGAAAAGGCTTTATTTGTGGCTGAGGTCAGACTGACAGACTCCAGGGAAACATCATCAAACTGTCCCCATAAATTTTATTCTCAGAAAGTGTGTGACTCCATTCCAGGATGGTTTGGCTGATGATTTTATTGTTGTCAATCCATAAAAACATTATATATATCATAATCAAGTAATTGCCCATGATTTCTGTTCTCACAAAACGGCTCTAATGGGAACTAACTTTGCTTCTTCCTCAGCCACTCCTTTTACCTGGGCTGAATTAAGGACAGTCCTTTTCATCTCCACGTGGAAGTCAACCTCTTGGTCCTTCCCAGACTCAGGCTCAGCCTGGGTTGTATTAATTTGCTTTTAGTGGTCAGCACGCTCAAGGAAAATCTATGCTCAGCTACTCCCTGCTGTTTAATGGGCTGATTCAACATCAGAGAGGAAGAGGTCTCATGCATTTTCCTCAATTTTATCCTTCTTGCTCCTGATTCACTCATTCAACTACGCTAGTGATGGGAACGGTGGGACTCCACATATATAGATGCAATCCCAGCAGACACTGATATTTGAAGCACTGTGTTCTATAGACCTGCTTTGAGCAAGGTTAGTCAACTCAGTGCTTAAAAAGCTGGCAGCCATCTGGAGACCAGCCTACGCCAGAGTTCAAAATTGTTTCCTTCACTGTTGGTAGCAACAATGGGGAGGGGGGTGGTGGGTTGAAAGCTTTCTTAGAAGCAGAATTGGAGGAGAATTCACTGCAGGCTGAAGTCACGAGGTAACCCCAGATCCTAGAGGTTCATGGACACTGTGCTCTGTAGTACAACCTCTGCTTAGAGGCATCATTAAACTCCTGATAATTAGCAAGTCATTAGGTTTTGACTACACTTAAAGGTTAAAAGGAGAAACTTTGGTGATGGATATTTTGTGTTTTGCTTTCTCTTGTGTTATGTATTCTCTTTGTGCTAAGTGATTCAAGTGCCCATCTCTTACCCACAAGCTGAAATCAGCTCATATTGAAACTCTTTTTTGAAAACAATCCTAAAGTTTTGTCAGCTTTTCATAAATTGAGGACATGTTAAAAAAATGGTGAGTAGGAAAAGTTTAACATCAGTGACTCTTTAATTTTTGATCAGAGCCTTGAAGATGTGCAAGCTAGAGAGCTGTATTATAGCACTGCAGTGCAAAACTGCAAGATGACTATCTAAGCCTTGATGAGATAATGTGGGGCATGTCATTTCCTGTAGTCAATATTTCCTGTAATGACTCCTTTAATATGATCTTGCTTGATTAAGTGTTGTTTAAGGACTTCTATCACATTCATATTTCTATCCACAGAGTAGTCAAGGCTGTCTTGCAGTATTTGGAACAAATCTCAAACAATACATTTCAGGCTCAAGACAGACAAAGTGTGTCACCTGTAGTATTCCCAAGGAATTAAGTTAAAATTCCTAGGACACTTTTTGTAACAGCTAAAGTCCTATAGCAGTATACCTATAAATCCAGAAATTATTTGCAACATATTTTACACTTTGGGGTTAGTATTCCCACATAGTGAGCTATGTAAAGCACATGCAGAATTTTTAGTCTGCTTATGACTTTTAAGTGAGGAAAATTCAGCAACAATTGTCCTTCAGAGTGTTGAATGTACTTCTGTTCATTGCATGCTTGTAGAACAAACTGAGGACTAAAAATAAAAATGAAATAATAATTAAAGAAAGAAAACAAAGGAAACACTATCATGCCATGTAGTGGAAGGATGAAGGGGAGGATTGTGAGGGACAGTCTGTGTGACATCTGGCTTTCTAGGCCTGCCATGTGGACAGAGGGACAAATTACAATTTGTCCATAACCTTTTTGAACTGCCTTCCCTGACATAGTCTACAGACTCTCTGAAAACTTTGGCATTTGTGGAACCGGCTCTGTGTCCCATCCACTTGGCAGCCTGTCACGGCTCAGAGGACATCTGAGGGCTACTGAGCATCAGGAGAATACTCTTAGATCCTAAGAATTCTTTGCTTCTGCAATAACTTGAGAGTACCAGTGCTGCTTTGGATGGCTATGTGAAAGCTTGACCCTGCCCATGGTCACCAGCAGATCTTGGCAGCAAAACATCCTGAGTGGTGTGCCTACAGCTTATCATATTAGAGAGAACACATTCCTCTCAGACCCATGTGAGGGATCCGTATTTTCATTCATCTTGCCTAGGTCTGGAATTTTCACATGGAATTGCGTGAAGCTGCCAATGAAACCAGGAGCTAAATGCTTACCTTCCTTTTCAGCTTTTTACTCAGTAATAGAGTATTTTACCTGCAGATAGCAGCAAACTCCTATGCATTGTGTAATAAAATCTTATCCATGGGGAAGTACCTATTTATTTTTTAATAAAATAAAAAACCCAACAGTCTTTCACTACCTAATTGATGAATCATGGCACATTTACTTTTCAGCAGGTTTTTCTTAGATCATATATTCCACAACCTGACACGGTGGCATGCACTTGCTGCAACAGCTTCTTCTACTATTATATGTACAGGTGAAAATAAGTAGGAGGAAAAGGTGTAAGTGCTATGATTCAGACTGTAACCAAACCTGAGATAAGAGCCTACAAAAAAAGCAGTTTCCATTTCTTAAGGGAGTATAAATGGACATCTTAAATGGATGAGAAATAAAAATATTTTGCAATGGGTATCATATAAAGGCTTCATCCCTTACGTATCAATAGAGAATAGAATCTGCAATCTAAGACGTTGTTGTAGCAATAGGCTATAGAGAGGGCTGAGTGGGATGACAAAAATCCCTGTGTGCTACAGTAACCCTCCCCTCCCCCCCAAGTACAGACATCCTTTGCTTTGCTTTCTGCCTTGTTGCTTTTAATCACTTTTTAATTTTTTTTACATTCCTAATTTCATTTTTCTGACAGAAATTACATTGTTAATATTATACAAAGTGGACCTGTTCATGCATATTATATGTTTACTTTGATCTGACTTACTTGATATTGAAAGACTTTTCTGAACCATTGAAGAAATTGAATGTAAAATGAGGGTGCATGAACAGACAGAAACTGTGTAGTCATGTGATATTTTGGTCCGTGAGGCCTGGAATCACCAATATGATACATTTATGGTACAGATTTTTGCCTTCTGTTTTCTGACCTCCTGTTGCTGAATAACAACATACAGTCCTGGTGAGCAGTGTTATATGGAACAGTATAGTATTCTTGTTCTTATCAGCTGCCAATATTTAGATTGCAGTCACTCCAGAAAATACATAAGCAGGTGCCATGCAAAGACATTCCTTCACTCTCTGATGTGAGCTTGAATTTGGAAAAGCTGTGTGATCACAGAAATCCCTTTATCTTCTCTGGTGACAGCTCTTTTTAGCATCAGTGGCACAGGGTAGAGTGGTACATTTTTGGAGGGCAGTTCACAGGCACACTCTGGAGATTGGGCATCCAGTTTTAACCTCCTTACATGAAAAGGGTATTTTCAAAGCTAAGGGTGGGCAGGGCTGTGAGTCTAAAATTGTGCTGCAAGTCTTGAGTGCTTAAGGTGTCAGGCAGACAGAAAGTCAAGGAAAGTTGCAGCACAGCTGTGCCCTTAAAGGAAGTTGATTTTCAGTAGCTCTTCTGCTCCCCTTTTTATCCTGTAGGTGCACTTCACATATGAGTCAAAACTGAGAGTTCAGTTTGAAAGAGAATGTTTATACATTTCTACTGCTTTCTCTTCCTGCTTTTTGGAGCTGTGTATATTACAAAATCCTGTATGTGAGAAAAGTGACTGAATAAAAGATATTTCATGTTTGTATTTCCTATGTCCTGCTTTTTATAAATTTAAGAGCTTGCCATTGCATTAAGAAACTATCTTGGGGGCACAGATCTTCCGTTGGTAAATTGTCAGCACTCCAGTGAAGTCAGTGAGGCCAAGGACCTGCTTGACTTTGCAATCAAGACATGAAGTAAGTATTTCCTGTTGTGGATAATCTATTCAGTAAATATGGAGGGTTTCACCTTACCAGAAACATTTTCATCCTTCTCCTTTGAATTTTTGTACTTAATACTATCTGGTCAATCAATAAATAACTTGATCAGCTGCCCACCCACACAGACATGTCCTTAATGCTTTCTATAATCTTGTAACAACCCCTTGGCACCAGTTGTGGAACTTCTGGGAACCACCTTAACTGAAAGGACAGAAAACGCTGCTTTAATGAGAAAAGCACTACTTCTAAGTGAAACGAACTTAGACCAGTGCACGTTGTCAGGTCATGCTTTCAAATCTAGCATTGACAAGGGTGCCTCTTTGGCAAATTTTCTAATTCTGTCAATTTTTAATATTTGAAGCCTTCTTTCTGATCTGCTGGTCTTGGTGTCTAGGAATTCTTCCTTGAAGAATGCTTTCTATTTTGTTTTAACGTAGATTATTACATCCACTCCTAATCAGCAGACAGTTCAGGCTTCTAGTCAGAGCATGGCTTGAAGAGATGCTTATTACTTTGATATGTTGCTGAAAGATTGTATCCTCTGATAAAATAATTTTTGCTTTTTCTATCTGCTTCCCCCTTTTTCTTTTTACTTCAAACAAATTGTTAAATATTTTTTTAATATTATATTCATTTCCATGTGAAAATGTGATATAATATAAGCCTCTCTTATACTCTCCCCTAGTCTTTTGCAGGTTTTTGGTCATCTGTCTTTCTCTTACTATCATTTTCCTGAAGACCAGACCCTTTTGTGGAAAGCTGTTTCTCTCATTTATTTATTCATGAAACTACCCAAAGCTTCTGCAAGAAATCCCCCCGTGCCAAGCAACCAACAACAACAACAAAAAAATTAATGTCACATCAGACTTCTATAAGTGAATATAAATCTGATTTTGAAATATTTTTCTGAATAGACTGTGTCCCTTTTTGGATGTTTGGTAAGGAACTTCCCTGGCCTACTTATTTGTTACTTCCTCTGTGCTTCTGCAAGCTATTTAGGCTTGGTTCCTTTACACACTTCTTTCATTTTCAGGGCCCTGCACAGCTTCTCTCCAATCCATACCTACTCCCTTCCCTGTTCCGTGGAGCCCCTCTAAGCTGTCCTGGTACTCGCTCACGCTATGAGCAAGCAAACAGTTGACACAATGTCTCCGCTTGCTGTGAGAGTCCAACAACTTCATTGTTGCATCAAGCTTATTGCCGGGTCCACCACTGAGACTAAACTGTAAACAGCTGTGGATCTTTGTAGTCATTAACAGACTCCTCTCGAGTGGTGCATAAGCCTGAATTCACCAGGGAAATAGACTTGGACACGTGCCTAATGGTGATACTTGCAAGTTTTAGAATGGGGGACCTGAAAATGGGCCAGCAACCCTGTTAAGCTTAATTTAATTATTTATTTTCTTCTTAATGCTGTGTATTCCCTGTCTCGGTGAGTGCTGCTGGAAAACCGAGGAATTTCAGGTTGTACCTATCAGGAGCTGCAATCTGCAATGAGGCTGTGGGAGGGCTCTCAGCTGCAGCAGCCCTACCTAAGCAAGGTGTTTTCCTGCTGTTAAGTCCTCAAGGTCAATGGCAGTGGGATGCAGAGTGGTGAATCTCTTTTTACAGTGATTCTCCTCTGGCCAGGGTTGAACTGAAGAATGGTAATAGTTTTGATTTTACACTGTTAGCAGAGATACGGTGGAAATGGCTTTTACTTCATGTGAGATGTTAAGCTGTCAGTAGCATGAACTCAAGACCACTCGAAATTTTCACAGCAAAGGGGATGTGATGAACAGACAGGTGGTGAAGTAAAAGGTGACTCAGTAGTCTGGAATCACCAGTGAGCCCTGAGTGAGACCTTGCAGAGACAAGGGCGTGGATCTCTTTTGTTAGTTTGCAAAGCATCCTGACTGCTGACCTGTTTGTTAGTCTATATGTTCTAGTTCTCTATTTTAACCTGAAATACCACCTTTGAACTGACCATGCCCACAAAATAGTCAAAGCACATCAACTGACATTTCCTGCAATTATTTTTGTCAGAAAATTCCCATCAAGCCTGAGAGTTAGTAGGTGTGGATCTGACCCCGGAACGCTTAAAGAGCATGTATGGGATTTAATTTTCTGAAATTTAGAGAGGGAACTTATCCATTAGATGATTCAGTCCGTAACTTTACCCTGCAGGATTAATGGTCACAATGGATTTGGGTTTTGGCTGCCTCTGTGTTAAAGTCCCTGCTGTGGGGATAAGTACACCCACTTTTGCTGCTGAATAGTGCCACTCTTATCAGAAAGGAGTTTACATCATTGCTCAGAATACATCGCAACCTATATAATTAAATTATTTATTAAAAAACCCCCAAACAACACAAACTCTGGTCTCTGTTTTCTTTCCTTGTTTTTCATTCTTCCTGGTTCTGAACTTTGCTACACAATGAAAAAAAAAAAAAGCATGAAAATATTGATACATTGTGTTTTAAAATTTCTCAATGCATCTATAAACACCCTCTCATGAGGTCAAGTTATTGAAACCCAAGAGATAATCATATGGTAGCTGCAATATTGTTTAATGTCATGCTAGCTGATGTTATAAGGTATCTGTTCCCTCCATTCATATATATTACTATATATATACTCAGACACCTGAGCTGTCTACGTGTTGAATTACAGTATTCCTTGAATCTGCCTTAAATAATTGTGTGCAAAGAGCTAAAGAGTATTTCAATAAAATGCACTGAAACCTGATGACCTGCCCTAGAGCTCTTACAGGTACAGTGCAACGATCATATATAGTTTTCATAATATCATCGCCCTCTTTAATTTTTTAAAAACAAAGGCGGGGTTTTTCAAAGATTTTTCGAAAGATTTTATTTTTAAAAACAATATTGATAATTCAGGAAGCTTTGTGCATTCTGTAAAAGGACTATTAAATAATCAGGGCAAGTTAAAAGTACATCCATTATTTGCATGTTTTTCATTTTTGGAGCTGCTCCAGATAGATTAGTACTAAGTATTTTATGGTTTTGTGGTGGGATTTTTTTTGTTTCGTTTCTTTTTGTTGGGTTTTTTGGGTTTTTTTTGTGGTTTTTTTGTTTGGTTTGGTTTGGTTTGGTTTTGTTTTTCTGATGTGCAAGTGAGGTGATCTTCAAGGGTGCTGGTTATCAGGTGAAGATAGTTCAGAGGCAGATGGAGATGACACATGGATGTAAGTGACCCTCAGTTAGACAATGTAAAGAACATGAGATTAGTTACTGAGTCTCTGATTTGCTGAAATGTACTGCAGTCACATTCTAGGGTCAGGAGGATCTGCTTTGACTCGTCCTTTTCCAAGGGTACACCTATCTTTGTCTGTTCTTCCCTTCTGTTCTTTCTGAAAGTCCTTTATTTTTCAGGCTTTTGAATCTCTGGTTTCCCACAGCAAGAAGTTTCAGAGGCCTCTGCTTGTGCATTTCCAAAGCAGCTGCCTGTGGAGCAAGGAATTGCAGCAGGGGATGCCTCTTTGCTTCTCTCAGCTACTGAAGAAGAAAGAGTTGAGGGTCCTCAAGAGCAGTTTCAGTCATGTGTGTTGGGCAGTGACCCATCCCACAGGGTGTAGAGCCCCAACGGGAACACAACGGAGTAGATCATGGAGATCGTTAGCAGCCAATGGACCTTTTCTTCCTCAAACCAGGACAACTGCAGTTTCATTTGTTCCAGCCATGGCAGAAGCACCCAGTGGTTTCAATGGTACAGCGATCACCCCTTTGAAAGCGTTGTTTCAAACACGATTCCTGTGGCATTGCATTAGTATTGAAGGTTTTTATTGTGGTAATATCTGGAGCTCTGTGTAAGGAACAGAGGCATTGCCTGAACTTCAGCAGTCTGAGGCACTGGCCTTGTCTTTTCTTGCTCAAGGAAACTTTTGAGGGTGGATTTTTTGCTTGCTCTCTTTCCAGCATAAAGCACCTCTGTATTTCCCCAAAGTGAATTGGGGACAGATCTGCTTGCACAGGGAAATAAAATAGTTTTCCCTGCACTATTTTCTTGGGAGTATGCAAAAATCCCATGTGCATTTTTTTATGAACTGGACCCTTCTCTTTTATAACTGGTAGTATTCATGCTTATTACAATGCCATATTATGGCCTGAGACACTTTTTATGTCCCTCTAACACAGCACCCTAGAGAAAGATGCTTCACTAAGCAAGAACCAGTAAACTTGCTACAGAATCAGCGGAATACTTTTCACAAAAGTGCATAAACTTCTGTTCTTAAACATTGTCATCCTTCACCTTAACAAGCACAGAGAAAGGTTCCACTAGTTTCTATGCCTTGTTAGGTCTATCATCTTTTTAATTAATAGTGTTTTTACGAAGCCGTCTGAACTGTGTCATTTCCATTATCAGAAAACCATTGCCATTAATGAATAATTTTCATTTCTGATCCTTGATATCATGCTAGTTGATCTCCTGTTTCCATGCCGCCGAATGATAGCATCGTTTTCTGCCCACGATCAAATTTAATTTGGACTCTGATTATATTATGCTGTTGCGACTGAAGTGTCAATTTTTGTCAGGCAATTAGGAGCTATAACCTGTGAAGTTAAGTTTGATAGGCATTGTAATTGGATTGTTACAGTAATAGCTTGGAACATTCCCTTTTTTTCTTGCTTCTTTGATTCTTGATGCATACTTTAGTTGTGAGAACAAAGGCATTTTGTTATTATGCAACCATAGGATGTTCAAGACAACAAGATGGAATTCAGGTTTTTCCACTTCCCCCAGATGGACTTAATTTGGATTTAGTTTTGACCACAAATTATTCCAGGATTTTAAAAGAACTTGGGGGTGTTGTGGGGGGGTGTGGTGGTGTGTCAAGGAAACACTGAAAAAGAGAGCTGTAGAACCAGAGCTGTTAGGATTATAATATGGAGGTAAGCTTTACATTAAAAGGCTCAAAGGCATGTAAAAATCCTCAGACTGGAAATGTGTCAGATTACCTAGGCGACTCTGGCTCCTTTTAGTGGCCTTTGCAGTTTACATACTTTGCAACTATTTAGGAGTATAATTTAAGGTCACACTATGGCCCAAATTTTCTATTAGTGTAGGTCACAGCTGTTGCATTCTGATGAATCAGTAGAGAAATTGGCCCCATGAAAAATAATCACAATGTAATACCTAATGGAGAACACTTCTTTTTTTTTAATGAATCCTTGCTCTCAGACTGTAAGTTATCTGCTTTTACATTTTGGTTGTTTTTTTTTTCCTCTGCAGACACACTAGCTCAAAGCCTGGTGATTTGTCAAATGAATTTTGTTCTGAATGTCTTTAGGGTGTGCTCAGCCCCGCCCCTACCTTCATCTCTTGATCATCTCTAATGAAAGGCACAAGGAAGAGACCTTTTAAAAAGGACAATAGAGAGAAGATAGTTTTTCCAGTGCTTATTTGATTGGATACTTTTCATAAGTGCTGCTTTGTGTCAAGCAATAGGTAGAGGAAAACAAAGAAACTCCAGCTGCTATGGAATGTAAGAGCAAAGCTCACTTGCAACACGATTTATCTGGAGCAAACTAAAAACCAGTACTAGAACTGTTAGGTAAATGGTAAAGAGAAATTAAACCTTTAAAACTGACTGTAGGAAGTTTTGAAAAGTTTCATATGGTGGGTATGGGATAGTTGTATCCTCTCAGCGAATATTGACCAGGATTCCACCTTTCTCTTCTGTCAGGCATGATACTCATCTCCTTCCCACCATGCTGTGTCAGCCCTGCCTCACTAATTACATCCTTAGAGACAGACTTCTTTATTCTGGTAAATTTATGATATCCAGTAATTTTGTGATGTGTGTGACTGGGTATGCTCTTTCCTACTCTAGGCACATGTTCAATTTTCTCTTCTGGCATCTTCAGCGTCTGGTCTGCGCTTGGTCAAAGAGTAATTTTGTGAATTTGCAGCATTCTTCATTAACAGCCATTTGTTCCTCTTGGACCTTTCCTCTGCTCACTTCCCAATAGAACTTCTCCTCCTTCTGCCTCTTCCCAAACCTACACCAGAGATTTTCTGTCAAGGCTAAGGGATTGAGGATTCACATCCCATTGCTTCAGTCATGTGCTCCCTCAGCAGCTCTGTTCCCTCCTGTAATTCCACTTCTCTGCTGTGAAATTCACTAAGTTCATTTACCATTCATACTCTTGTAGTGCTCTGCTAAATTTCACCATACACTGTTCCACTTCCTCAGTTTCTGCAGGGCTCAGTTGGACCATGGGTTCTTGTGGCTGCCCTGTCCTCTGAGCCCACTCTGGACACCAGGGTATGGAGGCAGCAGAAAATTCTGGAAAGCAGCAGTTACCAGACTATCAGCCAGTGGGGCCCTACTCATTCAGTGGGACCATTTTATTTTGTTCATACTTTGTACTTATGCTAACATTGGCATAGATGCTAAAATCTGTTTTATTTTTTAAAAATCATTCTTTTCCTTTTAATTTTTTTTCGTCTTGTTCTATGAAAACTATTTCCAATGAATATTCCCACATATACTTTCTCACCCATTTTATTTATTTGAATATACCGGGTCTAAATACAGGGGCTAAACTTCCTGGCGTTGCCCCCTTTAGTCTCATGGTATTGAAAACTAATACTGAGAACCTGAAAGGATGCATCAGGACTGCTACTGAGGGACTGGATTGCTGATGTGACAGAAACTGCTGCATATGAAAAGGTGATATATGGAATGGAAAGTAAGTCAGATGAATTTGAAGGTATTTGTAATCTATTCTCCAGCTGCATCAGAAGAGATGTCCTGAAATATGATAGAAGATAGTGGGGAAAGGTTGAAGGGTGAATGAAAGCTTTTGTTTCAAAAGGTAATAATAATAACAACTTATCTCCCTGCTTTTCTATTGCTGTATTTTCCTTTTTATTTTGTTTTTCTTCCTTCCTCAGAGATAAGGATGGACTGCAGTTATACACAAAAAAAAAGTGAAAGTCATGTAAATTTCTCGGTACATGTGTTCTGTTTGCAAAAAGACAGACTAAGGATCTGGTGAAAAAGAGCAATAGGAAGATACATAAGCATGTAAAAATCCATTCCAGACGGTAGATGTATGCAACTTTCTGGAATCTATTGGTGACTTGAGCATGTATTAAATTTCTACTTTTCAGTTGATCTGATACAGGTGTAGCAATTACCACAGACCGATGTCATTAATTGTAATGTTCTGTAGGAGTAATCAATGAACTCTGTTTCCTGAAAACAGTTTCACCTTTGAGCTATTAGTGCTATAATGAAGAGGGCGCAGCATACACTTACATAAAGAACTTGGAATCTATTAGCACCTGTGCTGAGCACTAAAGCTGCTGATACTTTGCATGCAAATTGTAGTCATCATCTGAGAAGAAGAAGAGTTCATAGGTTCAGTATTCTCTCACTTTCAATCTCCTATGTCAGCTATGTCTTAACCAGCTGGGGGCAGAATTACATTCTGGAAATTAGTGAGAAAAAAAGGTAAAAAATGAAAATCTACTGTGTCTGCATCTAGCCTTCCCATTCATACGTTATAAGTCAACATGAAAAATCCTAGCAAGTATAAATGATCTCTGATTTCACATTATATTTTTAAAGTGTCAGTACTCAAGTAGGTTTACATTTGACAAGTGATTTAAATACTTCAGTATGTTTCTATAGCCATAAGAAAAAAATCTTTATCAGGATAAAAAACTCGATGAAGCTATTAATTTTGTACTAATGCAAGGAACATTACTACTCTTTTTTGCATGCAAATGTATGAGGCATTATATTAATCTTTATAATTTTTCTAAATATTTCATTGCTTGAGGATATTTCAGTGACAGATCATTTATATTGTTTATACTATATTTATCTTCTATACTGATTCTTGAACGCTATGCTCTGAGTATATACCTTATTGTGATTGGTGCAATCTTACCATAATGCTGAGATAGACATATCTGTATTTCTGTAAGTTTTCTAATGATTTTACCTTTGGTAAAAAAATGGTGGGTTTTTTCACCTCATACCAAAATAACATTTTTAGTACTTATAGCAAATATATGCCTCAACCATCTCACAAGCTGTAATACCTTTCCCTCACCTCTCTCTCAAAAGAAACAATTGTGGTGATCTCTATGCTCAGTTTTTGAACACCATGAAACTGTTCTCTGTTTAATTCTATCTGAAATAATATTAAAATGGGTCTGTTGTAAACATTGTGACTCAGAAAGGAGACAGAAAAATCACAACTATAGACCACCAGAGTAAAACAGTACACAGAGTTAATGAAACAGAATTGAGAAAAGCACTCCTATGGGCAATAAATATTTTGCATCCCTGGCTCATTTTGTCAGTAGGTTCATGGTAGTTCGTCTATGGGATGGTGCCATGGGTGTTTCACACTTCATATCAGTTTCATCTCTGGGTGGTCAGACTGACCAGGTTAAAAAGATGAGAGAAAATTCATCCTCAACAGTATGATGATATATGAAGTTACTGCAATAATACAATGCTGAAACATGATTCAAATTCTGACTAGATTAACATGTAGCTCTTTCTAGGTTCTTTGTTTATCCATATGGCCTACAATATTTAAATCTTCACTTCTCCCAAAACATGAGAATCTGGGCTTTTGATTTAGACCAGTGAAGACAAGAGTGAACCACAGGATTTGTCTTGGCTTCAAAGGTTTTCAAAATCTAGTAATTTTCAAATATTTCTGAAAATTCAGGAATTTTTGTTTGGGCTTATCTTTTGTTAAAAGCGTGTCTCTTGCATTTCTGGGAGAAACATAAAATGAAAGAAATACTTCACAGCTAAAATTAATCATTGGTTTAAATTATTTTTCTCCCCTTTGGATTTTCAAATCAAAGACAGCAGCACTAGGATTGAACCAGAGGATTTATCAATATCAGAGTAGTTCGGCTTTACCATATGAGGAAGGTTGTCCTGTCCAGATGTAACACTAGGAATATATAAATCATTATCATTCTGGGATGTAATTTTCAAAATTACTCGCAATGTAGACCTGACTCTGCTGCAGTGTACATTGAAGCAGATGATTATGAACAACTCTGGATAGTTCATCATACATCAGCTCTTGTCATTGCATTCAGCTAACAGAAAAGACAAACCAATATAGAGTGAATTAGTAATCAAATAAATGGAAGATCACTTATACCACTCAACTTTATTTTATTGTGGACATGTTTCTAAAGGACTATGTTTTGAGCCTGGTGTAAGGGCAGAGTGACCTGCACTGACCCAGGAGAACACAATCACCTGTTGGCCTCTGTTAGGCCAGAAGATTGCTCATTTATTTCTCTGTACAAGGAAATTGAGCACATAAAATCTAAAGCAGCCAACCTGTTTGGCAACTCAGGCATTACAACTAGTAATCTTACATCAAGTTTTAACTTTGTCTATAACTTTCTCTGCTTCTTTTAGAGAAAACTAGGGCTGTGATTTAGGTCTTTCTCTCTTATCAGCTGTCTCCATAAAACCAGTAGGAATATTATTTTGGAGTTTTTTAGCCCTTAAGTTCAAACTGTCTAATGGTACAGCCTTTTGTTGAAGGGAAAGTAAAGGGGAGTGAAAAGAAAGATGGAGAGACAGACAAAATGGTTACGTAAAGCTTATTTCCATAGGAAGCCAAGTTAAACTGCCTTTATCTGTAGGAATGGTAACACTTAGTTATGTAACTCTCCAGCTTACTTGAAGAGGTGATTAGCTGTTCCTAATTAAGCATTCAGCTACAGACCCATTATAAGACATTTTCCCCTCTCCAACAACTCAGTCATAAATTAAAAAAATTAAAATGTTACAACCCCCCACCAACAAGCCTACAAAAATCCCCATGCATTCACATTTTTAGGGTTAAGACTTACTGACAACTTGAGTACTTTATGAAGATTGTGATTGAGTAAGTACTTTTTAAGATTAAAGTACTTGAAACAGCTTATTTTTAAAATATTTGCAACACCTATTGTTCCTTTGTATCCATCTCTGTGTCCAACAAAATCACATAATACCACAGAGTTTGAAACATAAGTAGATTTCAATACTGACTGTGCAAAAGTCAGTTTTAGGGGCAGGAACTGTAAAATGTTTAAGAAATATCTCTATTTGAAAAAACTTGACTGATTTATCTACCTATGAAGATGGCAAGGAGGAAAAATAGCCCCAGAAAACAAAGTACTTTCATCATCAAGATCTGGATTGCACTTGGGTGTTTCTGAAATCTCTTTTTAAAGCTCCCATTTCTCTTTAAAATTCCCTGCAGAAAGACATTTTTCCAGGCAGAAACCAGAGGAATTAGAGGGAAGTGATTTCCTGACGAGGTGGCAGAGCTGGGGAGGGAACCCAGATCTGTGTGTCCTTCTCACTTGGCTGCTTTTGTTGGCAGCAGCTAAGGGAGCTGAACTACCCGTGTGACTCTCTGCAGACTGCATGCACTGCGATAGCCAAAACTCATGAATGTTCTTACTTTGCAGTGTTTTGTGCCTTGTAAAAGCTGTGGTGAGTGGGTACCTCATTAATACTAAGGGTTCTTGGGGTTTGTTTTGCAAAGTCATCAGCTGTGACTTCCATCTAGGTAAGATGCTGATTTCCACATTGTGCTGTGCTGCTGTGATTTATTAGATTTCACCCAGTCTTGCCCTAGAATTGGGAAAATTAAGCCCTTATGTGTTGTCACATGATATTCTGTTCATGTTATGCTTCTTGCACTATCTCAATTTAATTTACCTTGACCTATATTAAAGGTTTTCTTCCAAAAGCCCTTTCTTATAGACCAAACCAATGAATTCAATGTGAGGAAGGCTAGACATCATCTTTTCACTCAGAGGAACAGAGCACAAAAGAAGAAGCCTTTAAGATGCTACTATCCATCTTTTTACCTGATCAGTATATAAAGAACATAGTATAAGAGTAAGGACTGAAGAGTTAATGTCTTACATTAATCTCCCCCATTATATTATGTTAAGCAATATCTTCCTAAAATGACTGTACAATGCAGTACTAATAGTAAACTAAGTTTCACATCAGGATTTAAAAAGTATTGTAGCCCTTGAATAATTTTCTTTATTTAAATCTGTGACAAAATTACATCCCAAATAATATACAGACATCTGCTTTGAAACTTGCTCAGACTGGTGGCATTGGTGGAACTTTACAGCCAGACCATTCAAGAAAAGATTCTTCAGTTTTCCCTCATCCTGCACAATTATGAGTTCTGACTTCAACTACTTATAATTACAGTATTCTGAAATGATGTCCTAAATATATATATTTCACAGCATGACTGTGACTTCAAGCAAATTCCCTTGTCTGAGGTGCTTGGTAAAGTAAAACTGAATTAGTGAGAGTACAATAAGCAAGTTACAGTGTTTAGATACAATAACCAAAAATAAAGTCAATTTAATCTTCCAAAGTAGGACAGCTTTTCAGTGTATTCGTCACTATGGTGATTTAGCAGTAGATTCCAACTTGCATTTTAATAGCAAACTTACATAATTGTGAGTCCTAGTGTGGTACTGCTGAGCATATTCAGGCTGGAATTACCAGTTAGACAGATCCTGCTTAGCCTTGTAGTTAAAACAGGCTAATAGTTTACACATGTGTATGACAGATGATAATAACCATCTTTATAATCACCTTTGGATTTCTCTTTTCTTCCTCGCTCAATGCCACCTAAAAGGGAAAATCAGTATTAGTGGTCAAGGCTGGGGATTAACAATCAAGATTCTTGGGGTTTAATTTTTTTTATCATTTAGCTAGTTTTGTCAATGAGAATGTGCAATATTTTTGCAACATATATTTTAAAATAAACACATTTAATTTATGTATTAGTTTACCTATTTATTTATTGGTAGACAATATGTATTTGTGGATGTATGTAAAGATATTCATGAGTAAAAAAAGATGTATTTAATACATTTAGATGTATTTAAGAGATTTCTGGGTGCTCAAACTTGATAAAGTACGCAGGACAGTTTTTGTTTTGACAGAAAAATTTTTTGATTTTGGCAGTATTTGTTGCACATGCCTTCTTCATTCCTACATGATTGATTGTAACCAGTTCTAGTCATTACATAACTCAAGGCAAATGTTTTGCTTTAAGTTGTCTATGCCTTAGATTCTCTAGTCAAGGAATGATTGAGAAAAACCATCTACTTCTCAGGGTGTTGAGATGTTTAATTAAGTGTTTATAAAGTATTTTAAGGCTTTTGTATGGACAGCAGTACAGATGTGTAATGTAATATTATTGTTAATGTATATTGCAAATTATTTTTTTATCTCTGGAAATTTTCCATTACTTTAGAAAATTAGTCTAATCTAAAATATTGGCCAAATAGACAGAATTGCTGCAATTGCTTTAGTAAAAGTTCAATGATGGACTCGTGTTGACTTTTATCTTCAGCAATCTTCCCTTAGAGTCTCCCAGAAATACAGAACTTGAGCCATGCTTCTAATTGTTGGCTTCAGGCTAAAACTTTTCATGACTTTCTTTCTCTAGTTTCTGTTAAACTCATTGAATGAAAAGGCTTGATAACATTTTATACTGTCTAATTCTTTATTTTGGGAAATATGAAAGACGAATTTGACCTTCTGAATTTTCAGTCTAAACTCTGGTAACAGAGAGCATTCTCATTCTTGTTTTCATTCATATTAATGCTGCATCTATCTCTTTTGCCCTGTAAAAAGCCATTAATATTGTTCTATTAACCTCTTTCTAAGTAATAATGACCTTTCCCCTGAAAATGCAATTATTGGACTTTTTTTCCCATAATAAATCTCATTTATTAGAAAGTTTGGCCTTGTGCACTTTGTTCTCTGCCATTTCCTTAACAAAAATCATGCTTTATTTTCAAATAAGTACATTATTTTTATTCAGAAGAATATTCTATAGTGTATGCACTTGGTCAGAATTGGAGAGGAGGTGTTAGTGCTCGGTTTGATTATTTCTTTACCTTTAGAAAGAAAAAGGCTGTAGTGACCATGCTCTACATTCCTCCATTGCTCACCGGTGGTCTGGCTGTTTGTAGCTGCAACTTTTTTGCAAAGAATTTCCAGCCAGGTCAGTTTGGCTCTTGCTGATGTCCAGTCCAAACAGTCTCTCCTTTCTTAGAGCTCCTATGCCCTTTCTGCAGCAAGCAATGATTTTTTTGTGGTGTTGCCATCAAACATTCTCTATTTCACCTTTAGCTGAGAGGAGGAAGGAGGAGAAATATGACATGTCTCCTGATGTGTGTGGCAATGCAAACTTCTGGGGCGACTGGAGGGGAGGCAGGGGAAGAGCTCTTATTGCATTGCTGATCTTTGAGCTGCTGCTTTTGTCAAGGGAGATGATGAGAAAACTTTCCTGTATTCTAAAGAATACAACAGTAATAAAAGCATCTACAACCACTCCACACCCTTGATGAAGCAGTGGCTGTAGTAGAGGGAATTTTCTTCACTTCAGTAAAACAATGCTAAGAAGCAGTGCAGAAGAGCCGTATTATTGTCCTGGTTCTTCTCCATGCCCCACTCTACTCTTGTTGGAGGAGTTGGCAGTTGCTTAAGGTCAGAGAAAGGAGGAAGGTTGTGGCAATTCCCTTTCTCTGGCCATTTTCTTTCCCAATTGCAAAGAATCCTAGAAGAAGAAATGTGAAAATCCATATAGTTTTTCCTTCCTACGTAAATAGGAAAAACACCTATAACCACATATTGGGGAAGAATACTTTTGTGGTTATAGGTCTAGGCTGGAAAAGGGAAAAAGTAGATTCAGAGTCTGGGGTGGGTTTTTTGTTGTTTTGGGTTGTTTGTTTGTTTGTTTTCCAAAAATGTTGTCTTTTTTTTAATTGGACCTATCAAATTAGAATACAAGTTTCTTAAAGCATCAACTGAAATAAACGCAGAAGTTACAGTCTACGCATTAGGCAATAGAAAGTGAGGCTCAGCTTTGTGAGGATTCTCTAAGAATGTCATTCAGAGAATGGATGTTAACTGTGTACCATGGACAGAGAGAATGTCCTTCCATGTATTCTCCCCACCCATCTTCCAGATTAATCAGACATGTTGTGATGAATGTTAACACAGAAAAACGACTTTGTACCATGTAGGTAGGTAGACATGAACTATACCATATGCACAATTTTAAGAAGAAGAATTTTTTTTTAAATATATTTTTTCTAAGATTTGTTTGAACTTCATCCTTCAGAAAACTGCATCTTCTTTATATTTCCTGGCTCTGTGACTCATCAAAATGAGCTGTGCTAGTCGCATCAAATGATGTGTTTCATAGAATAAGACAGGAAAAGCAGCACACTGAGTCATTGTCACAGAGAGGGTGGCTGCCAAACCACTATTAGACAACATAGGAAAAGCAAACATATTAAATGACTGGGGTCACAGAAACACAGCCTTGTGGCAGGAAATAATTTACAACCCGGTGAACATGAGTCTCCTCATCTTTTAGTCTGTTTTTTAAGGAAGAGAGACATGTGCTATCATGATGTTTACCTGTCTATCAGCTTCTGCCCCCACTAACTGTGTAAGCTGCTGGCCACTCAATAAAATTTGTTGAGGTAGTAGAAGTCTCAGAAATGTAAAATTCTTAAGTCACTTCCTAAAAGCTGATGTTTGTACCAAGCTGGGACATGTCTTTTGCACCCTCCTGAGAAAAGGGCTGTAATTCTGGTTGTCTCGGTTTGAAAGACAGGTGTCTGCTAAGGAAGGCAGGAGCTTCTCTTGGAATGGAGAATGAAACCTCCTTTTCCTCTGAATTATTATAATTTTGGAATTAAGGGCTTTCAGGCAAAGATATGAGGAATAGGAATAACAGTTCTTTACTAATATATATATATATATATATATATATATACACACAACAAGGCAACTAACAACAATAACTGTGGCAGTAACAACAGAACAGAANACCTGCTCCATGAGCCATGCTGTGCTGGCCACTATCCCACCTGCACTGGCTGGCCTGGCAGCCATCGTGGGGCTCTCAGCACAGCACAGCCTGCCCCTTGCCCTGCAGTCACAGAAGGATCTGGGGGTCTTATATACCTGGATCATCCTTATGGGCTTGAGAGAGGAAGTGGAAGAATGAGATGGCAGTGGAGACTTTATGTGGTGTTACACTAGACATGGTGATGATACACACTGACAGAAAGAGGTGTGGAAATAAGGAATTGCAATATAAAGCTATTGCAAACCAGGATTCACTTTTCCTGGTGAAAATCTTTCAGTTCTGTCTAGGTTCAACAAATTGCTTTGGTTTAATTTATAACCTTATTCTGAGTGCTCAGGTTAAGCTCCTTCCTAGAGGCACTTAAGATGCTGCTTCAGCTCTGTTAGGAATGAAGGTTTGTGCAACTATACAGTTTGTCTGCTGTGCCCAAAGTCGATTGAAAACAAGGCCCAGTTGTTTGACAATCAAGTTTGACAAACTTGACTGAGGAGTGGAAGTCCCTATTTAAATTGCTGTAAGTTTAATAAAAATGAATAAGTGGCTAGAAAAAATACTCTATGCTAATTATCCCTCAGCTAGCCAAAATTAGCTGGCTAGTCAAACAGCCTTCTCCTGATGCCAGGCTAACTATAGCAAGAATTATCTTTTCCTTGCTGGAGCACTGTTCTGACAGGGAAAATGAAGGATATAGGATAAACATTTGTACGACATTGGGGCTTCATTTGTCTTCTGATGAAATAATCTGACTGCTTTGACAAACTTTCATTTTTAAAATATTTGTAAAAAGGGAAGAATGACTACAAAAACTATTACAGCATACAATTGTTTCCTTTTTTTTTCTCCCATTGATTGATCTTTGAAATTTGATAACTGTCCATGATATATGGGTTATTTTTTAGGCTGATGATTTTTACCTGCTTCTTATCAGGAAAGCAACATGTATACTTCACCTGCTTTAATTATTTTTATATTTTAACAGACTCATGAACAGAAAGCAAAAATCTGGGAATTCCATTATTTTAGCATGTTGAGGTGGATTTGATTTTCTTTTTATCACTGTAAATTTGCTCATGTCTTCAACAGGCTTAAGGAGAAACAAAGACACAGCAACACATACACATCATGACAATCCGGACTCAATAATTATGGAAATATAAGTTGTTATGCTGAAACCCCAATACTGGCATTTGAGCCAGTTACAAAATCAAACTGATGGTCCAAATTTTTTTCCCAGTAACTAATTACTCTTATCTCTAAATTATCTGGTAGGACTTTTCCTGTGGTTTGCTTTTCTTTTCATATTGTTGCTGACACAAACAGGAATTATTGTCTCTGGAGTGTGCCACGTCCACTTACATCAGCATACCATGTTTTTTTGCTTAATGCCACATATTATTGTAATCTGTCAGAATATAGCATTCCATTCATTACACAGCTCAGATCTTTAAATATTACCTGTGACAGAAATTTGCCAATTTTTTTCCTTTATATAGGAATTTGGGGGGATGCTTTTACTGGGGTTTTACTACTTCTGTGTTCATAGGGAAATACCCACATTTCATATTATTGAGGTTACTGCTTATAAATGGGAGCACATTTATCTTTTACTCTAATATCACAGAGGACATAAGGGATAGGAGTTATATTCCAAATGCATGTGGGAGATGGGAAAGGCTTTGTTGCATCTGCAAATTCAGTTTGCAGGCACTGTTCTGTAACTGGTTTCTATTCTAGGATGTACAGAATAGGAACCAGTAGCAGCTTCTGGATCCCTAGACAGAGGTCTGATATTTAGAACTACTGGGACAGAAGGTCTGTGACTCTTCTACTTCTCTGCAGACTGACTTATTGTAACTGAAGGGTGAAACCTAGCCTGGAAGCAGCAATGAGAAAGCATAGCTCTCACCTCCTCATAAGAATGTAAGAGGAAATATTGGGTAAAAACCCCTTGAAATTTCTATACAAGTGCAGGAGAAGGGGGAAAAGTCATGAGCATTGAGCCACATAGCCCTGAAGGGTGGACCTCCCCACGTTGCTTTTGTTAGTGAGCTCAAAGAAGGATTGCCAAGACTCTGGCTATCTGAGGGTGAAGATGGTGAGAAGGCAGCACTGGTGTCCATGACGCACTTCACTTTGAGCATAGTTCAAAGGTCCTTTTCCACTAACTTAACTGAGGCATCCTGTCAGGCACCCTGAAGTCATTAGAGAGGAAACACTAGCACCCTTTTCTTTATACTCGTATGCTTCTATCATAACTCGCTTATTTAAGCAAAATTATCATTTCACTTATAAAAGTTATTTCAACTGCAAACCATGGAAGAAAAAATACAAAACTCCTGTTATTCTCAGTCTTGTTATTTTTATTTTTAATTTATGGCAAAGGAAAAGAGGCTATTAATTCATACTTTTTGAATGTTGGATCAACACTACTGTGATTGTGTTCTTGCCTTTTCTACAGATAGTTCTCTGCGTTGGTGGGATTAGCAAGGCAGTGCTTGGAATAGTGGTGTTCTCTGAAACACTTTCAGTTTCTTCAGCTGGCTACTTTTTCTCCTGGACCAAATTTCATTTGAGCTTTTGGTTGTGTTTGATTTTGGAAGGTCAACCTGTGACTCTAGGAAAGATCCAGCTTTTCAGTAGTTTTCCAGCAAACAGGGTTAATCAGGTTTGATACTGCCCCATTTGGACACAAACATATCTGCATGCACATCTGCATCATTGATTTCAAAATGGTTCCCAAACCACTCACTGTGTCTGCAGACCCTACTCATGGTGTCCTGGTATTTTGGTATCAAATTGATACAAAAAGAAGTTGCAATGACACTCAGTTTCCCTGACAAGCCTTATTTTGAGAGTATGTGCAGTTGCTACAGTAATGTCATTTGGTAACTACTTTGGAGGGTAACATTCTCCGCCCCACAAATTATGCCTGTAATATGCTGCTGAGCAAGTCCACACAAAACTCTCTGTGATCATTCACCTTAAATATATTTTCTTATTTTCAGCAGAAGAGGACTGCAAACCTTTCACACAGTACATCCTGGCTCACTTCCTGCCCTTGGAAAAGATTATTTCAATACCTGTGAATATGTCCATTACAAGAGACATTGACTTGCTCCTTCCTGTATCGAAAACTGAGCTCTGGATATTTCTCTGGGAACCTCAAGCATGGAGAATTAGCACATTGAACAGAGAATGTCTTCCTGCCTCTGAAAGAAAAAAGGAGTTGACTGAGGGAGCACCAGTGTTACGGGCTGAGGACCAGCTCCACATGGCTCAGAAGTGAAAGAAAGAAATGAAACCAAAGCCTCCTACAGCAAATTTCATCCTACCTCTCTTCTCCCTTTCCAGTACCAAACTGTATTGTCTTAATCTGGGAATGTGATTTATTTGTGAAATATCTAGTGGGTGGCAGAGGTGGGGAGCAAAGCTGCACAAAGCTCCCCAGAGCTGCTGACAGAGGTAAATAGTGTGTCATAACACATTTATCAAATAATAATGGAAACCATATAGAACACATAGGAGAGGGAGGGGGAAACCCCATTCCCCACTGGGACATTACTGAATATTTCAGCCAGTTTATAAAAGTATGTGTACATGTGTTTGGAAGGGGGGAGGTTTTTCTAGCTTCACCTCTGCAAATAAATCATTGGCCTGGGATGTCTGAGCAGACAAGTGAAATGGATGAGCGCATTATGGATCAAGGAGGTGGTATTCCTGCCTTGGTTAGTTAGAGACAGACCACCCAAGCACTGTGGGACTAAGATGAGACTGTAAGTAGTGCTTGTAGAGTTCTGAAAGGCCCAGGCTGCAGCCTCTGACATGGTATGAAGGTGGGGAATAAAAAAAAATTGGTGGTATTTCTCATATAGCAGGCATGACTTATCTGAACTGACATTGTTCTGATATTTTTTTTTCCTTCAACTGAATTGCCCCAATAGATAAAATGAGAAAGATAAAAAATGGCAAAGGTGTAATAGTTATGCCTGTTTTGAAAATAATTAAAGTTTAGGTCAAATAAAAAATAAAAAACCAAAAATTTATTGATAATGTATTTGTACGTTATTCACTGTTTGCCACTAGTGGCTTTCAGAATGCAGAAGCCATAGTCAGATACTCTCATTGAAATTAAGAATCTTGCATCACAACTGGTCTATTGAAGTCATCAAGGATTACTTATGAAAAAAGACACCCATTCCATGTGAATAGGGCTTACAGAACATGGATGAGTATTACCAAAAAATACCCAAATTAAAAGGAGCCTGGCAAAGATGGTATCCTTGTAAATATATGTATAGTTGAAACTTTGGAATTTTTGCAAGGAAGATGTAGATACATGGTTTGAAATGATCATCTTTAACAGGGAAACCTCTTAGGGTGCAACTGATCACCTTTTTATATTTAGTCATGGCAACAGTGATTGAAGGCTGTAGTCTACATAGAGTATTCAATTAGATATATTTTGGGTTGTAAGGAAGCAAGGCAGGAAATGTAGAAAATTATCCATAGAAAATGATCCTTTTTTTTTTTTTTAAAGAAAAAAAAATCATCTTGATGTATTTCTATTATCATTTAAAATTTTTTTATTCTTAAAAATTTTGATTGAAGGAATATTGGAAGTTTGTAGCAACATTTCTCTTATAGTAGACAATCTTAAATTGTTTTAAAATAATTTTAAAACTGTTGCTGAAGAAAAAAAAAAGCATGTTTTTTAAAAATGCTGTTTTTTCCATCCTTTTCTCCTGGCTTGATCACGTCTGATGGCAATCCATGAGCATTTGCAGTCACATGCAGACCCCACCCTGCCAGGTCAGACACTGGTTTTGGTTGGTGACTGGGCCAGAGGCTGTGAGAAGCCTTGGGACAGCTCACCTTTAACACCTGCCCGGGGGTGCCCTGGCCACAGAGGGATGGTGCTGGTGGTTTGTGGGCACTCTGCCTCCCATAACCAATGTCCCAGCAGGGTGTCAGCTATGCTCCTGGAAATGGGATCTTCAGGGTGACGTAGGAGGCTGAGATGCTCAGCAATTAAGTCCCTGTATCACATTTCTCAGGAATGGAGATGTTAACTCCCTGTGTTCAGGCTCAATTTCAGCTTCAGCATTCATAGTGCGTCTACCTAAATCTCCCCTGAAGTTTTGATTTGATACAGTATCATTCATCTGGTGCCTTAAATTGTGCAGTGCAACTTTTTCTCCCCACCCTCCTGAACATCTGCTCTGCTTCAAAAAGTTGCTGCTGAGTTTTGCCTGCAAGAGGAGATATTATTTTCTCTTTCTTTCTTTCTTTCTTTCTTTCTTTCTTTCTTTCTTTCTTTCTTTCTTTCTTTCTTTCTTTCCCTCAAGTTTTAAGGGGAACTAACTGTCCCTGGGCAGGGGATGAACAATTGATATTTATACTGGAGAACAAGGCTGCAAGAGACTGGAAAGAATCCTTCTCTGCCCAAGGGCTTAAGGCACCCAAGCAACTGATCTACAGCTTGTGCTGTAAACTGTGGGCTATGGCTGCAGCTGTGATCTCTGCATGAGATTTACAGCCCCTGGATTTGCCCCTGCTGTGTTCCCAGCCTGACTAAAGCAACTTGCTTCATTCCCAGCATCTCCTTGCAGAACATGTTGCACATCAGGCTGGGGGATATCTGGAGGCTGCTCCACAGCCTCATCAATTCATGTAGTCTGCCTACAGCCTGGACTGGTGGGAAAGCTCTTCCTTGTCTCAAGCCCATTCTTGGAGGTAAATGTAGTGTTATCTAGGTGCTCAGCTACAGTAGTGACTAGTCCTCTAGGTATTAATAAAAAGTCAAACAAATGCCAGATGTTGTTGAAGTAAAAGGAAAATTCCTTCTAAGGAAAGTTTATATAGGGGGTTGTTACAACTGGGACTATCTGGATGTTACACTATTTTTCTACTGCTGCTGTCTACGCTGAGGCTAATTGCACCCATTCATGTAGAAGTTTAGCAGCTGGATAATGAGAGACAGGACAGCAAAGGGAGCTGCCCTGAATGGCAGCAAAACAGCACGGTGGAAAGGGTTTTGGGAGGAACGCAGAACTGAGGGAGATCTGTCATCCTGTGAATCCTCTTGCCTCCTTTGTTCCCTCATGTAGAGGTTTCTCCAGCAAGATGTCCTTTGTAAAGGAGCCTTCTGGCTGTACCTGCTGGGCACCTCCTTAGCACTTCCTCAGCTCACTGCATTGTAAGGCAACCTCAGAGCATGAAACGCTCGCCTGATAACTCTGCAGCTAAATTAATATGTAAGAAATGCAGCATTAAAATGGGCCAGAAAAGGCTGATTTGTTGTTGAAAGTGTTGTCTAATACATATTGTTGAAAGGATTCTTGTAGGCAAAGAAGACAGGTTTCCTTGACATGAAGAATAGGCCTTGATCCCATAATTATTTTGGCAGGTGCTTAATTCCCAAAGTGTGAGTTATCCTATGAAATTCAATGCACATAGTGAAACAAAGGAGTGGGAAGGGAGGAGGAAGGGATTACATATGTTGAGAGAAAGGCAAGAGGGGCTCTCTGAACAAATGGGACTGAAAGGAGGATTGAAGGAGGAGAGGAAGGGCGATTGGCGGATGAGAATAGGAAAGCAATTCAGATTTGAAGTTGAATCAGCATTTGCTGACATGAACGTGACACTAATGGAAAGGATTTGGGAGAAGAATAGATATAAGATAATAGATTTGTTCTCTTCAAAACATCCTGTATGCAGGTAATAACATGTAGAATTTGTTTATAATAACTTAAAGTGACATCTTTTGGTTTCAAAGTGAATTCATGGTCAGAAACAAGGAATGGCACACTCACCTGTTTTTCTTCCTCTTCCCTCCTTTCTTGAAATTTATTTCTGGAAGTCATTAAAATTCAGATCCTATCATTTGTAACAAATGATGTGAAGTGTTAGGTACAGTACTTGGAATATATGTTTGTTAAAATGAAGGAAGAGACTCTTCCAACACTTTGGGATTTTATGAATGATTTACATCTGGTGCTAAAGTTCATAAATGAAACGTGGGAGAACCAGATGCTTCATTTCTTGACTGCATCGTGTCTGCACATACTGATGGTGAATTGAAAACAGGAATGTCTCATAAATCAAGAAAATCTATTTTTGTACTCCTGATTGCTATTCTGAACATCCATATAACACCCAAACAAAAGTGGTAAAATTGGTTCCTTGAGAAACCCTTTATGTTTAGTAACAGTGTGGACATGTTAATAAAAAAAAAAAAAAGACGGAGTAAAAAAAGGAACCCATTTACAGAATAAAAAGTGCTCAGAAATAGCAAGCAGTCTTGGAGATCAGCGTTGAAGGCACTTCGTTTAGCAAGAGAAAGACTGAATGGAACTTCTGGGCACACTCAGCCAGCCATACAAAGAGCTGTGGTGCATAATGAGGTGACATTTCACAGGTTTTGGCATTGGGTGGAAATTTACTGACATGATAACTGAAGGCAGAATCTGGACCACCGATTGAATAGGAAGACTGGAGCTCACAAGCACAAATTTAAAGAGAGATGAATGAAATTGAGATGTTTAATTTTTCCATCAATGCTTTGGAATGGTGCTCTTAGCCTACCCTCTTTTCTTGTTGACATCTTCTACTGGCCTAAGAACTGTAAACAATGCATCTCATGATGTTCAAGTGCCACTAAAATTTTTGTAAATAGGCTTTTAAAATATAATTTATTAACTTACAATGAAAAAATAAGAACAAGTCTTTCTAAAGGATTTTTAAAATAGAACTAATAGATTCCCACTTCCTTGATTTCATAGCATGTGTTTATACATGCATTTTAAATTATTATATTACAATTCCAAAACTACCTGTGAGAAATGGCAGGGTAGCAATAATAAGTTTGGATGAACAAGCTGTACCAAAGGGTTACCAAGTACCAGCTGATGCGTGGTAGTGCCCACGTGCATCCTCTTGGCCTCCAACACATGCATGGTATTTGGAGTGGGCTCAGCTCACTGTGCAGGTGTGTGAGGCTCACTTGACTCACCTTGCAATTCCTGTGGGGGGAAGAGTGTGCTTCCAGGCAATTCTTGCAGCTTAACAGAAACTTGTTACCTTGTGGGATCTTGTTTGTGTGTCTAAGCCCTGGATGTGCATACCTTGCTATTTCTGTTAACAATTGAAAACAAATATTTATTTAAATTTATTTGCACATCCTACACACAGATTGAGTGTAGGTGTGCCGACAGAAGGGAGACTTTAGGAAGGATTTCATAAAGGTGAAGGAAATGGCTTAGCAGCCAGGTTTCAAGGAGGCACCCCAAATGCAAAGAACAGCCTGAGCCATGGAAGGCCTCATGATGGTATCAAGGTATGCACTGCTGGCAGAGGAGGTAGAGCTTGTGAGCTGGGGGAGCTGACCTTGCTTTCAAAGGCAGGTAGGCAGATTGTATAAACACTCAATTAGCTTATGTATCTGCTACTCCAATATTTCTCTTGTGGAAGCCAGTGGCAGTTTTGCCTTTTATTTCAATGAGAACAAGATAAAGCTTTTCTAAGGGGAATATTCCATTTCATGCTGGGCATTGTACCCGCTTTCAGGCTGAGGTGGAGTCACTAGAAGTGACAGAAGTGCTCTGTACTCCTCTTAGTTACTTTGCTGCTCAAAATGTGTCCCTAACTAATACAATTTGCTATATGTCATAAAACACAAAGGAAAGCACTTTTCACGCCAAATATCAGAAAAGCACTCTCTTTTCTCAACTGCAGAAGTAACAGAAATGATGTGTTCATTTTAAATTCCATTCATGTAGGCCCTAATAAAAGCTATTATAAAATACAATTGTGTGGAGACAAAAAGAGAGATAATATCACTATAGCTCAATATAAAATTTAAGTAATTAAGACATGAAAACTATTACACAATTTACTATGAATGCAATGTGAATAATAAAAGGTTTAACCATTTCAATTCTGTTTTGGTGAGGGTTTTTGTTTTTTGGGGGTTTTTTATTAGTGTCATTTGAAAATGTTTGAGGTTGAAATATTGCTAAAAATCTAAATTCCATATTATTTTGGAAGTTGAGCAGGACTGAAAAGTAAGGTAGCCGGGTTTCCAAAGAAGTCATGTATGTATTTTTAGGTATTGATGTAAATATGGCACTCTGCCACATAATGGATTCTACATGAAAAATGCCAGTTTCAGGTGATTTTGATTGTTGTTGTAAATAAAACAGGACATACTGAGTGAACTGAGGAAGTATTTCAGCAGTGCAAGCTAAGCAGCTGCATAATAGATATGAAATTGTGTAGATAGACAGATGGGTCCCAAGATTAAAACAAAAGCATCCATAAAAGTACTGGAAAGAAAAGTATTTTTAAACAGGAGGTCCTTAAGCTCTGCATTTTACTTTTACATGATTCACCACTGTGTCCTCTCCTCTGATGGGCTTCAGCAACCCTACTGGTAAATGGTTGAGAGGAAAGCTCACTCTAGCCTTTCTTTGGCTGGGTGACTATCAAAATTCAGTATATTTAATAGACATTTAAATAGAACTATAAATATACATTTATATATTATATATAAAAATGTATATATAAAAATAGACATTAATAGACTTTTAAAAGACATAATTTTCTTGTGCACTGCCATATGCACGACAGCCACAGGCGTAAACCAGCCTGCCTGCTAACACTTAGCAACATCTGCTTGATGATCCAGCCCTGTCTTTTCACTTCGTTCCAGTGTGATGGTGTGTGTTTGTTTTCCAGCTCAAATCCGTGGCCAGCACTTTGCTTCGGCCGCGTCCGGGCTCTCCCCATGGAGCAGCACTCCCCGGAGCGGCGGGAGCCGCGAGCTGGTGCTGGTGGTTCAGCAGGTGGCACTCTTCCCCTAGATCAGCCCGAGCCGTGGTCCCGGGTGCCGCACGGGAGATGAAGCAGCAGCTCCGCAGGAAGTTACACGACAGAGCCTCGGCTTGCACCGCTGGGGTGCCAGGGACTAGCGTTTGCCAGTGTCCAGGTTGGAAGACATCCTACACTGGATCAGTCTGTCTGGTTTGTGGGCCATCCTGAGCTTGTTTGCCACAGCAGCAACCTCCATATACCTGTCCTGCGCAGAGGAGAGAAGCAGGGACTATCTTTAGCAACAGGGCAACGTTTACCCTAAGGATCCAGTTCTCCCCAAAAACTTATACAGGAAATGGAAACAAGGTTTAGAGATCAGTAAGATGCAAGTCCGAGGTCCACTAAGTTGTTTAGGATGGTGTTTTCAAAAAAAAGCTCACTGGTCTCACTTGGTAAATTTGAGGAGAGCTTGTTTGCTAGGTCTTCAGAAGCTGATGATCTACAGTTCCATCTATCATAACTTTGCAGCACTCAAACCTTTGTCTGCCAGGTCCCAGGTGCCTCAAACTGGGAGCCTTTGTTTATAAAACCTTAGTCTTCAACATGGTTGAATTTCTTGGCTGTAAAATGGAACTGCTAAGACTTACATATTGTGTAAGACTTCTAGATGTGCAGTAAGGGATGAAAATGTTTGTGATGTGCTAGGCAAAAAGAGTAAAAAATTGAATTGAGCATTGTGCTTATATTTGTTGTTAAGGTGAAGAATCTAATTGTGACGTTCATCTCCTGAGCCTTTGGGTTCTCTCTCTTTTACTATTGTCATGGCTTGTTTCAAACTGGGATGAATCCTCCCACACATCACAATGTGTAAGTGAAATAATGATAAAAGGCAGTAATGATAAATTTGGCCCATGAGGTGTTAATCTTTTTTATTTGGTTAGTTTTGTAAATCACCATTTCTTCTTAAAACTGCAGAATACTTTTCTCCAATAAAACTATATAAATGACTCAGATATTTATATACTTTAGGACCAATCATTAAAACAAATAAATAGTCCAAGTTACACAGGTCAAGTCTTAGGATAGGCTTATAGGGAGGAAGAGTTGCAGGTTTGTGGTTTTGCAGTCTCCCCAGTAACTCATCCCATACATAGTTTAATATTTGAGATATAAATTATTCATGAACAGTTTTTAGTAATCAGTGAATTAGCCACTTGCAATTAAAAAAAATTGACCTCCTCTTCTTGCATTTAATCTGAGTAAAGTCAGTGTCATTGCTGTGTGATTGGGTCTCATCTATTTTTATCTGTTGTAGCAACTGTTTTGATCCAAAATTGACAAAACCACCCTAGAAACCTTAAAAAAAGGTAAGTCATATACACATACATATATATATATATATATATATATGTGACACTTTACTCCACACGGAAAGACAATGCAAGCTGTCCAAAAGACCATCAAACCTTTAGCCCTGTGTGTTGGGTCTGGCTGAGATGCAATTTTTTCCCGTAGCAGCCCTCACAGTACTGTGCTTTGCGCTGGTAACTCGAAAAGTTGTAACACAGCAATGTTTTGGCTACGGCTGAGGAGCGCTCCGGCCGCATCAGTGTTGTCCCTCCAAAATTCCAACCCCAATCCCTGACCCTCCCTGCCAGTAGTCTGGGAGTGGGAAAGATCTTGGGAGGTGACAGTTTGGACAGCTGAACCAAACTGACCAAAGGGACGCTCCATACAATGTGGTGTCTGCTCAGCAGTAGAGGTTAATGAGAAGGAGGAGAAGAGGGTGGCATTTGTTATTTGTGGAATTTGTCTTCTGGAGCAAGAACTACATGTGCTGAAGCCCTGCTTCCCAGGAAGTTTCTGGACATATTTTTCTTTCCAGAAGTAGAGAATAATTTTTTTTGTTGTTTTCTTTGCATCTGCATGCACAACCTTTTCTCTTGCTTGATTAAACTGCCTTTATCTTGACCAACAAGGGTTGTTTCCATTCTTATTTTTCTCTGCCTCCTCTGCTGAGGAGGGGAGTGATAGAGCAGCTTGGTGAGCAACTGGCATCCAGCCAAGGTGAACCCACCACACAGCCACCAGAAATATCTAGAAAGCCAGATTACATATATCAAACATATTGACACCTCTATTTGGAAAAGTAATGTCATTTTAGAGTAGATGACTCTTCCGTCCCTTTACCAGACAGAGCCTGAAAGAAGACACTGACTTTAGAATCTGACTTTCAAAGAATTAAAATATATTCTTTGAAGATGTTTTTAAGACAGTAACAATGGATGATGCCAAATACCACGTTCTCCATTTTGCCAAGAGTGCTTTGCTTCAGTGCCTCACTTTTTTTTCATCAGGCACAAACTGCTGACAGAATGTCACTGTAATAGGAAAAGACATCATTTGGAACAGTTATTAATATAAAAAGCAACCATGTCAGAAAAGGGTTAGCCATCCAAATGGACAATTTCAACAAGACACAATTAAAGCTGCATTATTTCCCTCCCTGGAGCTCAGAAAGAGGATAACTTTGCCTTATGTTTACCTTTTTTCAATTTGTCATTGAAACCGTTAACATTTTTTTTAAAAAGCAGCTATACTGTCTTATCTACCATAGCTTTGATTTCTTCTTATCTTCATAGTTACTACACTGTAAATACTTGTTTATTCATATAGATTACATTGTAGAAAAGATATCAGTAACAAAAGGCCCTATGTTACCTTCCATATTAGGTAGGGGTGGGAGCTGGTGGATAGAGATGAGGAGTGTGCACTGAGATGTTGAAGGCATGATTTAGAGACATAGAAGAACAGAAAGACAATTTGAAATGAAAAGAAAACCAACTTAGGAGGACAAGATTTCATAGAGAAAGGATGGCAGGTTATGTGAAAACCTGTTGAGATGTCACAGAGAAATGTAAGAAGATTCAGACCCTGGAATTTGAGAAGACGAAGAAAAGAACTACTTTTAAGAGAAGTTTCAGTTAAGTTTCAGTGGAGTACAGACTGAAAATCTGATTTAATAGGTTCAAGAAGTAGGCTACAAGAAATTAATTCAGCAGGAAATTGTAGATGATGTAGCCAGATAGAAATTCAATAAGCTCGGCAAGAGAGGGAAAAGCAGGCTGGATCCTAATGGCAGAAGTATGTATGAAGAAGCATGGACATACTAAGGGTAAAAGAAACTTCTGCTCATAAATTTCATTACAATTACCATAAAACAGTGCAATAGATTCTAGTAAGAACTGATTATGGTCCTGTCAAAATTCTCATTGTGGGACTCATTCATGCCCTGGCCTTTCCCTTAAAATTCGTCTTCTGGAAATTCTGAAAAAATATTATCTTAATTTTCTGCTAAGTTTATTAATTAAGACAATTTAAAATTTTGATCTTCTTGCTGGATAATTTTTTTTTCCATCTACAGTAATTAATTCTTAAAATGATAGGAAAATATTTTGTAAATTTTTATTATTTTTTACTAAACCTATAAAGGCAAAACTTTTCCCCCCCAGTCATCATTTTAAAGTGGTAAGTAACATGGAATTTAATGTATTTAAAAGATAAAATGAAATTCAAATAAACAACAGCATAAAATACTCATCTTCTTCTCAAGCACACACAGTTATTAAAGAGAGACCATTTCTATTAATATTCTTATAACCATGCATTGCCTAACCTGACCCTGATGTGCTGGAATGGGAACGTATATGATGGTTATCACTGGATGATTTTGAGAACCTTATTGGGGAGAAAAAATATATTTTTGGCCAGCAACAGTCCAGCTAGCTCCACCTGGACAGTGTGCTCGCTCTCAAGCCTGACAAAGTGCCACATTATATTTTTGTGTCCAGACAGCTTAAAACTAGAATCTGGGAGCTTATGACCTGTGTTTATAAGATAGTGTGCCAGCATTCAAGATAAGAATTCACATTGTGCATGCCACAGTGTGCTGAGTCAGTGCTAAAAGTCCCGAGCTGGTGCACCTAATTATTTTGGGTTTGTGCAAAAGTCAGTCACAGAAGTGAAACTTGTGCAGACAACCCCCTCTACACTTAGCTCAGTCTTATAAATGACATTACCAGCTCTTCTTCCAGAGGTTTTCCAGTCCTCTGGTGTTTCTTTTTGGTCTGCCTTTGTTATTTTTTCTCTAATTGACATATTCAAAGCAGAGCCTAAGAATGCAAAGATTATCCGCTTCCAAAATCTTCTCTCCGTGGACAGACCCATATAGCATCTACTGATGGATGACAGCTTATTGTTCATTCTCATTATAGTAAAGCATAAATCTACTCACTGTGACCAGGAAAATTTGGAGCTTGTTTCCCCTATAAACTTTCTCAAGTATCTTCCAGAGGCACAGTGTCCCCCCTACCACCATGCTTCACTAGCTATCTCTGAAAATGCAAAACAAACAAATAATCCTAATGCATGTGGCACATCAGTGGCAGCAGGTATATGTTTTAATATAAATTGAGCTAAAAGTTCTCAGGCTCAACTGCCTGAAGTTTTGAGGAGTTAGCTGATGGTGTATAAAGCTGCTCAGCCTTTTTCTTGCTTCTTGGTGCAGACAGCACTGATTGGCTGGGCTGATTATAGCCCTGCACGTCAAAAAGGTGCAAGTTGTTCTTAACACTAGAAAATTGGCTCTTGCATGTACAGGCTTAATGCATGATAAGCTATATGGTGTAGACATAAATTTTGTGTGCTTGAAATTGAAGTGAACTTTGCTTGTATCCATGTAGATATGGCCAGTAGCTGTTAGAGTCTGTTGCAGCTCATATTTGTTGCTTGTAGTTGAAGTAAAAATCAGTGCCATGTGATTTTATTCAATTCAGGGAAAAAAACCTAATTGTCCTTCTGCCAAAGTTTAAGTGCTACATTTTTTCATTAGAATTTAACAAATGTTCATCTTAAAATAGACTGACAATGGGTCAAACTGTTCCACTTTATCTGTTATGAACTTAAAATTTATCAAAGCTAGTACTTGCTTTTCCCAAAGCAATTTGTATTTTCACTCCTGGATTTAACTATCAAATTCTCCTTTGCAACTAGTATTTAATAGCCCCAACATCCTACACATTTGAAAAAGATCACTGCAACAGCCTTTCTCTTTCACCTGCCTCACACAACGTGTTATGTAGATGTTTTAGGGCATTAATATTGTTTGTAAGTCTGTAACTCCAATGCAGAATACAGTATTTTAGGGAATATTCTTGAAGAAGATAGCTGCCACCTTGTCCAAGTTCTGCTATCCCTCTTTATCTTAGCCAGCCATGACCATTCCATGAACGTGCGTGATTCACAGCCAGTTTGGAGTGCAAGCTAAATCTTCCTTCTCCCTTTAGATTTGTATTCCACTTCACCATTTGCAGACCCACATCTTGAATAGGGACTTTTCTTGCTGTCGTAATATAACTAATGGTAATCTTGAGGAGGTAGGTGCGATCCAGTATGAGAAAGGGTATCTTAATCTTGCCCTCTCGTGGTAAAGTACATTAAATCCAGGATTTAAAAAGTAGACTAAGCATTGATGGGATTAAATGTATTACATATCTTTATGGAAGACACATTTATTCTTTAGTGTTTAGTGCTAAGTCCCATGTTGAAGTAAATCCAAAAATGAGATGTAGATTCTGGCATATCTTAAAATGTCGAACCAGATCTCTTGGTTCTTGCTTTGATGTGGCAATATTCTTTCAGCGCCTGAACAACATCTTGGGTAGAGGTGAAAATGTAACACAGAGCCTTTTAATTTCATTGTGTTATTTAAAACAATTATCTAAATCAAATTAGAAGTAAATGGCTACTAATCTTTGTATGGATGTGTGTGTGTGTCCAACAATTCCTAAATGCCACTAGGAAATGAGTGTTATTTTGATATTAAAATGATTACTACCATTTTTTTCATAAACTGATGTGACTTTAGAAGTCTGTCCCTGATGTCTTTCATGATTTAGACATCACACAAGCTGTAATTGTGCTATTAAAGGAAAGAGAGCTAATCTTTTTGCATTTGAAGTAAGCCCTCATCATCAGACCCGACAAAGCCAGACAGATCAAAAAAGAGTAAAAAAGAGCATTTAAGGAAATTAGTACAAGTGTCAGTTAAAAGGTAAAAATTAATGCACTTATTATTGAAATACAGTTGAAACCTGCATTCTTTTCATTTCTTTGATATTGCTAAAGCATAAAACATTCAATTAACTTTCCATTGTGTTTGCAGGGTAGCAGGGAAAGGCAAACCATTGTCAGTGAAGTGTTAGGTGTGTAGGTGGTGTGTGCAAGGCAAAAATGATTAGATACGAGAGGAGGGTAGAGCAAAGGCTTTTAGTTTGCAGTTGACAAAGCCAGTGAACTCCTCTAGTGTGTTCCAGAACAATGTTCTTGAGTGTATACTTCTTTTCCTAAAGATACAGTGCTGAGCCTCTCAGAAGGTAGCATGCATTCCTTTTATCCTCACTAGGGAGTATTTCTTTTCCTGATTATTATTATCTACATCATTAAAACCTGCATGGTTTTGCACCTCTTTCCTAATAAAAAGCGAATACAGATAAATTGATAATATTTTGGACCACTGAATAATAGTACTTTGCAATATAAGTGAAATAGATACATTTAATTCATACTTACCCTCAGCCATAAATATGAATTCCCATGGCTGTATTCTTTTATTCTTTGAAAGCTGTTACTAAGAGTGTTGATTTGTAAAAACTGATTTAGAATATTTCAAAATATATCCTTGACTTACAGCTGTTATATGTTGGCAACACTGAGGCTGCAAATAATTTGTAGTAAGACAGTAGTTTTTCCTATCCTTCGTGCTGTTTAAAGTGAAAGCAGCTTTTTTTNAATGATGTAAAATGTATAGAGGTAAAATTATAAAAAATCATATAAAACAGGAATCCCTCTGAACCCATTCAGCTGGCTTGTTAACAAAACCTTCCTAATATATTGATGGAGATGCTTCTCTCTCCTTCCACTATCCCTATATTTTATATGGATTTTGGTAATATTAAGAGTATGGCGTAATGTTCAATACGTTTTAATTAAAAGAAGTATTTGCTAATTGGCATAAAATATATGTGTGATTATTTTTCCATGTATTTATGATTTTTCATTAAGAGAACAGCTGCTAAATATTTTCTTACATGCTGATTCCACTTAATCAGCATTCTTCTTAATGGAAGCAAGAAAAGTTAGGAATTGTGTTTTACAAATGTGTTCCATGAAAACATCAGCATGATGACAAAGTCATGCCCTTTGGGGTACAAATGAGCAGATTTACCACAAAACATTTCTATATAGATAGGAGATAAATCTTAGTTTAAAAATCCCTTGCAATATTGAGCACCTTCCAAGCCAAATGTGTACTAGCACTTAAAGAAAATATTACCAGTTTTAACACCCAAACTCACTCGATGTTTTGATTACTATTCCTATTAATATGCACATGATAGAAGTTAATGCCACACTGACAGATTTAATGCTTTGTAAATGTGCTGAATTAAACTAGAAAGGTAAAAGCAGCCATTACCCTAAGACCTAAAAGAGAGACACTAATCAGCTGGCTTTTTTCCTCCTATCCTTTTTACAGATGACTGGGAATACAGGTTTTATTTAAAATGCAAGGCTGGAAAAAGCTTAGCCACAGGAAAGAGAAAAGGTCTTGACCCTTAGATATTGATCCCGTTCTATTGATTACAAGAGATGGGGGTGGAGGGACTTTCAAAAAATGTAATCCTAAAAAAAGCACAAAGCAGATTTGGGTAAAAACCAGACTGAGCTTTGTTATTTACAGGACTAAAGAGTTCTAGAATAAAAGATAAAGTGGGTGGACTCCAGAGCTAATGTTCAGGCCTCATAGACTCAGAAGCCAAAAGCCCTTGCCTTCCCTGGCAGGAGTGTTCTGTCAGTAGGGTATGCTGTCCATGGAAGCTGGGATATCTGGCAAGGTTGGGGTCTACATTTTCTGGTAAATTCCCTACTACGGGCAAAGGGGCACTTTGCTAAAGCATCCTTCCTCTGCAGACATGCTGAACAGGAGATCAAGAAGAAAAAGAGCCCTCAGTCTGTGGCCCAGACTGTGGCTTTTTCAGGAGAAAAGGTAACAAACAAAGTTATATCCTTGTGTCTTGTACTGAACTTTGGGAGGCAAGAGGAAAACTGGAAGTTTCAGGGGCAAACAGAAAGGAAGACTATTTAGTGTGTTATTATCCAAAAGAGGCTTTTAAAAGGCTCTCAAAATCCTAGGGCAAGTAAGCCTATGTAGTACAACTTCTCCGAGAAGCATTAAATCTACATGAATCCTGAAGTGCCTGATTTACTTGAGCAAAAGGCTCCGTAATTCTTATTGTCAAAGAACTGAAGCATTTCTGTAGATTAGTGGGAGGAAGAACTGCTCCCTTGCAATGTGCCAAAGCCACAAAGAATTCGCTATGGATACGTTGACAAATGGAAACATAAAATAAACACAGAAAAATGTGTAATCACAGGCAGCAATATATATTTTAACCTAAACTACTGCTCTACTCTCAGTGTGTTTACTTAGCTTTTCCACATTGCATAGCTCAGGCTGCTGAGAAGACTTTCCCCAAGCTCTTGTTGAGAGAGCGTAAAGTGTGCTCGATAGTTTCTCTGTGTAAGTTTCTTACAGACCTGCAGAATTCTGCTGGAAGATTGTCTTAAAAATATTTAAATTATACAATATTTGTTGAAGGACTTCTAATCAACAAATTCTGACCTGCAAAATGGGCAGATGTTCTAGGACTCATCTGGTGACATGCTGTTCTCCCCTGCTGCATATAATACTCCCATTAACTTTTGTGATAATTCTCTGCAAGTATGTTCTCCTCACTGCCCAAAGAAGCTTATGTCACCAAGATTGCTGTTATGTGCCACTTGATCTGTCCAGAGACGAGGTCACAAAGTGTGTACAGTCAGTGAAACAAGGGTCAAATACTCTCTTCAGGTGAGATAGAGCTAAAAATTGTGCATATATAATATGTTTCAGATTTAGCAATCTGTAATAACTTTTAGTAGCAACCATGAATCTGGACAGTCAGTATTTTGAGGTGACAACTACACAGGAACTGGGCATGTGTGACCTGGAACACCATGGTGCTTTGCATGGGGTGATTGAATACTGTTAAAAAACAGGGTATCTTAGTGTCAGTAGCTAACATGGTGTAGCATTGCTGTGTTGCTGATAGTGACCAGCTGTCTCAGATCTCTCTCCACACCATTCCAATGTGCCACATAGGAAAAATACCCTAGAATATCATGCTAAGTAGTCTGTTCTCATGACAGTGTGCCTTCAGCATGGCTCTCATTTAATATTCACTATCTAAAGACAACTCTGGCTAACATATTCCCATGTAGGTATTTGGTTAGGAAGAGATCCTGAATTTTAAAAGCCACATCTCTTTCCAAATTATTTTCTTCTAGAGTTTTTATTAGTGGCAGTAGCAGCTGCTAATTCTTCTATCGCTAGCCCACTTCACCACAGCACGCAAGCCCAGGTACATAAACACGGCTGGCTCGGAGGTCTTGCTGCTACGTCTTCGGTAAAGGCGGCACACACACAGAAAGATCCAAAGGCGAGCTCCTCACCCGCTGGAGCTGCCCCTGAGAGGTAATCCAGCGAGTGCAGGTGGAGACAAAGAAGGAGAGAGGGGGCTTCTCGTATGAGTTCCACTGGGGTTTATTAAAGCGAAGGTTCAGGAACAGACAGCCGAATCGCAAGGGTTTCTGGGAGCTTTTATAGCGGGAATGGTGAGGGCAGGGATAAGGAATACAGCCAATAGGATAAGGGAAGGAACGCAGGGTTCACAGTGAATGCACCGATGGGAATAACACAAAGGAGGGACTTAGGGTAGGAACCAATGGGGTGTTGAGTTTAACAGAACTCTCTAGAGCTTTTTACATATTAATCAAGGGAAATGAATATTTATAACAACATACATAAAACTGGGAGGGGTCTGGGCAACTTTGGCCGCTTGCACTGTCACGCTTCACAGTGCAGTTTTAGTGCTAACAAACAAGTAAAACAAATTCTTGCTATAGAATCAAAGATGAAATCAAATGATTTAAAGATTATATTCTTAATCAACTTTTACTTCTGCCTGGTTTCTTCCTCATCAAAAGAAATCTATGAAATTTTAAAAGACTTGTAATTTCCTTTGCTTAACAGCTAAAAAACAGGACCTTTTTTTTTTTTTTTTTGTGTTCTCCTATTAAATTAGAACATTCAGGACAGTTGATTTCATCAGTTATAAACTCCCTTTGCAGCAGTAACTGAGAAAAAGTGTTCGTCAAGGGAAGTAAATATTTACTTACATATTTATAAACTTTCTCAGTGTTCTTTATGGAACTCAGCAACTCATGCAAACTAAAATGGCAAACTAGACAATGCACTGCATAAAAAACAGATAATAGTATTTTTCTTTTACCTGTATTTTTAAGATCTAAGATGAGAAAAGTGTAAAAGTCATAATGTGAATTCAGGAGCTCCAGAACTGGTTTGAGCTTTACTTGCTTGTTGAGTTTTGGCTGCCTTGTCTTACCCACATGCAGCCTGGTCTCTGTATCATAGCTGAGAAGCACATTTGCTTCAGATGTAAAACATCCCAGTCCAAAGCTGTGAAGAAACTCTCCTGCCCTGAAGTCAGGCTGGCTGAGCTGAGGTGCCATGAAGGGACAGCTCAGGCAGCTCACACCTGGCTGGAATAAGATCATTTCCTCGCTTCAGAAGGGCATCTTAAACATACAATCCATTAAAGGCAGCAAGGTGCTTAGATATTACACCTATCCTTGACGAGAGAAAGGAGTATGAGGTAGGGAAATGAAAGGCTGCTGTGACAGCAGCAAAGGCTAACGAGGTATTGTTGTAACAGCAATGGCTGGGAATTAGAGGGGGCCCTCCAGCCTAGCTGTGTGTCACAAACAGGAGCGGAGTTTTTAAGGGAGCCATTTCATCTTCAGAGACAATTTATGGGCCTTCTGCTGCCAGGTCCTCTTCCCATAATGTCCCCTGAAGCCTGGCCCCGGCCTTGGGTGGGTCCTTGCAGCTGTGAGCACCAGGTGTGGATGGCAGTGCCGGGGCTCAAATGCAGTGGCAGGGGGCCCCTCTGCCCTGTCAGCACTCAAGGTCACCTGTGTCCTCCCCTCCCTTTTTTCATTTATTTATTTTTTTAGTCATGTGAGGCAGAGGTACCTCCATGTGCTCTGGATATGCGCAAGATTTCAGACCTCTGCCTCAGCAAAGTTCCAGTGCAGATGCCTGGGCTTCTGTAACTGGACCCTGGAAGAAAGAATCTGCATTTAAAAATCAGTAAATTAATTCCTGCAAAGATGCTGTATAAATCTATACCTAATAAGTACAGTAGAAAACTATTAGCTTAACCATCTAGCCTCCCTTATTGCTCTGCCACCCTTATGATAATAATGATGAGTGGAGTGGCAAGAGAAATTGAGCCATTTTGCCCACTGAAATGCACTGAAGGAGCTGATACTTCTGTAGGAATGGGAAGAAAGAAGGTAACTTTCTCCTGTAAAAAGAAATGGGCAGGGAGTGAAGCTAGCATTTACTGTATGAATATATTATTCTAGGGAGGTTCATTATTTCCTGTTTCTGTAGGCAGGGAAAGAAGTTCTGTTTGGAGGGAGGGCCAATTAATTGGATATGTTTTTCACCTGCAAAAGGGGTAGGGCAAAAGAAATATAAATTCACTCTAAAGTTAATATTAGGCAATTTTAAAATTTTGAGAAACAAAGGAGATACTGAAGGAGAACTTATGTTTGGAGAGTTAATTCCCAGAAAAGACAAAATGGTATGCATGGAAGGTAAGTTCTACAAAAGGACTGGGTGTTTCTGAGCCCTGTTTCTCTCCAAATACATTCAGTGCTACACACCAGAAGAAGTGTAAACACCAAAAGAAGAGGCACATAAGACACTATGATTTTATTAGATAGTTCTCTGCTAAAAAAAAAGTACAAGTAACCCCAGTATTACAGTGACAACAGGATGTGCCTTTTAATTCTGTTGTTGTTGTTTGAGGGTACTGGCCTAGGATTTCATATCACAGCCTTAGACCTCTCAAGTCACTGACCTGCAAGGGCTGGAAATTCAAGTTCCAGATATCCGTTTATTTACAGTTATGCAGGTGGAAGTGTGCAAAGGCAGACACTCATATGCATCATATCGTGAAATCATTGTGGTCTACTCATGTCCAAGAGTTGTGGATTTGCCACAGGATTTCAGAATGTATATTTTCAATATTTAAGTGTCACCCAGAGGCTGTTCTATGTTTTCTGTTCACCCATCCTGCCCAGCCCTACAGACACACTAATTTATGTCCTGATCCATGCTCTGGGAATTAGTGTCATGGCACCAAATAAGATTGTAAAGAAGTAATTTTTTTTTTTTTTTAACCTCTGTATGTTCAAGGTACTTATCTTGTTGCATGAATATGGATGATAGTTTCTGATGAATATGGAAAAGATTAGGGAGGGATGGGTCAGTGTTTAACTGCTCTTAACCTTTCCACCAAGCTGACCTTACCAGAATATGATGCATAGGAGGGGTCGGTCATAGCTGATTTTCTGTAGAACGCCATTAGTAATTTTTTGCCACATATGTTTGCCCTAAAGCCTTGTTTGCCACCTATATAATTATTTGAAGACTCTTATCTTTGTATTTGAAATTCTAAGTTGACACTTATGTCATAGTACTAAAGCACAGTATTATGTTTAATTTCTCTTTTGTTAGTCTCATTTAATGTACTGAAGAATTATGCTCAAAAGAAGATCCCACACACTTCTTTTCCTTACCATTACGAGCTCTGTATTCCTCCCCTACCTGTTAGAAACATCAATTCAATTAAAAAAAAAAAAAAAAAAAAGAAGAAAAAAGATATGTGAAGATATGTGTAGGTTTTCATGCTCAAAATATAAAGTGTGTAAACACCTCATTTCATGTGTTTTCTGAAGGAAGTAATAAGATGTTGATATTTCCCTGATAGGTAAAACTAATAACCCAGAGGTATTACAGGATGATGATGCCAGATTAATTGTGAATTTGTGCCCTACGTCAATCCAAGCTGTTGGGCACAAATTACGTTCACTTGATCCCTGTACAGAGCAAACTGGAATTGAAAGATTGTCTTCCTCCTCCACCCTGACAGACTTGCTTGGGTGTTTCCTGCAGTGCTCCCTGTTATCCCAGAACTCATGGGTGAGGTTCCTTCAGATGAAGACTTACGGGAAGGTGTTAAATAGCCAATGACTGGGCTTACCTTGGAATGGAAATCCTGAGGCAGCCATGAACTGGTTTTCTGTGAACGGGGTCACACTGTGTGGAACTGGAATAGGGAGGTCCTTTGGGCTCTTCAGGTGATGTTTAGGTCTCCATATGGTTGTACCTATATGTTGTGAAATCTTGAAAATTCATGTCAGCTTTCAGGGGAGGATGGTTTGGGTTGCTTTTTCATTATACTGTAGAGTTGAAAATGCATCATGTTCCTGGATTTAATTTTTAAATTATTATTATTTTTATTATTTGCACAGTTTCTAGTGGAGGTTTTGGAAGCAGAGGAATGTAATATGAAGTCACAAAGCAGCAGCACTATTCAGCCACTATATAAGGGGTGGAAATGAACTTTTTCTTATTAGTTACTTTGTACTTAACTACATCTTTTGGAACAGTTGAAAACTTTCATCCACTTGCTGCAGATTGCTATCTTGATTATCTGTTCCAATTTGAAGTAGTTTTATTCTGGTGACAATCCTGGTTTACACTGTTCTTTGTCTGTCATTCTCTAAATACTTAAGTTTTGCAACAAATTTGTCAACCTGTAGATATTTTGCACTCTTTTCAGTAACTGAAAACTGATGTACCACACACATATGCTAGTTTTTCAGAGTAGATGAGTAAGCACAGAAAGTTTGACTTGGTTTACTGGGCCCATGTGGTTAAGGTGTGCCAGTTTCTGTAGCCAAGAGCAATGAAAAGGAGTGGTTAGCTGCAGATGTGTGTGTCTCTCTGCTTTCTAACCTAATAGATGAGGTTTCCAGTTGTCTTAAAGTAGCAGAATTTTACAGAAGTCTGGATTGGAACTGAAATTTGCAGATTTAGATCTACAGCAGGAATTTGTTTGCCTGTAAGCAACTCTAAATATAGTGGACATAAATTGATACTTTTGGTAGCAGTGTCTTTGAAGTCGAGCCCACGTGTTTAAATAGCTGAGTTTTCACAGGTTAAACATAAGTATGGTTATATCATATTTCCAGTAGTAGTAAGGTACTTAGCTCAGCTTTGTTATTTTTATTTATGCTGTGCATTTCTGAGATAATTGAGAAAATTTTGTCATTGTGTTAATTACTGTAGATATGTATTGCATAATTCAGAATATCTTTTGAGTAAATTAAGTTCACACTGCTGAGACTACTCTCTTCTATTCCACTCAAAGGTTATCAGTTACTACATGATATGCAGAGTAGACATATCCACAGAGGCTGTCCTGCAGAGTTTATAGTTTAAACATGCAAAACAGGTAAAGAATAGGGAAAGAGAGAGTTTCCCATGATCTAAAATCAGACAGGGACGATGTGCACAGGCTGCAGGATCTAGGCACTGCTCCATCCGTGCTTCTGTCCCTTTGGAAGAGCAGTCTAACACAGATTAAGGTACTTACTCACACTTGCACAAAAAGGGTTTTTTTTAGTTTTTTAAAATTATTATTGTAAAGTAAATGTCAGCCATTCCATCTGCCCCTCAAAATAACCATCATTAATTAGCTGATTTATTTTCGACGTTGCAGCAGAGGTGGATTTTTAAGGATAGATTTCAAAGAAGCGAGGACAATCGCCTGACAGCTCAGTTCAGGGAGGGCACTCCATGTGTGAGGGGCAGGGTGGAGCTGTGTGTGAGAGAAGCTGACAAACAGCAGAGAAGATTGTTATTGTTGGTGGATTTGAAGGAAGAGTGTGAGTGTGTGTGTGTATGTGTGTGTGAAAAAGAGAAAGAGAAATGCAATTAGAGTCAAGAACAGACAAATAAAGAAGGGTGGAGTTTTGAAGAGCCTTGAAGCTGAGGACAAGAAGCATGAACTTGCTGTTTTGAAACCAGAAGGGATTGAAAGGGGGATGAGTGATGTGGTCAGAACACACAAGGACTTTAACCCTCAAGTGGAAAAAAAATAAAATTAATGGTGGGCTACTTCTTGATAAGCTCAGAAAGCACAAATTGACAGGACAACCTCTGCTTCCAAAACCTTTTAGAAGCTGAACAATTTTTGAGGAAGAAAAGAGAAGAGAGATGGCATCCAAAATAGCACATTAAAAAAAAAAAAAATCTGAGCAAGGGCATTTGCAGTGCTAAAGCAGAATGTTAATTGAAATCCTACTGTGCCAACAGGAACATTGGAAAGAGACCAGTCAGGATTAGACTAATTAAGATGTCTTTAAAAGAAAGGGGGAAAAAAATCTACTGAAAAACTGAACAGGTTGAATTGTATTAAAGAGGAATTTACCAAATACACAGAAAATCCTTAAAGAATTTATAAAGTGTGTCCCTCTTGCAAAACATGAATTGAAGTAGACTGGACTGTTGATACAGTTGAAGAAAAGTTGTCTTCTGAGTATCTTCAAAAGCTTATGGTTGGGAATGTGCTCCAGCACATTAGCTCCTTGTCCCCTATATTTTTGAGGAGAGATGCCAATAGCTGCTTTAAGGAAGTTGATGGCTTCTGTATAACTTATTGTAGTGGTTTTCTCTGACATAAAATACTTAAGATTCAGCACCCCTCTTCCTTGTCATCACTTGCTCCCATTTGGCTTTGTGTGCCTGACTGTGGAAAGAAGCAGAGGGAGGTTTGTTCTTGAGCTGGAAAATGGAATTTCTTTTTGTTTTACTAAGGTAAGGATATTGTCTAACGTGATCTTGTCACAACTGTGATAGGGAGTAGATGCCTTTCTTTCTGAGCTATCACTACACAGTGCTGTCAGGCATCACAAAAGTGCTTATGTGGCACTAGAACATGAGCATAAAGATGGAGATAGTGTTTGAACTTGCCTTTGCTAGAACCAGAAGGATACACAGATTTTCTTCTGAGACCACTGGTAGAAGCAGTGTTTGCCAGGCAGCTTCCACAACTGGAGCTGATGACCCCCATCCAAGCCTCGTACAGCCCTGGGAAGATAACCATTGCTCCTGACATTACAGAGTGATAATGGCATTTGACAGAAGAAACCATGAATATTTTAATCCTTTAAAAGGAGTAAGGAGTATGTCTAGTGTTGAGTCAAGCTGTTTGAATTATTCAGTGTGAATAAGTGAGCCAATTTATTGGACCTTTTCCTTGTTCACAGATCACTCATAACCTCATCTTTCTTTCCATGGCCAGAGTTGCTTTTCTCAAGTTTTCTGCAAATAGTTTATACAAATGTCAGCCAATGGAACTTGTGATCTCTTTCCTTCAACCATTATTAGCTGTTAACTTTGCATAATTTTCCAAGTTATTCCCTTTCAGTATTTGGATAGTAGGAATTTTGAAGTGGGAGAAAAAATGAAATAGTGAATATTGACTAAATATGTAGCTATGTGCAAATATTTTTCTGCAAAAAATTTCAAATATAGCTAATTGTGCAAAAAGCAGACATTATCTATACAATTAGAAGAACAAATAAGGTCCTAACTGACAGGTGGATTTTAATGGGGTTTGAATTGTGTAATAGTCCCAACAGGAACCTTCTCAGGACTGAGAGTCCCTTGTTGGCCAGAACCACTTGTGCTTAGCCCTGAAAATGTCTCAGCTATTCAGAAAAGGACGGCATCTACACTTAATGTGTTCAGCAATAATTTTAAAACTTGTCTGTGCATTTTATTGGAGCTGAACAATTATGAATTCGATGAAGAGTGAATATAAATGGTACTAACATGGTTAAATCAAAGACAACTCTGAGGACTGCTTCAGAGTCTTGATTTTATACTCTGAAACTGTCTTGGATTTTGCACTGGTATATTTATTTATTTACCAAAACCAGAGTCTTCCTACAAAAGCACTCTCAGTAATGATATTCTTGGGAGGTCTGCAGCTTGTCTCACATTTGTACATATGTGAAGTCAACCCAAACAAGTGAGTGAATGTAAAATCTGCGTATTGGTGTAGCACCTTTCTTAAAATCTGATGTGAAACTACACACAATAGGAAAGCCAGAATCTTTCTAGAAAATAGCACAGAGAGTAAATCCCATTCTAAGCCATTTATCTAAGTAAAATGGAGTGTACAAGGTACTAAACTAGCCTGACAACCTGTATTTAGTGTAATGATTTATTTGCTCTTTGGCAAGCTCTAACCATTTACTATTAACTATTGCAGAGGAAAGGTAAGGTTATTATTACCTCATAAAGTAAATAGTGATACTTAACAAAACAGAACATCTGCCCCACTTATTAAAATATTTTGACAGATTTAAATTGGTTAACATTTAATCTCATTTGTAATTGTGGGAAGCAATAGTATGTGTTCTGAATACATGAAAATAAATATTTTTGTGATTAGGAAACTTGTTGCACTCCAACAATAATTTTTTTCTCAGGGTTCTTTTCTTAATCTGAAAATAATGTAGACATTACTTTGGCATTCTTGTAAATGCTGAGGCTACTTGGAACTAAGCCTACTGGTTTTAGATAGCTTAAAACCCCAACCCTTATTTATTTAACTGGCATATAAAAAAGGGAAATATAAAGACAGCTTTCTGTGCTTAGCAAAATAAGTTGGTATATGGTAATTTGAGGGGATAGACCACAGTATTTTCATGTTTTGAGAAAAGAATCTGAGTGCTTAACTATCAGATATTTAAAGACTATTGCATCTTCAAAGAGAGCCTGAAATTCTTCTATTTGAATGTTTTAAGGGCTGAGGACAAAAACTGAATACTAACCCAGGAAAAGAAAATCATTAGTTTTCTTCCAGATCTGTTATTTGGTCCAGTCCACTACATGGCCACATGATCACAAGTGGGTTGTCCCAGGATGGGAGGCAGGAGCAGGCAGACAGGAGTAGCCAGACTTTCTCTGTCTGTGATTCTTTTGATTCACACTTGATTGAAAAGGGTCTGTAACTATGACTTAAGATGGTAAATCCAGAAACCTGAGCTAGGCTGTGCTTTTGTAACTTAGGATAATGTACCTCTCTGGCAAACAACTCACTGCTCTGCACTTTTTCTACCTTTCTTCCCCCAAGCTAAACATTTTTCATTTCTATGTAGGGAAGTTTTTAGCAGTCAGGTTTTTTTTTTTTTTTTTCCCTCTTAATACATTTGCACAATATTCAGTCTGTTTCTTAGCTGAAAGTTATCAGTGTGGAACACAGACCCAAAAAATTTTGGATGTGACTTTCTGGAAGGGGAACTAGTCTGGTTTGCACCAGCTTCATCATTACATGTGGCAGAATGTCCGAAATCTCTCTGCTTGTCAACGTTGTTTAATATAGCACTTTTCCTACAATGTGTCAAAAGCATTTTAAAGAACAATAGCTACTGAGTTGAATAATCAATTATAGATAATAATACAGTGCAGCACAGATAGCACAAAGTGTATAATTATAGTATTTGATTTGGTTCTGTTAGAAGTCAGTGGCAATTTAACATTCACATCATCAGGGGAAGCAGGAAGCCCACTGTAGATAAATGCTCAGCATAGGGTTAGTTGTGAAGTCTGTCTCAGCTATTCAAATGTCCTGTAAAATTTCAGCTTCAGCTGGATCTTTTTATGTTGAGTCGTGACTCAAAGATGATCTAGAGCAGTTTAAGGTAATTTTAGTTTATCCTTTTTCAATTTAAGTATTGACTTTCTGACCTCTCTGTGGCCTGTACCTATATTTAAAATATCATCCAGGGCCTGTCACTACCACTTGGAATATATTCAGTGGACTTTACCAGTTCTTCTGGAAAAAAAAATTCAATAGTAAATTGCAATTATCTCACCATTTCTTACATTCTTAGAAATTCATGAAAGTGACTTTTCCTGAGGAGTCCTCCCCACCCTTTTCTTTTAACCTGAAACTTACAACTAATCCTAATATACAGAAACGTAAAATATATGGCTTAGTTGTGACTGGTCATGTGATTTTCATGGCCTTTTTTGTACTTCAGATGGGTAAATGGAGGCCTTTTAACCCGCTTTCTGCTGCAAGGCTTTTGGAAAATGTGTTTTTTATATTGTATCTCAGTGAATTGTAGAACATAGAAACTGAAGATCCACTGCCCCCAAACATTTGAGCTAATAAGTCTCAATTGCATAGCTACTCAGAGAAGAGGTCTGGAGACTGTGTATATCTAGATTTAAATGAGTATTCATAGAATTTTATTCAATATTCTCTGCACACAATTAATGTGTTTTCAGAGCACAATCTGAGAGTCTTTCCCTTCTGGATGTTCCTTGTGCTGTTCTGGTTTTTTATGTCTATTTTTGTATTCCATGTATATTTTTGTAGTCTATCTTGATTTAGTTAACATGTCCAGCTTCTCTCTGTGACCTTTCTGACAAGATCTTGGGACTAAAAATAGTAGGACCAATCATCATAAACAGGCTTAGACCCATAAATTGCATATATTCCATCTAATTTTTCTTAATTTCCAGATTAGTCCCCCAAGTCATGATTCCTTTGCCTGAATGAGGCTTTGAGTATTCCTTTCTTTGTTTTAACCTGAAGCTAACTCAGAACCCTAAGAGATATTTTTTAAAAAATTAAAAAACTTTATCCTTTTCATTAATTTCATTTATTCCACATACAGGTTGTGGTTTTTTTTTAATCTAGGTCTAGCATAAACGTAGAAGTGTATGCATTGAGTGCTGTGTTCCAGCTCTGTGGCCCCAGCATGAGAAGAAGGTGGTCCTGTTGGAGTGAGTCCAGAGGAGGGCCATGAAATCTAAAGCATGTCTCCTCTGAGGACAGGCTGAGAGAGTTGAAGTTGCTTGGCCAGGAGAAGAAAAGGCTCCAGGGAGACCTTAGTGCACCTTCCAGCACCTAAAGGAGGTCTACAAGACAGGTGAAAAGGGATTTTTTACAAGGCTATCTAATGACAGAACAAGGGGTAATGGTTTGAACTGAGTCTAGATTTAGGTTAGATATCAGGAAAAAATTCTTTACTGTGAGGATAGTGAGGCACTGGAACAGGTTGCCAGAGAAGCTGTGGATGCCTCATCCCTGGAAGTGTTCAAGGCCAGGATGGATGGGGCTCTGAGCAACTTGGTCTAGTGGAAGGTGTCCCTGACCATGGCAGGGGATTCTCTAAGCTTCCTTCCAACCTAAGTAATTCTATGAATCGATGATATATTCTGTGAACTGCTTAATTGTTGCTTTGATTTTGTTTTGTTTTGTTTCTCTTCTGTGGGAATTTAAGCTGCTTTCTGTGTGCGTAGATTTCGAAACTGCTTTAAACATCTGTCAAAGACACATCTCTTCTGCATAAAGTGTATAGGTATGCTCTTATAATCAAGTTTAAAGTGAGTGGTGGGTTAAGAACTTATGTTTGGTCAGCCACCTGGGAAGAACAGATTCTGGCCTCTTAGTACAACACATAGAAATTTGGAGCTCTTACTACCCGGATTGTAAGCTTCAGATCTAGCCTTACAGATAATAAAAACTTCAAAGCATTAACCCTTCCTGTGCTCCTAAGCTGTTACTTAATTTTTTCTTCCTTTTTTTTTCTTTATTCCTTCAATGCTTTGTTTTTTCCGAGAAAAATAGATGTTCCCACCCTAAGTAATTGCCACCCTTCTTTTACAGCCTTACAGCTCCATAAGATGAGCTATTGTGCTAAATAATTAGCACATGCCATTCAGAATATTATAAGAATTATATGCAACATCAAGCAGGAACTATAAAGTGACACAGGACCCTATTTTCCCTGAAGTTGCACTAAACAGAAATTAGGTCTTAGCAACAGGTGCCTTTAAAGCAAGTTATTAATTGTTAAGGGGGAAAAAAGAGAGAGAACAGTGTCCTATTCAACCATTAATACAGTAAAGCATTTTAAAGTTTGCCATGATTTGAACTATAACCTCTATGAAAATATCCTTTGTTCATTTGCATACACAAACATTAATCCTGTGCTTGAACACAAAAATGCATTTACATAAAAACTACATTGTGATTTATAATTTATTAAGTAATTGTGGCTGAGATGTTATTGGAAACAAAGAAAACAACTATATTTAAATGCCAGGCTCCAAGGGAATAAAATATATAGAAATTTTTTAATAAGGAAGATGAAATATTTTCTTTCTAGCATGTCACTAGTTAATACAGATTTTCTTTTTGATATATTTATTTTTAATGGAATTTTGTGTTTTGAGATGAGCTGTACTACACTATACTGGAGGCCCTGGAGATTATATTCTCTGCTTAAATAGTGGGTAAAAGATATTGCAAAATAGAACCTTACGTTGCCCGGCTAACTTGCTAGATCAAACTTATTAGAAGATTTCTGCAAGGTGTACCTTTCTTGTGGACTCCAGTTGAAGATGGGCACTGAGACATACAGATTGAGGTAATTTTGGCATTTGGAAACAGAAGTCAATGTACTGGGGGAAACTAAGGTGATTGGAAAGGTCTCTGATGAAGTCAAGCAGCAGATGAACAGAGAGATTTTACATTTCAGTAAGTTCTAAAACTGAGATGCTTGAGTACCAGTTTTATGTCACTGGAAATACTGGTGGAGTTTTTAAAAGAAATTTAGCCCTTTTTGTTTGTCCAGATCCTCTAGCCATTCCTGCCTGTACAGAGCATAGGACTTGGCTAAAGGAGTTTCAGGTGCATCCTGGGATCTCTAGAACATCCTTGCAGCAGAAATGCACCTCCAAGTTTCCCTTGGCATTCCAAGTACCAGTTATTACTGGGAGGTGAGGAATGGCTTCAAAATACCCCAAGGAAAGACCCTAGGCCTTATTTACTTTGAAGTCATTCCTTGTGTTCTTCTTCCTTAGCAGCCTCCAGCTTCAATTTGTATCTAATGCCAGGTTATTCCATAGACTCCCTCTTGCTCCTCCAGTAGGCTTAGCATTTGTTCAATCTGTATTTGAATTGACTGTGTTTGCATTGTCCTGCAGGCTGCGAGGCATATGGTCCATTGAGAACACAGGAGGGAGAGTCCTGGAGCCAGCTTTGTGTTCAGAGCCACTTCAAAGCTTTTCAGTTCTGTAGGCAAAATTTAAAGCGATAAGGAACTGTAGTCCCAGTTGGATTTTTCTTTTGTCGGGAGAAGCAACAGTAAGACAGGGAGGAGAACTCTGGACAATCATGCTTGCTGCTTCTGGAAGGAGGGGAGGACACATAGGGGGTGGCTGATCTCAGCAGCAGCCTTTTTCTCTCCCCCTGCACTACAGAACCTGACTTTTACATATTTTGAGCCAGTCCTCAGAGCTAACTGGCATGGATTTCAGGGGTCTGGTTAAAGCAAGGGGAAAAAAAAAAAAGCAGTCACTAGTCACAAGTCACCATCAGTATCCTTTGTGGTCAACTGTTTCTGACAGTCACTTATAAAGACAAGTTTGACCCCAGGATTGAAATGGTCATTAGATGGTTTTTGATCAAAATATTTAGGAGCAGCTGAATTCTGGAGAAGTTCTTGTTGAGCATGTGCAAAATGCAGTTGCTCTAAAGGCTTAGTAAATGACCAAGAGTGGAAAAATTTCCACAGTGGAGCCAGAAGCTTCAGCAGTGACCAGAGAAAGCCCCTGCCCTGAATGATTCGCTATGCGAAGCAGATGGCAAATAGAGAAAATTTCAACCCAAATGACTAAAGTTTGGCAAGATTTATGAGCAGCTTTGCATGATGTCCTACCTTAAATCATAAGTTTCACCTCTGATTGTGGCTAAAGGTTGACTCTGAACTCGATACTTTATGCACGTCACAGGCTGTGAACCAGGGTACGATTTGCATCCTCAGCAGCAAACTGCAGGTTCCTAAGTTCTGTGGTGGATCAAACACATTATTCTTTAAATTATCCTGATGAACTATTAAGATAGAAATGACATTACAATAGTCCTATGTGTTTGGTGAAGTAAATATTACTTCATAATTTTCTTTTGATAACACCTTTCTAGGCTTTCCAGAAAGCAGAAATTTGTTTGATTATTAAAAGTTCATTTTGGGCATATGTTCTGTATAAATTTCTTTGGGGGCTGGGAGGAAACTGTGTAGAAGGCAAATGAAACTATATTGTAATTTGTGGTTTTCTGCCCTTACAACATCTCAAGCCCATGAAATTTCAGATGGATTTATTGATACTTTGAAAAATATGATAAAAATAAATAATCCGCTGTCACTCTCCATACATGTGCTCTGTTTTCTTTAACATTCTTATGTCAGATTCTATAAACTCCAGCAAGAGATTCTGCATGCTATGTACAGCTTGGCAGCTCTAATGACACACATTAAGACTTTTGGCAAAAAATGTTCGGAAAGCCCCAGTATAACAGATCCTTTGGATTTTTTTGAATAAAGTAGTTCAAGGTGGCAAATTCCATGGAAAACATTTTCCAGAAATGTGGGCAAGCAGCTGCAGGCCATCCTATTCCTACTCTGTATAAAACTCCATAGTGAAAACATCTTTTAGTAGTAAGGAAGTTAATACAGTAAATCAATTTACTCTGTCTACATATACATTTACAGTCTTTCATAGAAGTATTTTTAATGAATTTTTAATATGGGATCACTCTTTCCTTGTTTTATTTTCCTTCCTCATTCTTTGTCTTCAAGATCCAAAAGGACAGTGTTTATCTCTATAACAGAAAACTGGGGTTCTGACCATGGTTATGCTTGTGTGAAATTTCATAAGTGACAGAAAACTCTTCTGGACCGTTGGTTGTATGCTTGAACTCAGTGGACTTTTTAGTCACATAATAATAAGGAAAATAAGGGAGAAGCCAGGTATGTTAAAAAATATCAGCTTTATGGATGACTCGTGGCTATGCTCTTTCTTGCTCCTAGGTTATGTGTGGAGCTATACTGAAGGTTAATAATCTGAAAATTTGGGTGAAAATTTTTGCCATTAGAAGATCAGTTTTGCTCATAGACATGTTTAAAAATTCCTTTAAAAGTCACAATAGAGAATCCCATAGTGAAATCTATCATTAATTTTGAATTAATACTAACTATGTTTGGTGTCTGTGAAAAAATGTGTAAGTGTAATGTCTAGAAAAATCTATGTATTGTTTGTGACAGCTGAAAGCATAAAAGTACTTTTAATATGTTAACTGCAGCAGTAGTTCCTGATGCTGTAATATTACATTCATAATTAAAAGTAAAAATAACTACTTACAATTTTTAAATTCACATCTAAAGTTATGAAAAAAAATTGTTGTTTAAGAGGTTTTCTATAATATAGCTACCTGGCCTGATAGTGAAATAATTATTTTTATACTCCCAGTGTTCCTTGTCTTAAGTGAAGGTGCTAGTGGTCTTCAGCACCTGAGCATGGCTGAGCAGGCTGAAGAAATCCTCCATGTCTTTGCCACAGTTGCTACAACAGAAGTTACCACTACTTCGGTCCATTGCATAATTTTTTTTTTTTTACATATTCCTCCCTAACTTACATTAGTCAAAATCAGCTGTGTTTGAAAAGCCCTACTCTCTATCATTTCGACATGAGAGGATTTAGAGGGCAGCTACATGTGCAGTTGTGCTGGCAAATCTAAGGGAGTGCTAATCTCTCCTTATCTCAGCTGCACTGTGATGTAGCCACAACTGAAGAATTGCTGGGCTAAATAGTACTGCCAAGCCTGAGCACTGGCAAAAATCAGGCATTTGACTGCAAATTCGTGGCATTTGAAAAAGCGATACATTTAAAATTCTTTTTATTTGACTTGTGTTTTTTTGAAAAGGCAGAGTACAAATTTCTAAACTCTCTTTAACAAATCTGAGTGCTAGTAATTAGTTCTGCTTTAAAGTGAGATGAGGTGCAATAGTTAATTGTTTGATTCCAGCTGCTGTGAGTCAAAAAAACCCCATCACTGAAGTCTGAGAGCTGATATTAAATAAGCCAAGTGTGCAGCATAGAGGGACAAAGAATTCAACATGAAATTTGGATATTGCTCTGTCCTGTTAAAAGATCTGGAGTGATCTTATGAGCTCTTAAAATTGGCATTTCTTTGGGAAGAAGGTCTTTCCACAGGAGTCATCATAGAATGAGGACTTCTGAGGACGCCTTTGCAAGCCAGATGGTACCAAGGACAGAAAGAGCCCAGTGAGGGAAATGTTGGAGTATGTGGTGTGAAGACAGTTTAGCAGATTATAGTACAGCCTCAAGCTGCTAAAGTGGTGAATCTAAGGTGATCTAGGTTAGACTGTGGTACAGAAGCAACGCATTTTAAGTTATCCAGAGTCCTTCTGGCCTTTGATTTCCTCAGTCTCTGTGTTCACCCAGCAGAGTTTTGTGGACTACTTTATCAGGATAAAAAAACCCCGAAAATTATCAGAGAAGATGAGACCAAAAGACAGCTGTCCTGCAATGCTTGAGCTCTTGGTTGTTCAGTTCTCTTTTTTGTTTTGTTTTGTTTTGTTTTTTAAGGCCAACCTGCTTAATATATGTATATAAAATTATACTCATGTTCTGAGAACTGTGTATGACATAGGCCACCCTGAAGGAGGTATTTTCCGCTTTGGAAATTTCACTTCTTCAGGGAAAGAAAAAAAAGCATGGACGGAGGCCAGAAACAGGTAGTTAAAGGCAACAGTGAAACACATTGTGCTAAAATTGTGATTCTTCGCAGAGCTTCATCAAAATCCATTCTCAGATTATGTACTCCAGCCAAACTGCATCTCACAGAAATATGTTTGGCTTTGTTTCTTAACTGCCCTGTTCTGATGCACTAAGTGCATTCTCAGTTTGGGGCTGCCAGTCAAAACCAAAGGAAGTCTTCCTAACCAGGAACTTCTTAATATCTCTTCTCAAAGGTCAGAGTAGCTTCTGTGAGACTATGCTATTTGAGGAATGAGAATCAATTTAATTTTGATATATTTGTAAAGAACAAGTGCAACTGCAGGCCAGTGTAGATACACCACAGATCACCTACTTGGATCCTTTGCTAGCAGCTTGGAGCTGCAAAGCCACACTTTTGGCCTAGTATGAAGGGAGGACCTAAACAAAGATGGGTCAAATTTTAGAAGAAATTATATTCATGAAGGTACCTGAAGTTCAAATATGTAGGCCTCAGAAAAAATTAAGCTAGGAAAAAATATTACAACTTCAGCATTTTTAAGAGCTTTAGTCACTGTGGTGCTACTGGGGATACAAGTAGGAAGTATTTTTCTCTATGATTATAAGAATTCCATTTGGCAAATTTTTTATCTGCAATGTAGACATTGAATATAAAGGTGCATGTGTCTAAGTATGGGTGAGTTCTTTTATTTCTGTATGGTGCAGTTTATAACAAGCATATTTAAATTCTTACCTTGGAACATGAGCTGCATGAATACAAAAGTAAGAGTTACAAGTTCGATCTACATTTGTGCCTGGAAAATACAGAACAACTGCTGTTACAATTGTGGGAGGGATGTTCCCAGGTATGGATGATCCTTAAACCAGTGTCTCACTTCAGACTTTCTTTTCACTTATTACATAGGCAGATTACCTAATGTTTTACTTTGGCTGGTAGGTCTGGTAGTGAGAGAGAGCAAGCCAAGATGGAACAGTAACGACCACATGCATTTGCAGTGAGGACAAGTAAAAATGAACTCAGCCAAGAGACAATACCTGCTGCTCTGCTAAGACTTACCAAGTTATCATTAACCTTGTAATGACTGTATAAGCTGTAATACTTAAAAGTGCTGCCTTTGATCAGCAGCCTCTTTTAAAGAGCTGTTTAGGAAAAGGAACAATTCTGAATAACTTGAACCATATTGTTTTGGTTGTTAAAACATATTCTGTGTTTATGTCACAGAAATTAAAAGAAGTCTGATATGCTATAGATATCATTGTAATCAATGAAAATTTTGGTTCCATATTTAAATATTTTGTGTTGGAAGGATGAAAGCAAATCCTTGTGGAACAACATTTCTCCTTAAGCTGAAACTTTGTAGTGGGAGAGGCAAATTTTACACTGTAATTATAAACCTCTGAAAGTGGGTTTGTAAGGGAAATGCTGACAGAATCCTTACTCTCATGTCACTAGCAGAAACTATATAATACATGCATTTAATTGGACAGTTAATAAATATTGCTCTTTTTTCAAGAAATTCTTCGAGTCATACACATAGTGATGTGACTTTGAACAAGAAAAGGCGTAGAGGATGAATAGGGTGAATATTATCCACTGAAAATACAGAGAAGGAAGAGGGAAGGCTATTAATAATTCTGTTTGTGCATGTGATATATATCATGATACACAGAATGAATGCAATAATAAATATATATTTACAGATAAACATTCTTTCCTCTGAAGTCTTAGTCAATACGAAACAAGAGGGTTGGTGCATTTGGTAATAAGTTCACGGTTGAAGTTAATTGTATTGTATTTATAGCCTATAGAGGTGGTTCTCATTTTAGATCAGGACTTGCCTTGGCAATTTACTAATAACCACAGGTTCCAAGAGGCTAAACTGAGAGAAATAAAGAATTCAAATCAAAACATGCAGGGGTTCTACATAAAACTCACTGAATGGAACAGACAAACTCCTCAGGATAGAAGAGAGGGACACGTGTGTAGAAGGGAGAGATTTTACTGCTTTAAGTATTTTTACTTTTCTTTATCCTTTTCAACTTCAGATAACTATATTCTGGGCATTCTGAATTGGAATTAATATATCTATTATATGTTATTAGATCCCCATCCACAGTCCATTTGAACTTCAGGTGAGACAGAGAAATTGTAAACAAACATAATTCTTCTTTGAAAAGAAACAGATTTCAGTTTTGGAATTAGTTAGTGGCTGGAAGTTAGATGCAATCTCTTGAACTTGGAATATGTCTTTTTTCTACATCCTGTTTTAAATTTGATAATTTCCCCAAATATATTTAAATGGGTCTCAGAAAGACAAGTGCCCCTACTTGCAGAACTGACTCTGCCCTGGGCTTCTGCTTTGATTGCCTATCACAATATGTTTCTTGCTCTGCTCTGAAGAAATACAATGGATATTGCCCGACTGGCAGAATTCCAGTAGCTGCATATGTGCTGGGCAGCCTTCTTCTGTCATCCAGAGTACAGTTTTGCTTGTGGTCTGTAGGGAAATATTGCAATAAACTGATATAGTCTCATGGCTGAATTCCTAACGTTTTACTTGTTTTATTGTGGCAGAATGCCAGTTTACTTGAGTGGGAATTATGCCTGAGTGGGAAACGAGTCTAAGGACTTTCAGGTTTTGTGTTTAGAGAGCAGAAGAACGTATTAAACCATAGGCATATACTTTGCTGTTCATTTAAGGAGGCTTTTTTGTTTTATTTTCTTCACTGAAATTTCTCCACTATACTAAAGGGAATGAAGGTAAATGAGTAATTTTTTCATTGTGAGTGATAATTTCCATGAATTACAATGGAAAGAAAGATCTCCCAGAGAACAAAAAAATGCCCAAACCCTGAATTTGAGAAAATTCTACTAACGATGTTGATATTGTTTTGAGTAAAGTTTTCTTTCCTTAAGCATTCCCAATTTAAAATTTATCTCTGTGAGGAAACTCACATATCTAAGTTACATGCTGTTTAATTCTATTTTATGCAAGCATAGCATGCCTTAGACTTTTTAATTTAAATATTTCAAAGAACCAATTTATGGCAGAGGTGTTACTTTCCTTCTTAAGTACATATTATGCATTTTTTATTACAATTTTGCTACAGCCAAATGTCTTAAAAGCCTGATTCACAAACCACTTCACTGCTCTTCAAGTATGAAAAACAAAGAGTATACACTCAGAACATGACTTACCTTTTGAAATGTTTTAAAGCCTTAGAAATTAGAGTAATTTAGACCTGGCTCTTATTTTTAGGTTTCAGAGTATTTTGGCATTTAGTTTGTTTGGTTTGATGATTATCATTTGATGTAGCTGTAGTTATTTAAAAATGTTGTCTCCATGACAGCCTTGTAAATGAACCTTTTGAATCATATACGCTCTCTTTCTTTTAAAAATAAATCTTATTCACAGAAAAAGCTTGCAAGGGAAAATATGTACAATTTCTTTTACTGTGGGAATACCATATGGCTTAGCCAATGGTTACTGTTGAGTAAAAGTGATTCTGACACTGTGTATTTCCATGTGATTCAGGGAGAAAAATGATCCATTAAGTGACGACCCTCAAAACTGATGTACCTTAGGAAATAAAAATGGTTTTGTAGAAGAACTGTGAATGTTCAGAAGAACATCGCAAACTTAGCTGGTAACTGAAAGAGAATGATTTGCTATTTGTGACTGAGTGCTCACAGCTCTCCTGGAAAAAAATTGGTCATGCTGAATGGGTATGGCTCGAATCCTGAACTTCATAAGCAGCTCTCGTGTAGATTTGTTGCCCAGGACACCAGGCTGAGTATTTATAAATCTCTCTGGCCCAATATCCTCTCTCTATCTGGCAGTAGCTGCATTGGTGGAGGTTATAAGGAACTCCAGGACAGCAGTGTAATCCAAAATTTGTCAGGCCTTGGGTAGACAGAGACATAAATTTTGTGCTTAGAGAGCAGGAAACCTAACTTGAACTTTGCCTCCAGGACAAGCTAAACTAGTCCTGTGCTTGTCTCCGCCAACATGTATAATCTGCTAATTGGCCCACGTTAACTGAGGCATATTAACATTGTGCTTTGGACAAGGCCTTCCAGTTGATTCATATCCAGCAGTCTGATGAAGGGTACTGATTGTTTTAATTGGATTATGAATATTTTATCTGATGTTAAGTACATTTCTACACATGTACATTTATAATTCACTTATTTTACTCCTGACAAACTCCTGTTTTCAGGGTGAGTTGGGGTTTTTTCTGTCATGTATTTGCAGTTATGAGTTTAAAATTTTTTTTTTTGTTTAATTGCATTTATCTTTCTTTTGCTTTTGCGCTGTGAGAGAGGAATTTGAATCTGTAAAGTTATAATGGAAGAGACTGCATTCTACCATATACATACCCGTGTAGTAATTACTCACTATGTCCAAGCCCAGGTTATTTGCATTTTTTTACTATATGCACTGGTTCATGTTCAGAGAAACAGTATTTTAGATTGATTGTTCCTAAATCTTTACACTGTGTAATATAGATGGTGAACATATAATATTAACCAAATATTATTAATTGAAATATATTCATTTATAGAGTCTAAAAATGATTTTAAAATGTGTACCAACAAAACTACAATCATTAATTAACTAGGCCAATCTCAGCTGGTAAAAACTGAGAGAGGTTAAAGGATATTCCCGAAGTCATGTACTAAGGTGTTAGTAGAAGAGAGAGAAACTTTTGGGAAAAAAGTCAGGTGTATGCTTACATGACAATTTTGTACCACAAGCAGAGGCAAGGTTTTAACCACAAAGGAAGATTTTGAGTCTGCCTATGGAGTTTTCTTACGATTGAGTGTGCTTATGGAGTCCTTTAAGAGCATGTGAAGGAAAATGAAACAGACTTCTCTTATTTCAGTAGACTACTGAAGTTACTACGTGTGACTTTAGCTACCAGCAAATTTAAATAATTAGCTGCAAGCAGTCTCTTGTCCATATGATAAGAAGCACAAATAAAATTATAAATAACAACCTGAATGGCATGTCAATAGTGAAAGAACAGTGATTGAGGTGGCTCTGACAGAAATCACAGATAAGGAGAAAGCTCAGAAACCATCTGGAGTTTCAGAATTGACGCTCAATAGTTTGGTAGTCAAAAATCACAAAACTTGATCCATTTTAGGGTCTTATCTGAAACTCTTAATTGTTTAAATTATGTGGATTAGCGTTTTCCGAATTTAAATTTCACTGATTGTAAAAGATTCTAATACTATTATCATTCATCTGTATTTTGTATCTTAAGTGAAATAACAGTGAGAAACGTAGAAGGAGAGTAAGCAACTAGGAGGAAGCAGTGGCAAGAGGATGAACGGGCAAATGTAAAGTAGTTCTGAACATTAAAATGATGAGATTCTAGAATTGCCTTCAAAAGCGCCAAAAAAAGTGGGGAAAAAAAACCCAGAGAAACTTGTGCTTTAGGCCAACTCAGAGTTACCTTTTTAGTTAACAGGGTCTGCTCATCTCTTCTCTTAAAATGTATATATAATCGCCTTGAGAGCTGTTTACCTAAGCTCCAAAATAGTGCTTTGCTTAGTTAACGTGGTTCATTTTTTAAAGTCCTGTGTCTAGAAAGATTTTTAATATCTAAAATACTTTTTGTTTTTCCCTGCAAATTAACGAATCATTTTCATCCTGTGTTTTGACAAAGCAGTCTTGTTTACTGTCTTTAAAATAATTTTTTAGTATACTGGAAGGTTTTTGTCAAGCTCCTTATTCATTTTTCTCTATTCTAAACATATCCAGTCCTTTCAGAGTTTCTTTACTGCACCTGTTTTCTAAGCTTCTTGCTGGCTGTGACACTTCTGCAGTTTTGGTCTATGTCTTGGTTAAATCAAGTGTCCTAAATAGACACAATTTATGTTGAGGACATTCCATTTCTAGTCGAGGAGAAAACTGTCTATTCCTGTTGAGATACTCCTGTTAAAAATTCCAGGATGACATTGACATTTGTTGCAGTACCAGCATTGGTTCTTTCTCAGTCTGAGATCTACTATAATCCCCTAACTACTGCATGCAGACCTAGCATGGCCAATTATTGCTCACTGCAGATTTCTGAACATTATTTTTTCCATCCCTGTATGAAGCAGTTTGTACTCTTTCTGGTTTTGGATCATTATTCTAATTTACTGAAGTTGGTTTGAATTTTGAGCTCCTTCTTGCTATTCCTCACAGATTTTATAAATTTATTCTTTATTGTATCATCCAAACTGTCAATAAAAACTTTAAATATTTTTGGATTTGGGAAAAGCTCCTTAGGGAAAGTATTGCAAGTATTGAATTGATAGGGTTTTTTTGATCAGTTGTTTTCTTTTCTGCAGTCATTTATTTTGATCACATTTCCATTGGATTAGTCACTATTTCTCCAAGATTTCTGGATTCTTCTTTTGTGAATTCCATTCTTCCAGTAATACTTTCTATTTTTTGCTTGTTTTTCAAATGACAGTCATTTCACAGTAGCTCTCAAATTATTTTGCACATTCAGAACTAATCAGAAGTAAATCTGAAATAACTTTCTCATTTGTTACAGCCTTCATCTAAACCCAGAGGTTTTGGTACTGTATTCCCAGGAAATGTTGCACAGTTTATGTCCTGCAGCGTTGTTAATCCAATAAATTATATCCTGGGACTTCTTCTTTCTCCTCTTTACTAAATGTTCAAAAAATGTTTGATCTTCCTATTCAAGTTTTAGTGGTCAGAATTAATGAAGTTTGGCTTCTCTGCTCTGTTATTAAATTGATTCATCGGTTTCCTGCATTATCAGTCTATCACCCCTCACCAAACTGAAATTATCTTCATAATTTCTCCCACTCCATGTCTAAAGGATTGTTGTAGCTGCCCATGTTGTACACAAGAAGCCAATGGGAAGGCAGCCAGGCCTCTTTGTTCCTTTTGAGCATGCCATCCTTCCCATATGAGGGAAAAATCTCACCTATTCCCTATAACTGCACTTGCCTGTTTTAAACTGTTTTAAAAGTAAAGACAGGTGGGAAGAACCCTGGAGAAGAATCTTGAGGAGCATATGTGTTTGCTTCTGAAGGGCAGGTGCAGGCAGACATCTCCCTGGTATGAAATAATGTTCCAGAAATACTTACTAAACAGACGGTGTGGCATGAGAGCTGCAAGACACTGGGTCACTTTCTCACTGTTGAGGCACTGTCCTTCTTTAGGATGGTATAGCTGACAGACTCCACAGTGAAGTCTTAAAAAGCATAATTAGAGATTAGAATGAGCAAAGATGATTTAAATTGAGCCCTGGTTTTGGGTGATATTAAAGACATATTTTAAAATTGTTGTAGTATCATATTGAAGTAGTAAGATGAAAAGAATATTGAAAAGATTGTATCAACTAAAATTGCTGAATCTGGGCTTCAAAAGATAAATTTCCCTGAAAGTAATCCAACCTTAAACACTTGGGAGCAAAAAAAAAAAAGAAAAGAAAACCACCCCAAATCCCCAAATGCAACCTCACCTCCAGAACTACCCAATCTGTTTTCTTTGAAGGGTTTGCAAGCAAACAAGCATTATTTTTTTTTTTCTTGAAAAACAGCAAGCAAAGAGAGTTTTAAACACACTCTGAACAAAAGTGGACTCAAAAAATTATTTTTTTTTGCCCATACAAGAGAAAAAAAAAAGGAAAAAAAGACAAGCGAAGTAAAGCCTGACTGAATATGTTTTACTTTACCATACATTGCTGCATCTTTTTAAAATCTTTAAGTTGATGGTTACCTAAGTAGTCTGTAAGTGCAATATTTTGCTGGAACTGTTTTAACACATATATGGAACGTTTACTTACTATTAAGAAACTGTTGCCTGTGGTTCTCTTATTAAAAATAAATGCAAGTTTTTCAGTAGTTTAGATATCAGTTGTCTTCAAGTGCATCTTGCACTCATCACCATTGTTGTTTAGTAACAATGTTACTTTGAAGCAAACTGGAAAAAAGAATTCCCTAAACTTCTTCCTATTAAAGAATAATGTTAATTGGTTAGTGCATATAGAAGAAGGTTATATGGCCCATTGACTTTATATAGATTGAAATGCTAAGCAGGGCTAAGTAGAAGCATCAGTAGGGAATAGAGGGTAAGTGCTCATCAGTTTTATGTTCTCTTTCCTATTTACTGCTTACCCCTTACAGTGTTTTACAACTAGATACACAAAGTTTTCTTGGGTGCTTCATAAATAAAAATGTATTTTTGTTTTTTTTTTTGGCTAGCCTGCCAGGTCAGTTGTGAGGGAAATAACACCTACAAATAGGATGCTTGTGGGCAAAAAAAGGAAAGGTACTTGCTCAGAGAAATCGCCTGAGAGCATCCAGGATAAGCAAGGGTAACACTATCCAAGACGTTTTTTGAGCCTGAGAGAAAGCCATTTCAATGGAAAAGGATTGTAGAGATTTGTAATGGAGGTGGTATCTGAGGATGTTTGCCAAATGTGTCAGTTTCACCTGAGGAAAATTATGCCAAAATTAAGGGTACAATCAAGGGACATCAACTATCTCTTGCTCTAATGCAGATCAAGAGGTCTGATTTACTGAAAAATACAAAACAAAAAATGGAATGGTGGTGACGTCACTGTGTCTAAAGGAGTTAAGTAGTTACTGCATTAATGACTAATTGATTGCTCACAGAGTAGCATATCCAAAAAAAACCCCTAAAACAACCAGCCAAACAAACCCCTTTTCTTTTGCAGTTGGGATATTTGGAGTACACAACTGATGGGTTACCAGGACTCAGCTGGTGGATGGCAGCGTTTGGTACCATGATAACTCAGCCTGTATGTTTCCACACAAGTTTCCACTAGATTTATTTCTTCTTTACTTGAGCATAAAATCAGAATTAAGCTTTCTTATCCATACTTGAAAGACACTAATGATAGTCTAGGGACTGATTGTAGTTCAGATTAAGATTTTCTACCACCTTCAGAAAGATAATGAAGCTTTTAGCTGAATATAAATATAACCCATCCAATGTGGATTGTGGTTATCTGAATACAGGACTTTGTCTGTTGGTTGTATTCTACTAAATAAATTTTGCAAGACATTCTCAGACTTCTAACTGAGACATTTTATGCAATATGTGGAGTCTGAGGCTGGAATTTTTCCTGTTATTGTTCACTGCATAAAATAAAAAATAAAATTAAAATTAAAGAATAACTGCCTTTAGAAAATACTTTTATATGATATTTAAAAATTAGGCCTGTTTCTGGTCTCAGTGAAAGTCAATGATGAAGTTATGAAAGCAAATTAACATGTATTCTAATTTTTTTGATCCTCTTAAAATACAAAACCATTCTCTGAAATCCCACTTGTCTTGACATCAGAAAAAAAAAAAAAAGTCTTCTAATGTTGATTTGTGGGATCTGGGGAGGATGCAGCAATCCTAGGTTCACAGAAAGATTTTCTCATTCTGCAGTCAGTCCCCCAAGAAGAAAGGTTTCACTCAAGCTAATCCGAGGAAGCTTTTTCACAAAGAGCTGGCATTGGAAGATGTGAAGGATCTGACACATAATAGCCATTTGCTGTCTCTAAAATGAAAGATACAACTGAGTTCAACCAATACTTGGCTTTTCCCTGCAATCACTAGAGAGCGATTGTGTGGTATACACACAGCTGGTACTAATGGCAGATTCCTCTCCCAGTGCTCTTCGGGGAATCCAGCATAGATGAATCCCCTGGAATTATGTGATTTGCTGGTACAGCACTTTGCATCTAAGGAAACACTTCATAAATGTGCAAGGACAGATTGAGGGGTGCTGTTATTTTAAAGAAGTCATGATCAAAGAGGAAGCACTAGCACATGGAAGTAACTTTCCTAAAATTAGTCATCTTATTTTAATTTATGCTTGTATTTTTTTTACTCCTTCTGTCTTTGTCCCTGCAGTAAGACTTCCATCCTTATTGGAATTCCCCAGAGCTAAGTTCAGAAATCAGTCACTGCCTCCCCTAACATTTCCTGAATATTTTTCCTCCATTCCTAACTTGAGGCTGGTGTTGTAGTTTTGGGCCATAACTCCCACTGGAGTATTAAGGTGTACAGAGACAAGGAATCAAGAGGTAATTGATGTTCTTAATAAACTCCTAGTCTCCTTACTATTAGTGAGAAATTATTTTTTTAATTATTTTACTGTATGTCAAATATATAACATGTCGTACCTTGGTGTATAATTGTTGTTTAATTGGTGTTTTATTCCTTGCATTGAAAATTATGTCAGGAATAAAATGCCAATATTTCTCTCGTAATTGACAGCTCATTTCTGTTATATATTAAGGAGGATTAAAACATCAATTTAATGATGATAGTGTGACATTTTAGATATTTGACCCAAGCTTCAAGTGATAGAACAACTTGTGGGCGGAGGAACTCTATTCCTCTTATAGAAATGATGTTAATTAGTTGCAATATTTATATGTGAAGAGGAATAAAAGAGAGAAGGGGAACTTGCCCTGTCAAAATGTTTGCAATTTAATATCAGTGTTTGGCAATTATTAAAAAGGCACAGACACAGAAAAGTTTACACCAGTGGAAATATGATCAGTGTAGCTGTTGATACCTGGAAATTGCTGGCCTTTGTCCACCAATCCTGTATTTGTCGAATCCTCTGTTCTTTCAGGTGACAAAGGTCGTAACTTTTAACCCCTGCTGCCTTCTCAGATGGAGGAGGTTATGATAGGTAAAATAAAACACATCCTCACAAGGGATTTCATTATCTACTTCCATGCAAAGTGCTCATGGACGTGCAGTGTACCACCATTTAGGTAGCTGAACCTTGCTGTCCAGGAAGCTAAACATCTATAAATCATAATTTGTATCAATTTATCTCTGAAAATGTTTGACTAGGAATTTTTGCATTTAAAATGTCTGAAGGTAACTAAAGGTGCAGCTTTCCTGATTAGTTTCAACGGTCGCCTAGTGTGAAGGTAGATAAAGATGAAACATGGGTGACAAGAAAAGGTCATAGCAGATTTCTCATAGAAGATAGAGTAGATCCGTGTTGGACACTTCTGATGGGTCTGTCCAGCTGTCTGAGAATTACAGCCAAAATGCCAATGCTCTCCAAGCAAAGTCCAGATGTGACGGAAAACTGGAGCTGATGCACTAATTTCCATTTGCTGTATTTGGAAAACCTGGTGAAAAGGCAAAAGACTGGAAATTCTGCCCTGTGTTACAACAGCATCTCAGTTCCCTTTTGTCACTTAAACTACTTGAATTCCAGATATTTTGCAAGTGCCAGCTAGTGATATTCTAGTGCCCTCTGTACTATTCATGTTTTACCTGCCTCATTATGTGAACTCTTCCCCACAGCCTAGATCTTATATTCTCCTGCTTCCTTTACTGTATTTTCTACCAGAGTGCCACAATCGCCTCCGTCCCATTCCCCAGGTGGTCTCTGCATGTTTCAGTCTCACTAGATTCATCCTTGCACAATTACAACCTGTCTTAAAGACGTGGGTTTTGTGCTACATATACTGAAGCCAAATGACCAAAGTATCAATTGCCTCTTGTTGTTCCATCTCTTCAGCTTCTACAGTGGTCTGCTCTTGGATGAGGAGCAGTGAGAAAAGAAGACCACTGCTGATAGTATTAGAAAAGTAATCATTCTTTCACAGGTACCACTTTAAACCAGCAGTCAGTAACTAGTGATGAAGGTAAGATGAATTCTCTGTCACATGCCTGATCCTCACACATGTAGAGAGGCAAACTGTTCTTGCTCATGCAAGCAGCCATACAGATTTGAACAGAAAGGACAGCTGTGTGGAACCTCATTTTCCCTTAGCATATGATATTCCAACAGCCTGATCCAGAGGTCACTGGAAACATTAGGAGTCTTTCTGTTTGCATAAATTTTTTCTGGTTTAGATGAATATGAATAAACAAAATATAAAGGGCATTCAAAATTCTTATTTGGTAATTCTTGTTGATACAACCAGTCTGATTGCCTATATGAACCTGAGCTGTAAACAAATGCAAATAATAGGTGTGTATTTTTTTGAGTCAACCTCAAATGCTCCAGTTACTTACAAACTGAATCCTTATTTGCAGGCCAGCGCTGCATTACGTCTGTCTCAAGAATACGTTTCACAGAGTTTAGTCTCACTGCAAGAAGTATTTCTGTTACCTAAAGCCCAGGCTGTAAAGGTTTTGAGGTCCAAACAAGAAATTGTATGATTGCATGTGTTCCCCAAAGGCAGGTGGCCAGACTAGCTCATTGCAGAGATGCTACAAGTCTCATACACTTTAAGAATCACTCTGCTGTATTGCAAATGACACCTTTGTAAAAGACTTATAATTTTTCCCTGCATAGAACTTACATTCTGAAGAAAGCTTGTCAAAACATAATTGTAATTATGTAGCGCAATATTTTGTAGATTTAAAGATGTTTTAAGACTTATTATATTTCAGAAGCTTCCAGATTGGAAACTACAGAAATGTGTAACTACATTGCTTTTGTCTTTTTAGTTCTCACGACAATTGTTTAACCTGTTTTGTTTCACACCTGTGCTAATCCTCTGATTCTCCTCGTAGTACTACTAATCAATGAACTCTCGTCTTTTAGTAAAGTCTTGCAGTATTGATACAACCTTGTGAACTCCACTAATAATGCATAGACTAAATCATCCCAGAGTTTAAAGACTGCTAGCTGCATATCTTGCCTTTTCTGTATGTACGTTGAAAAACAAGTGTCTAGATAATAGGAGGCAAAAATAACTAAAAAAGAAGAGAGACGTATCTCTAGCCTAAACAAAACAGTGTATTTTTAATTGAAATAACATTCAGTAGAACTGAACATCAAAACATTTAACTTTTTCAAAGTTTTCAGCATTAAAGAATTAAGATGAAACACAATTAGGAAACAGAAAACTGCAACATTGTAGAGGATGGTCACTTTTTGTATGTCATGTGGCTTTAAAAACAAGTCAGATAAATGATGATGCCATTAAAACTGAACTAATTAAAGAAAGCTTCTTTTAAGAACTCATTAACTGCAACCTCATTTGCATAATGATGCATATTAATTAAGTTTTAATGAATCTGAATTTGCACCAAGCCTATTCATGTTGGCTTTGAAACAAATTGAACAAATTAGTTAAAAGCTTTTTGGAATCTACTTTTCACACCAAACAGGATATGAATGCAATCATCTCCACAAAAAAGAAATATTTTTCTTTTAATTTAATTCAAAGGTATGCAGACCCATCTATTAATTATTTTTAAATGCAATAATTTCCACCTTTTCTTTGCAAAATCAACAGTATTACTCATTCTTGAGCGGCATGTATTATAAATGTATGTTGTGGGATAAAATCATTACAGCCAATTTATTGAAAATAAGGTGGAAACATTTGACTTCAGGGTGCATTTAGTTTACTTAATACACGGATTTCAATTTTGTTGCTAACCTTTAGGCATTTTGGCTGTCTGCAGAACAACCACTAAAACTGTATTTTTTATGTTGCTATCAATTTTTCAAGATATATGTAAAATGCTAAATTGCTCTTATAATACCCATTTCCTAATGTAAGATTTCACAGCATCATAAGTCTTATAAGTATTATAGGAAAAAAATTATATGCTTTTAAAAGCTGCATGTTCTTGCTTTGGTGTTGTTGGATCTTAATTTTTTTTTCTCCATACACACAGGCATACACACACGAGCAGCAGAATCCAATTTTAACAAGTTTGCTTTCAGCTCATAATAAAAACCAGAATTACAGCAGAAACACTATTGATTTCCTTATACTCCATTGTGTCTTCATCAAGAATGAAGAGATTTATGTAATTACTGCTCCATCTTTTGTTGTTAGAGAGCACTTTTTTGTAAGTCAGCAGATACAAAGGCTGGAATGCTTTTATTGTTGAGATTAAAAGATCATTTTTTTCTCTTTCCGTTAAACTGTTTTTCTGTGATAGGTTCTTCAGGGAGGCTGACAGTTAGGAAGATACTATACATTGAAACCCCACAGTTTTAACATAATTTTTCCAGCATTTTATCTTGTCACCTTCTTTTCTTATCAATAAGGCAACCAAAATACTCTGAACACCCCCCCAAATAAACTCCTCTCTTTAATTCTCTTTTGTTTCGTTGTCCATGGTGGTATCCTGTGCTGCTAAGCTGATACCAATGCAGATTTCCTGCAGTAAAATACTTTGAATCCTTTTATACTTGTACAAATTACAAGATGTTGTATTATCATCTCCTAATGATTTTAAGTTTTAGTTTCCATTCCCCTTTCATCAACCATTTATCTTTCCTATTAATGAATAAACTTATACTTGAACATTTAATATCTGAGAGATTTGAGGACTGTGTTCTAGAACTGTGCAAATTCAGTGGTGCAAATCTCTGCTGAGTGTCCATTCCCCTAGTGGGAACTATCCGTATTGTAAAAGGCAATGAACCTACTGCCAAAATTTTAAGGAATTGCAATACTGGATTATAGAGGCCAAGAAATGCCTAGTTATATTGTGGTTATTTGCCTCACAATTAATGAGGCAACTGTATGTAAAACTTTGGAGTAGGAAAAAAAAAAGATTTAGATCACGATTGTGAAATCGGCAGAGACTCGCTTTGATTTTCTTCACATTTGTTATCAGAATTTCTACAATATAACCCTCAAATTTGAGAAACACACTGTCTTAAATTGTGTGTCATTGTCCAGGGTAAAAATGTCATCAAGGCTAAGAGAAATGTAGACTTCTCTGTGATTTTGAGGGCAATGATTATATTGAACAGTGACGTTAAAATAAGACATTTCCCCATTTTTTGCATTTTTTTTTAAATTCTTGTACTTTTATGGTGTACTGTAACTTGAAAACAAAATGAAGCTATTAAATATTTTAAGTACCATCTGATTTCCAAATAGGAATAAATTTTTATGAGATCACAACCTGGAATAAAGAAAAAGAATTGCTCTAAGTTATAGAGTCATAATTCTTTTGAATTTTAGGATCCTGGATTAACCAGTGAACATTAACACCATTATAATAACCTATAATTAAAAAAATAATAGAGGCACTTGGGACCTTCCATTATGGTCTCTATTTAAGCAGACAGATATCATTACAGATAATAGTTTTATATTTGCCAGAAATGCAGTCACCCTAACCTATAGGCTGCTACTGTAACCTGTCATGTAACCCATTGCTTTGTATATCACACTTGAATATTCATTTTTCTGGCCTTAAAGATTTTAAGCTTCTTGGAGACATAAAGCACAATTTGCAAGGGATGTTTGCTTTGTTCAAGATTACTTTTAATCTTATTTATCTGATTGCAGGAAGCTTTTCCTTGGGGAAGTATTTAATGGACTTTTTTTTTTTTAATACAAATTTTGTGTGCAGAGCTGGTTTCTTTTGGGGGAATTTTGACAGAAAGTGTCTTCCTTGGGGGAGGTCAAGAGTCATTGGTATTAAACTAGACAAGCTGGTAGAGCAGTGTTAATGGAAATGGAAAGCAGATGTTTGGTAATTAGGGGAGATGTGAATGACAAGGCTTGAGAGGTACGGTACACGCGCTGGCTGGCACAAAGCAGCTGTTGTTACCGATTTCACTGTCAGAAATGTACACAAGTCAGACCATCCCCTGTGAGTTTGCCATAGCAGTGACAATTAGAAAAAATTGTATTTGATTAAAATAAGTAATATATCATACAGAGTAATTTTCGTAACATTTAGAAATGGCCTGTGTTAAAGTCCAGGAAAATGAACTTAGATGTAAATGAAGCTTGGTGAATTGACAGCCCTTAAAAGTAGTGGAAGTCAGGATGAGTACTGACAATTGATTCTAAAGCTCTCTAACCTGACAGAGAGAAAAGGAAATAATTTTGTCTTCTGAAGGGTAAAAAGAGAATATTTGAAAATTGAAAATTAAGAAATGAATTCATTTTTCTAACAATTCTGTATTTAGCAGAGAATATTCTAATTTTATTTAGGTGGTGCTAATGCATTTATTTAACAGAATTTTCGTTAGTTTTTTATTCATTTTCTATTAACAGAACTTTTGTCCCTCTTTTTGTTGTGAATTGTTTAATATAAATTCTATGGAACAAGTTTTTTACTTCTTTTTTTTTTTTTCTTTACTATCAGAAAGCAATTCAGTTGAGATAGACCAGCATAAACTGTGATAATAATATAACTATTATAGCTGATCCTAGATAGCTCTTCTCCATTAATTTAAATGAGAATTCTACCTCCAGTTTCCATTAGTCATCTTCAAAATCTTCTGTGGTAGGTACTGTGCATGGACAAAAAAATCATGATCTCTCCCTATTTTTACTGGATTCAGCATGTTTATACCTGGATGGAAAGGTTGTCACATCCATCATCAAAAAACACTGGGCTCATCTCGAGTTTACTATGGTTTTCATCCTACTGCCATTTGAAGTCTGTGGTGTTGCAAGCTGCACTACAGGAATAAAAAGGTTCCAGGCTTTCAGACGTTAAGCTATGCCCCATTCAGTCCATCAGTGTTGACTGCCTCAAATAAAGAAAAAACCCTCCTTTTTCATTAGTGTTGAGAGGGAAGTTTGAATCTTCTTTCCTCTTAGCAGTTATTTCCCCTTATGTTAAATCAAGCTATATTTTCAAAGCAAAATTCTGGTGATATTAATTTACAGTGTCCACATATGCCTACGACACTGGTTTCTAAAACACTTTGGGGAACACTAGATGTGAAAGATATAGCAATAAAATGCACATCTTTTTATGAATAAAGTCTATTTCAAAAATTCATTTGATAATTGTAGAAATATAATGGGCCAAAAATAATAGAGATGATTCCTTGATGCATTGTTTTTAACTTGATACTTGCATAAGGGATATCTGAATTAGATCTCTTTGTATACGTGCAATTAAAGTTAATTATGTTTAAGTATGTTTTAATTCATCTGTCCATTTGTGAATGAAAATTTCTTCCCATCTACAGTAAAGGCTATTAAAAGTATTAGCTTTCATAAATGGGATTTAAAGATTTTAGAGCATTTTTATTTGCTTTAGAAAATAATTTCCTCTCCCTGGCACATACACACATGCATTGACATGCACACATACTTCCCATGTAGTAATGTTACCATTTCATTTAAGAGATCTCCTGCGAAATAAAAACAACAAAAAATTCAATATAAATCAACAATCTCTTCTTTGAGGAAAGAATCATTTGTGAAGTTTGTTACAGCAAAAATTTTAAGTGACATTAAAATACATTCCCTGAGTTGAAAATAATCACTTTTCTTTGGACATGTCAAAGAACATAATGTATTTGCAATCGTAGACATTAAGATTCTGATAGAAATTGCAACCTCTACTTTTAAATTACTTAATTCCTTATTTTAGTTTTTCACCTTCTTCTGCTGTATAATTTTATATTAACATGTAGGGGAAAATTCTGCCTTTAGATGTGCCCCTGTAGCTTCCATTAACTTGAATGCTGTTCTGTATCTCAAAGAAAAGTCAAATTTTGATCGATACTATGTAACATTTTTCCTCTTATGTGTTCAGCCAAATGCAGTGTTAATTTAAAAATAAAAGTGGTTTCATTACACCTGAGTGAAGTACGTATAATTTTAGGCTGGTGGGTCAAAAGAAAAGATCAAATGCTTGGCAAGTGGTGTAGGACTATTTTTTGTTCAGTTAATGACAATTTTGCCTGAAAAATACTTCACTCTTGGATGTTATAGGACTGTTTTTAATACAGGTATGCTTTGTTAAGCCAACTGAACAATGGAATCAGAGATTACAACTAGAAGGGATGTGAGATCATCTAATCTTCCGTGTGCCCTATAATCCCTTTTTAAATATATCTACAGATGGTGTTTTAACACCTCTTCTTAGTGATGGTTTAGCTGCTGGATTGTTCTTACTGCTGACTGAGCTTATTTCCTTTTAATTTTGAGCTGTTTACTTAAAGAGTTATTGGTCAATTTGAAATTAATTTTAAATAAGAATGAAATCAAAGCTAGAATATGGCAAATTGGATCCAAATCTTCCCTCCCTAGTCATGAGAGCAGAAATTCTGAGATCAGATCTTCATGAAGTGTAAATTGCAGAGTAGTGGTGCTGCATGTGAAGAAGCTGTTGTGTGATGAACTGGAGAAACTGGTTCCATGAAAGCAGCAGAGCTGCTGATAGCTGGGTTTGCAAAGACATTACTTGGAGATGCTGTGTTAGCAGTGACTGCTGTGGGAGAAAAGATGGATTAGATGAGAGCGTTTGGGAAGCGGGCTCTGTGATTCGGCTTGTCCTGCCTAGACAGCTATGGATGCTGCTTACAGGTTTTACTTTAGACTGTAGCTTCTAGTATGACCTGGCCTCATGGCCAGCTTGGGTTAGGAAGAAGGCATTTCAGTCCTTTAATTCCCTAGGAAATTTCTCTATGATCAAGAGTAATTAGTTTTGTGAAGATGCACATGACATTTTCTTTTGGCATCAGTGGATAACGTAGTTTTTGGTTATTTAGACCATTAGACCATAATGGTACTATAAAAATGGGCCATGACAAAGGAATGAAAGCTGATATTTCATCACTGCCAGTGGTAATTCTTAGTAATCTCTCAAATTAAAGAAGTGCTCAGACTGAGTAGTTAGCTAGTGTATATGACATTGCTTCTACATCTGTTTAATACAAAAAGAATTGGATCTCACTCAGAAATACAGTCAACATAATTTCCAGAGGAGGGGTAAAACCAGGAGTATTGAAACCTTCTGTTTTCAGATCAGTATTGCTGTTCTGTAACTAAATGTTCAGCTGGTGCAATACGAGTGTTGAAGTCACTGACTGAAGATCCATTCCTTTACTTCTTAGCCTTATAAGGGCCAAGACAGGCTTTGGGGTTTCCTGTGAGCATAGGACACATGGATTAGGATCTTAGTGCTGTGGTTTGGAAAGAAGCAAGTGATGAAAAGGATTCACAGTGAGACAGGTGCCAGGACTCCGTCCATCACACATTAAACAGGTCAATGAAAAATACTGAAATTAATCATGGGATGTTTTGTTTGAAGGATTTGGGTGGGAAGTGGTAAGAGGAGGGGGCTAAGTAGAGCATATGGAGTGAGATGTGCCTTACTATTGAGAACTGGACTCTGACCCTGCTTGTAGTTGATGAGTTGGAAAAAGGCCAAAATGAATATACTGAATTTTGAAAACAATCTCTCTGATCAACTATAATAAGTGAGAGATTATTTTCAGTATATTATCTGTGTAGCAATGCTCTTTTAAATTGTTACTTTGAATTAATTCTAGCTACGTTTAATGGTATATTGGTTCAGCTCATGTTGGAACCAAGCATACATATATTTCTTGTATTTTGGCTTAACGTTTTTCTACCCAGTGGGAACCAGAAAAAAAAATCCTAATGTATTTAAAATGTGATATGTAGAAAGGAAAACATAAAGAAATGATTCTCAGTTGGCTCCTCCTGCCATATAAATATGGTATAGTTACTTGATTTCTATAAGAATTAAACTCAAATGTTTTAAAATGCATGCAAATCCCTGCAGAATATATATGAAAAAGTCACTATAACTGTAGAAGCACTTCTGCTCCCTTGATAAATGGGACTTCTAGACCACACTTTATTGAGTCTCAGATTTTTAATAATTTGAATCCTGCAAGATTTAATTCTGCATAATTCTGTCTGAAATCAGCTTTTGATTGAGTTGTAATGGCTGTGTTATTGTAAATATCTCTTCATGCTAATGTTGTGCTGGAATTCAATAATATTTAGATGAAATTTCTAGCCTCCAGCAGTGTGGAAGCTGGATTTACAAAGCCTGAAAGTTTGTGTCAAAAAGTCGTTTATTTTTGGGAACCCATAACATGCGCTGTAATAAATGGTCATCCCAAGGTCCAATTTAAATATATACAGTAGAAGAGAGAACAGTTGACACAGTGGATTTTTTACACCCTTGAGCTGCTGGACTGAATAGTATTGATTGAGCAGGGTTTTGTAACCTTAACTGATTTTTTACTGTAATCATCTGCAGTGAGGGTAGGGTTGGTGACACCAGATGAGCAGGAATAAATCATGGTATCGGAACAGGCAGCCCATAGCCTGCTGCGCTGTACTCTGATGTTATAGCAAAAATAACCTATCTCCCAAAAACTCTTATTCTAGATGTGGCTTTCCAGTCACATCTTTTTGCTTTTCAGGCTGGAAAATACTCCATACATGCAGGGTAATTTTTTTTTAGTCCTTATATAATTTGTATTATTATGGTTTTTTCTGTGTAATGGTTGAAAGCCTTAGCACTTGCAAGGGAGAGGTAGAAATTAGATTAAAAGAACAAGTTCAAGAAATCCAACCAAAATCACTGAATATTTTAAGAAGTATTTATAAGGGGGACAAGAAAGAAGTCTGAAAATTGGTTAAAAAAATAAAAGGAATAGAGATATAACATGAAATTCCAGAAAATCAGGACATTTTTCCCTATGTACACATATATTCATTCTCCCACATATCTGCTTTTGAGTTTTGTGTCCCATTATGAACTATGGGGCTCCAGAGGGGCCTGGTTCCCTGATTGATAGACCATGGTCCCTCTTTCTGTAAACTGAGCCTTAGGAATAAAAATTTCCTATCACAGTTCTAAGTTTTGAGAACAATAAATACGATACATGCTGTGTATACATGAACACCGAGAAATCTCACCATTAGTATACACATAAAGAATAGTAACAATCAGATATGTAGGAGTAAAATATACTTACCAGGTGAAATCCTGGTCAGCTGACATCAGTGAAGCTCCCACTGATTTTTCTAGAGTCAGTAACTTTTGCCCCCTATGTTCTTATTCTTAGTGTTTACAGTATTCTGATTTAAATGTTTGAGTTTCTAGATTTTTACAAAACAAAGTACAGATATCCTGACATGTTTTTATTGAGGTTTGCAGTTCATCACTTCAATTAGGACCATGTATTTTTGTCATAATTTGTTTCAGGATAGATATTGAATATGCCTCACTGCATTCTTTCCTAAGTAGGATTTTTTGGTTTTAACACCTCCCAGCTATGTTGGTTAGTTCATATTTTAGGCTCCTCAGTCAAATACAATGCATATATATTCATATATGTCACTACTTGTCTTGCCACCCATCAGAGAAGTTCATATTTACTTGAAAACAGAAGTAATTCTCTAAACATATCCTCAAGTTCAGACACAAGACCTGATTCAGCAACAATATTCATACCATCAAACGTGGGCAAAACCAGGACATTTGTGGGCATACGTACCCTGAAATCACTGCTTTGACATATCTCCTCAGCTTCAAGCTGGCTGCTTTGGCTACTGCTGGCTGTATGGCTGCAGCAGTGTGCAGCTTGGCATGGTCTCTTCAAATCTGCCTTGCAGACCTCAGGCTATTAGCAGCATTGAGGCTTGGCTATGTAAACCAGATCCATCTGAAAGACTGTCAGAACCAGGACTGCAGTTCAGATCTGTGCTTCAAATAGCAGCTAGCTTTAGTCCAGGCTTTTTTACTGGATCAGAGACGTCTTCCATGTACAGTTATTTAAAGGGCTTATAAACTTAGAAACTATCAAGTCAGTTGATGCTGTTGCCCTAACATTTTGATTGATTTGATTGAAAAGCATAAGAAGAGATGAAAGGCAAATTTATCTTCCTTGTAGTGGGCAAAAATATCTCAGATTAAAACTGCAGTTAATATTTCAAGGCATCAGGAGACAGAGTTTTCTTCTGCTGCGGATCTCAATGGCAGAGAAGAAAATTTTTGTAGTGGTCCTAGTAAGGGAAAAAAGAAACGACACTTAGAACTTCTGTAGACAATGCTAATTTAGGAAGATTATCCTTCTTTCCCTATTTTACACGGGCTCCCCTTCTCCCCTTAAAACCTGAGATGAAATTTAATTATCAGCTTTGGTTGGTTGCTGGGGGTTTTCTGAGCCAGCTAGTACCTAATTTCCTTCTTTTTGTCTGCAAGCAAAAGGTGAGACTCTTTACAAGACTTATCCTAGTTCTCTTATTCCCTGTATCTGCTAGTCAGCCCTTGCTGATTATTTTTGCTGTATCAAGCTATAGTATATTAAAAGTGCTCTCCTCTCAAATGAAATGTCTTACAATTTAAATCTCACTAGGAGTGTCAGCATTGCCATGGGACATCTCCATCTTCCCAAAGCAAACAAAATTGACACAGTTGATTTGGTGTATAAATGTCTGCAGCTTTATTAAATATGCATTAAAGTGCAACAGTCATAAATTACATGCACTCAGCTCACTCAGAACATAATGTGTACAGCTAAATAACTTTCTGACTCTACAACCTAAGCAATAAGACCAACCTAAAGACGGACGGGATGCAGAAAGTGAGTTCCCTAAAGTGTTTGTCATTGAAGTATCATTTTATCACGCTGTTAAGCATCTCACCTCTCTTGTGTGGAGTATACATGAGTAGAGGAGGGAGGGGAAGGGGAAAGTGAGATTTCTGGATTAGTTTTACTTTAAATTATCCATTTCATTTGCTTATATGTGCCTTCCTAGACATGGAATAATGAACACTTTGCTTCTTAGATATTTCTGTTTGTTTCAGAGAAAGAAAATCTTCTCAAATAAAGAAATATTTGCTGATTATAGTAATACTATTTTATATCTTATATTTTCATGGCAATTTTATCATATGATGTTCATATATTTCAAAAGCTGGACATATATAGGAATAAACCCTTTCCTTTAAAAATTCCCCATTTTCCTGTGTTATGACAAAATGTAAATTGTATGCACTTCTCCACCAGAGTATATTCTAGGAAAGAATGATTTCTCAGCATGAAACAAAAGGGACACTGTTTTAGAAAAGACAGAATGCAATTACTTGCATTCCTAAATACATGCCCATTATACAGTGAAGTGTCATGACCTGTTGGTGCCTGCATGTACTGTAGTACTTCTCCAAATTTGATCTGAAACCTGACTTTAATGGCCTTTCTTCCTCCCAATATAATGATTTTTCAAGGCAGATGTAAATTGTACTGATAACATTAACCATTACACTTTGTAGTACCTGTGTTTTCCTGAACTTCTTTCTTCTGATAACTGACCAGTGTCAGCCCAGATCACTTTCTGGTAACGCTCAATACTATGTAAGCATCTGCTGGCCATGGAGTGAACTATACATTGCAGCCTTCCCATTATCACTCAGTTCAGGTTTTTGGTAGTTTGTTCTTTGTCTTTGTTTGGTTTTTTGTTTTTTTGATTTTGTCCGGTGTGATTTGATTTTTCTTAAAACACTGTACTGAGCAGAAAGAAGATTTAGTTGCCTTTTTCTGCTTCTTCTGACTGAAGTCCTCTCAAATGTCCTTAGGATCAGTGCCATTTTTAAAAAGAGTATTCCTTTGCAAAAATAGCTGGAACATTTATAAGAAATTAGCTTGTATTATGAAAAGCAAGATAGCAAGACACTAACTTTCTGACAATATCTGTAATTCGTGTTTATTTTATTTCCCATTGATTTATTGCCATAAGTCTCTTGGCTCTTTCCCAAACATCTCCTGGCAACAGAGTCAACCAAATTAATTTTGTGCAAGAAAAGATCTACTATGGTAACTTAAAGTCTGTCTTCATCATCTGGTTAATGATCTCTTGTGTGCTGCTCTATACTTGCTTTATTTTCCCTTGCTTGACAAATATGAAAGGAAAATCTTGGAATACATGTTATAGCTGTGACCTTGCTTCTGCCTTTTGAGATCACCTTTAATCTCCCATGAGCTGTCATATTGGAAAGGGTCCTTCCTGAAGAATTTTTATTCTTTATCCTCTATAGATTAGTTTCTCACTTGTCTATTTCTGTTTCATAGCTAATCCTTGTTTAAAATTTACAATTTCCTGATATACATTGCATAAAATAGAGTAATTTTTTTTTGTGCAGCTATTACTAGCTGAATTTAGAGAACTACTGTGTTCTGAAGCGTGAGTTGATCCTGTATCTTTAACTATATTTCCTCAGTAGTTTACTATTGACTTCTTAGCATTTAAAGCTTTGCAAATTTTTTTTTCTAATTGCAAATCAAAAGAAGTGATCCCCATTTAAACATTAAGGAATAAGTTTTAGCCTTCTTTCTAGTTCTTCTGACCACTTCTAAAATGAAGAAAACACATTATATCATAGCATACATTTCACATCTTGTGCTGGAAATATAGATAGTGTAGAGCTTTTTTTAAGCTCTGGTTGGTTGTTGAACGGATAACACTACTTAAAATGAAGTCCTTACCAGTTACTCAGTGACAATGACTATACTGCTGTAAAGTTTTTGAATAACTTCAGCAACGAGATGCCATTTTAGCCACCTATGTATTATTCTTTACGTGAGATATCAGGCTACCATCTCTGTTTCTGTTTGTCCAGACTTAGCAAAGCAGTTTTCACTTCATGAAACATAACTGAAAATAAGTAAGTTTTTGGAAATTTTTGTCACTCTACTAATCCAGATGTTTTCTGTGTAGTGACTGGAAAATTGAAGGAAATATTCCAAAGAAAAGAGAAATACTCTGTGTGGCTTCTGACTATTTTCAAATCCTTTTATTGCCAGCAGTGTGCTTTACAACTCATCAGTTCACAGGAGCCTATCTGTAACTAGGTGAAGAAGGCATGCAAAAGGGTATTCTCTAAGAGATGACCCAAGAGACAATTTGTAACCTTGATAATTAAAACTAATTCTGAAACATGTACTGCTGAACTCTTCACAAAATACATGCTCTTCTGAAGAGTTTGCAGTGGTAGAAAATCAAAACTGCTGTCTAAAAACTGAATTTTTTCTGATGTTTATAAGATGTTTTCAGACCAAACCTTTTCAGACCTGGCCTTTTGCCAGAAGCCTCACAGTGATGCACTAAACATATAAAAATAAAATGTAAAAAATTTGTGACAGACCCTCCACGGTTAGACTTCAGCACATGACAGACATTGCAGTTCAGATGATAGCCATTGCAGCCAGTGGTGACCTGACATCAGAAGGTCTGAGAAGACAATGACATCCTTTGGGACCAATAAGGCTGGCAAACACCTTTAATCGTTGTTTACAGTGTGTGGTTTGTGGTGGGAAGAGGAACATTATTTGACTAAAAGTTGTATCTCCTATATGTACTGCTGACCCGATCTTTTTCCTTGAAAAGTTTCTGCCAGGTGACCTTTGCTGAGTTCTGTAACCTTCTGACCAATCAACCCCTATTGTCCAAAAATGTGAGAGAGAGAGGAGAGAGGGCATTCTTTGTATGCAAGAATGTATAGCTCACGTTGTATCAAACGGTTGAAAATAAAGCACAGTTGCTACACAACAGTTACAATTGTCTCCTGGAAATATATAACTTTTTTCCCTTTTCTACTCTTGTAACAATAGCATTACAAGCTACATGGTATTTTCCAGACAATCTGTGTGCCCAGACGTGGCAGAGTTGAATTACTGTCCTGCTCTTTAAAGAGATAATAAACTAGTTTCATGTATGATGTAGCAGAAAATGAATTCAGGAGGGAGAAATACATACAGCTACATTCAGGCTGTTAGATAAGTCTGAATATGATTTTGGGAACAGAAAAAAGAAAAATATCTTGCTCCTACTATCATAAGATACTAGTCAACTACCTAGGATAAAAAAGGAAAGAATAAAATTTTGTAATTGCATATTTCAGTTTTGTAACTGCATATCTAATACCACTTTCAGCATGGTTGTTTGCATGGAAAGGAGCAAATCATTCGAACTGGTGGAATTTGCAGAGTGACAGATTACTGATGAAATATGTTTCAGATGGAAAAATAAACAGGTGTAAATGTTAAGTGCAGGGTCCATTTCAATGGCCAAAGGTAGTTTTGTGTACCTAGGAACAAAGAAGTGTAGGATGATGTTGTGTGAGAAACAACTTCAGCAAGGATTTATTTGTAATTTAATATTTTAGTTAGTTTTTATATTTTAATATTATGTAATTTATTTGTATTAATAGTCCTATGTGCTCATATTCCCAGTGAAGTGCAGTAGTTCAACATGTTAATGGTACCTTCAGGGGCCAATATAGAAGGTTGTTTTAGAAATAAGGGAATGCGTTCATTTTATATTTGATACGGAAAGAATAGCTCCTGAAATAAGGTGTCCATTCCAGATACTCATGATTAGAAAGAATGCTGATATGTGGAGAGCTTGAGATTAAAACCACTACAGGATTGGTTAACATTGTGAAAGACACCTCCTACAGAAAGTACACTTGAAGTATTTCAGACTGGTTTAGAAACGTGTTTGGGGAATATGACAGGAATTCTTATCTATAAGGTACAACTAGAAAAAAACCTATAGTTGTTAATAGTTGAAGCTAAACAGAAGATGACAAGAAATTGCATACTCTTCAGCAGCAAAGGTACTTAATCACAAAATAATTTTCATTGTGGAAGACAATAAATCAGGGAGGAATATTTTTGTCTAAAGATTATATGTGAATATAGGTCAGCAGATATGTAGTTAAAGTAGAATTGAATATTAAAAATGCAGTACTATAAAAAATAAAATTTTTAAACTGGAAAAAATATGAAGCAAATATGATAACCAGAACTGATACCATAGAGCAGCCTTTGAAGGTGATTATTTTCTCTTCTTGAAAATATTAAACTACAGCCTATAATGCCAAAGCAAGTCACATATTGTTGGTGAAATATTGAAACCTATGTTAGTGAACACAGTGTAGTTTGTGTTACTGTAGGCCTTCCACTGATTTATCAAACCAGTAAAATACACCAAGAGCTCATCTTATGTGTTTAATGTTTGTTATATTGGTGCCAGAATACCTGGATAAACAAATGAGTGAAAATGTATAATGAATAATAATTATCATTATTTAAGGGGGCACAGATATGATGAGCAACAAAATTCTACTATTTGTTTTGTATTTGAGACAAAGTTCCTGGATTTTAACTAAGAACCAGCAGTTTCTTGAAAACATTTACACTGAACTTCCACAGTTCGGTGTTGCAGCACCTAAACACCTTCAAATTCTTTTCCTGAATCATGCTGAATTTCCTGAATGTCTTACAATTATTCATTCCTTGAGTTCCTTGATGAATTAGTGCAAGATGCTTAAAAAATCCTAACTGATTTTGGAAGGTTTTCTTTTCTGATGTGTCATTTTAAACTAAGGATTAATTTTGCCACAATACATTCTTGGTTTTAAATCCTTTCTCACCTTGGTTCTCTAATTTAGTCCTTCTAATTACTCCTTCTAATTTAGTCCATTCACTAACTTCTATACTTTTCTGCTTAAGAGGAATGACTTCAAGGTGGATTTCTTTTTTTTGATCAAAGGCAGTTGGACATTTTTCTGTGCTGTTTTGGGTGAAAAGAGTCCTTGGACTGCATCTCTACAAATAAGATTCCCCATGAAAAGGAGTGCTGCCCACTTTTCACTAAGGCTTCCATGTTTGTATTCTTTAAAAACATAGTTTAATATTTGTGTGTTATCATACGAAATGTGTAATGTGTAGCATCTTGTTTCCACAAAACCCCTGTGGAGACAATAATAAGATATAAAGTTGCAATTACATGTATTATATGGGATCGATTAGTTGAGCTGGGAACACATACCTGCATTTAAAACAGCTCAACCTCATTCTGAGTGTCCTTGATAATAAAATTTCTATTTATCTTTAGCATTTTTCATCAATTGATTTCCGTGTACTCTATCATTTACGGTTTCATGTTCAAATGTGTACTAAGAAAATGAGTTTCAAAGTAATAAAATCCCTGTAGCACAGGGTATGGTGGATACTTCTGAAGTTCATGTCAAGGGGATCCTCAGATGATACCACAAGTCAAGCCCCATGAAGTTGGTGCCAAAAAAGTCAACTTCTTCACCCATCCAGGAAACAAGCTGCTCTTGCACTCTGCATTTGTAATACTTTCTCCTTTTTTTGCCCCTTGAAATGCGTTTTCCCCCTGCTCAGATTTTTGTTGTTCAGTTAAATCTTTCTTAGAAAAACTGAAAGCAATAGAGATGCCCCTTGCAGTGAAACTGTCCAGAAAACCATCACTCAGTTTTGGTCAGAAAATACAGAACCCTCTGTGTTAGAGAGAGAGATTTATTCCCTTGGGTTTTGCTACTCTGAGTAATAGGGGAGAAAACATTCCAAACAGTTGGAACTGGCGATAAGATCAAACAAAAACATAAGAGTATTTTGAGTACTGATTCTCTGAGGTACTTGATGGAGAAAACCAGATATAGGATCTGATGATCTGGATCAGAGACATGAACCTTTTGCTCCCAGGTCTGTTGCTTATATATTAAGGAAAAGGGAATCAAACTTCGGTGTATGTTTTGGAGAACACACATTTTTGCCAGCATAGCTTTGATGGACTAAGATGATTCTGTGGACATGTGTTCATATACACTAGAGATTCTCATGGACTGGATCATAATTTAATTCAAAATGTCAATGGACAAGTAAAGAATAACAACAGCAACAACAATAACAATAATAGTAAAAACATGCACAGAAACATCTTAAATTGTTCTCTTAACCTAGGCTTTCACAATTTTTTTTCTTATGTCTCAAGGTTGTTTCTTTCTTCTTTTTTTTAAATGCTAATAGATAGACAAGCTATCAAATAAATCTGGAAGCAAATATTTTTGTGATGCTTTTTGAGCACATGCATCACATACACTTTCTTTGTGAGAGAATGGGAGATGTTTCTGAGGGAAATTTCAGTCATGCTTATAAAATGAGTGTAAATGTGAGTAAGTTAAAAACATGTTGTTGCAGACTAGTAAAAATTTCAACCAGAACTGGCCCAGGTTTCAGATGAAATACTAAACTAACATTGTCTAGTTATACCTTTTAAAAGCTGAAAAGAGGTAATATGAGTTATTTTGTATGCAGTGACTGCAAACAGTGTTCCTGCTCAACATTTTTATTTCACATTGAGCCTGGAATGACCACAGAACATCAAAATAAATTGTAAGTTCTGCACATAATTTTGGCAGGGTTTTTTTTTTGTTTTCTTTTCTTTCTTTTCTTTCTTTTCTTTCTTTCTTTCTTTCTTTCTTTCTTTCTTTCTTTCTTTCTTTCTTTCTTTCTTTCTTTCTTTCTTTCTATTTTTTGTGTTTGTTTGGGGTTTTTTTGTTTTTGCTTGGTTGTTTTGTTCAACAAACGTGCTGTGGAGTGAGAGTCTAATTAATATCTGATATTTGTATTGTGTGTTTTATTCTGGGCACTAATCTTATGGACATTCTAAGTGTTTTGGTTATTGATGCTGTGGTTTCATAAGAAATATGGTGAATCTATAGGTTTAAAAAGAATGCAGGATTTTCTTAATTTGTTAGAATGCAATGAGAAAAGGCTATTCCTTGATTTGTTGGTGGTTTTTTTTTGTTTGCCTGAAATGTTGCAGTTGCAAGAGTACCCTTCAGGTCCAATAATTTGTTTTACAGAAAGTCATCTTAATTAGCTGCATTGTGCACAAAATGTGCTATAAGTGTATCTGATTATTTTACCAGATTGATCAGATACATTTTCACTGTCTAAGTGGTAGAATATTTGATTTCCAAAAGTAGCATAGAACACCGTTTGAACAGGAAGTTTTACAGGTATTACTAACTTATCTGTGTCATATAAGTGAATCTAGAGGTATTGGTGCAACAGAGAATTACAGCAATCTTATTATTGACTTAAAAAATGAAGATATTTGAGTGACTTGCATAGGGATTTTCCTGGAAAAGCAGAATTTTCATTCTAAATTGGAGCCTGGAACTATCTGAAGGAAAACAAAAATATTGCCTAAGAGCCGGGTGAAAACATTTCTTATGAAGTAAAGTAAAAATCTAAGAACTCACAGATCAAGAAAGAAGTGCATTAACAAAACAATTGTTTACTCATCCCTACAGAAAATTTTTTAAATACTATTTGGCCCTATTAAAGGGCTAATTTTAATTCATAGAAAAGTACTTACTCCCAACCTGCTCATATAGTGATGTCAGACTGAAATCTCTTGCACCTTGATCTCCTACAGAGAGTACTATGATAAACGAAGCATATATTTCTAATTAAGAGTCAATAAAACAAACTGTTCAACGTGTCCCTCTATTACTGTACTGGATGTAATTGTTTTTAAAATACTGAGCTTAATCCAGTATTTTAACATGATCTGGGGTTTAATCAAAATCATGATTACAGCATATTTTACGATAATGTCTCATTTACTCCACATTTCAAAACACAGTAGGATAGTATAGGAATAAAGGCTACATGACTGCTTCTGTCTCTACCACAGTTTCCCTGTGTCCGGGGAAAGATGTTACCCCTCTGCACCTCACTTTACAGATCTGTGAAATATGGATAATTATACCCTTCCTGAGCAGTTGCTTTGAGTTCTGTCAGTGTGCCACATATTATATTATCATCCACTTCTATTTCGTGATGCTATTCATTAGAACTTAGGAATTATTAAGCAAGCTATTAGGCTATAATTAAGGAAGTGGTGTCTGAGTATGAAGAGGTCCAAGTGAAAACTTATGCAGATAGCTAAAAGTACTGTCTAAAGATTTCTAGAGTTCAAGCTGAAAGTCTGTCCTGAGGCTGAACAAGCTCAAGGAAGATTCCTAGATGGCTTTACTTTGACAAAAGCAGAGAGATGGCTTTGTCAATTAATGAGGGTAATAACATGGCTGGTTACTGAAGTAGTTTTATCCTACCCAGCTGCATTATCTCTCTTGCCCAAATTAAGCTGAAGCCTCCTTTTTCTCATCCATAAGCATTTTTGATGTAAGAGCTTAAAGACGTGCATGTTAGGAATGTTTTCTATGGAAGTATATAGCAAGCAGTGTGCAACCATTTTTTCAGGAACAGTAGTTTTTTCCCCATGTGTGGACAGAGACTGGTCTTCCTGCTGTATCATGGTCATATATGGTCATATAAATAATATGATTTATCTTTATATTAATCATATATTGAAGACATAATTATAAGGCATAACCATGTAATGCAGAACAGTTTATCTCTGAACCTTACAGCTGGCATCTTGTGAGCAGTCATCAAATTGTCTGTGTTTTCTTCCTGAGGAGGGAACAAAGTCTTAGCACTGTTGTGTGTTTGTGCTCTGGTACTCTCCTGTGATCCACTTTGTTTTAAAGACAGCTGATAGATCCCACAGTGTCAGTGCTGATGAGACTCTCCTTCCCCTGACCATAAGGACACCATCCATCAGTGCCATCAAAACTATCATCCTGCTTCACATTTGTGAGGGAGTTGTGTGAAGTGTTTACACCTCATAGTTTCCCAGTAAATGACAATAGACATCAGTTTGTATCAATCTCATGAGTTTGAAACTTTCATGAAGATGAATGGAGTATGTCACATCAAATAAGTTCAGTGCCCTCCACTACTGCATAGGGATCCTTTCAGAGTTCCGCCTTTGTGGAGCGCATTTCACCTGCATTGAGCATAGATATTGAAGTAGTTGTGCTGCTTCAGTCAAAACATTCATTGTTAGGAGAACATATTGGTGTCATTTACTGCAGGCTGCTGTGCTTTTTATGGGTATTTGTAATCTTTAATCAAGTGGAATATTAATAACATTGCATTATTTTATATTCCTGTGTTTGCAAAGCTTACACTGTTTTACCTTTTCAAAAAATAGAAAAGGCTGTATTGAGCTAATTTTCTTTTGCATGTATGATTTCACACATTTTTCTGTCAATGTCACATGAGTAGATTTGGGTCAAATTTGTGTTAATTTGCTGTATTGGAAGTGAACTTTAGGAAGTTTACACAGTGGGAGCCTGTGGGAACATTTCTGCACACACTGAAACATTTACTGCTTTTGTTTTAAACCCCTTGACTTTGGTGTAACTTAGTTAACCTCGTTTGTAATATAGAACACCATTTTAGGATGAGGGAAGTAGTGTGTGAATAGAAAAAATGGTTAAAAATGAAACACTGTTTCTGAGTGATTTTCCTCTTCTGCAGAAATGTGCACATAGGAAACCTAGGACTGTGTATGCTGCTTCTGGCCACATGATCTGTTAAGGCTTTCCAGAACCAGTTTTCTACAAGTCCTTATTTTTAAAGCAGAAGCACTAAGTAGTGAGACCTACCCTGAAAACTGAAATTCATTTGTCTGGTAGCATAAACTGAGCAAAAATGTTCCCCACATAGTATGGAAAGCTTGCTAGCAACTTCCTTTTATTCAGAGTCTATCACTCTTTTTCATAACGGATTCTCAGAATATCTTAAGAGCAGATTATATCTGCACATTTTCTATTTCCTTCTGTGGTGCATCTTTTCTTTCTCGAAGTACAGCTAAATCTTGCCCTTCTGGTTTTGCTAACCCTTATTTTGTCTCACACTTGAAATTGTATTATAAATTCCATGTGGCAGGGCCTATTCCTTCTTATGGTAGTCTAAAGTGCCAAGAAGAATTTCATCTTGTATAGAGGTGATAAATGGTTAAAGACTTTTTAAAAAACCATTTGGTTATACGCAATTCAGTGGATGACGTTGATGCTGAAATGCATGGTTCAAACGAACAGGCTGTGTGACGCATTCACATCTTAAATGATCCTAAACATGAGATTTTCAGGCCAATATAACAAGCCAAAAGAAGTAGAAATGTAATGATATATTTTTAATGTAAATAATAGCAAGACAAGTTTGAATTATGATAGTGTTACCTCGCTGATGGAGTGGCGTGCTTCACTCATCAGAAAGAAGCCGCATTGTGATATAAACAAGCAATTAAGCTTTGATAGTAAATGTGACAGGGGTTTAACAAGGTTTGTTGGCAAGGTACCCTTGATTTTTTACTGCATAGAGGACAGGGTCAGACAAAACTGTCAGGAAGGCAGTTTTGTCTCCTGTTGAGTCATGAGGTTCAGAATAGTTCCTCTTGCTTTCCTCAGAGAGGAGTCTGGATCCACTTCTAGTCTCAGATTTGGTCAATGGTCTATGACTATAGGATTAGATGTGCACAGCCAATCCTTAGGCCACTTAGCTAAGAAGTCAAAGTTTATCATGCTATTAATCACTTAGTGAGGATCTGTTGTGGGAAGTGATCTCTTGACCTGGAGGAGCAACCTTGAGAGATATCCCTGCTCAAGGAGAGATCCTGGAGTGCAGCCCGCTGCCGAACAGGAGAGCTCCACGGGCCCTGGGCTGGCTGCTATTTATAGAAAAAGGTGAGTGACTTATGGCCGTATTTGCAGACCAGCAGGACATCTGGGTCACCGCTCCAGACAGCCCTTGGCTACCATGTCCAGAGTAAGATGGATGCAGCTATCACAACATCCACTGGTGGTTGTGGCTTAAGCTGGGAGGCAGGAGCGCACCACGATTAAAGAAAGTTTACAGCAGAGTGAGGAATAGATCTCAACTTCTCTAGATTTCAGCCAAGATAAAAACTTTAATTCTTTGTGCCTCATCCTCTGCTTTTCTGTTTGGTACAAGAGTTTCTCTCTTTGAATCCTGTGATCTTTTAATTAAGACACTTCTACAAATGATTTCAGTTGTTTTACTGAAAGACAGAAATTTGTATGATATTACTCATGTCTTTAAACAAGAGAAAACAAAGAAAGAAAACTGTTGTCATGTAAAATCATGCTAGTGTTCATACCTTTATCAGCAGTGTAAAAATTTCTTGGTTCATCTTCTGGCTACATGTGGAAATGTGGCTTGGTTACTGTGGAGAGCCCTGACAAACATAGAGTTGAAATGCATCTTGTCTATGTGTGTACAACATAGGTCTGCTCCCTTAAAAACCTGGGGTTTGAGTTCTGCTGCACAACAAATTACAACTCCTGAGTTAATCCATCTGCAAAATATGGCAAATGATACTTGTCTCTTTCTTAATGAGGCCTTGCTGCATAATAAGGGTTATGCAGTGCACAGAATTATTAACGTCAGATGAAGAGCTGCAACTAGAACTCGTGGCTCACTGCCCATCATATTTTTGCTAGGCTAAAGGGTGCTTTACAGATGTAATTTGCTTATGTACTCTGGATCTCTACATAAATTTTTGCGTGGCATGGAGTATAATGGATGTGATTAACATACAAGAAGTGCCATGGAGCTCCAGGCATGCCTAAAGCAGTTAGGAGCTCAGTATGCCAGGAACAAAAACTCAGAGTTGGTGTGCCAGGAACTGTGGGGCTCAAGTACCCTTTGTGCAGATTTAGTTCATTCATAGGAATGACTGACTCCTGTTGAAAATGTTGTAAGGATAGAGAGGGGGTTACTCTGAGACAGTTATTGGAGGATTGTAGACCGAAGAAATAATGTCTGGCAAAATTAAAAATAGAATTCCTGGATTCTATGAGTTGATGGACATCTACTGAAATGGCTTATTCTGAGGCTTTTTATGTTGTTTCTTTGTAGGCAAAATGTCCGTGAATGCCAATGGGATTTTTTTCTGTATAAAGAATGCTGGAATACATTGTAGTTAGGAAGAACTGTTTTGCATCAGAGATTGTTGAGGAATGGTTTTGATGGGGAAGTACAGCTTCCAAGGATACTCATAAGTGGTACAAATCCCCATTAAACAGATCCCTTGTTGATATGAATCGTAAGAATTTTGGCGAATCTGATGTAGATACAATGTATGTGCCAGCTGAGGAACTACTCCCATGAGAGAGATTCAGTCTGAAATCTGTTAATGGGGGTGGAAAGAAAGTGGGGGCAGCTTCTACTTATGTCTCTCCTGCATTACCTCTTGGATTCCTCACATGGTTGATGGTCTGAAGACATGTGACTGAAGCTGGATCACTTATCTATGGAGAGGGCAGGATAAGAACCATTTATACCTGCTCTCATTTGTCTTCATGAATCAGTAACTGCCTAGGCCTTCTGAAGATGTAGGGTTAAGGGGCATTTAATAGTGAGAATTCAGTGTAATTAAATATCTGCTAGTATGTTGCACATATTTTGTTTTCACTGGAGTTATCAGTAAAGGCCCACATTTCATAAGGTACTAGTACAGTATGGCAGAGATTAGTATATCATAGAGGGAGGAGGAGAGCTAAAGTATTATCATATGTAAGCTATTAGTGTAATTATATTTTTAAAGTGGTGCCTTAAATTGGTTACTTGAAGTGAGTTTCCAGTTTATGTAGAGGAAACAGTAGAAAATAATTTATATGTGAAGGCCTCAGTCTTTTGTTTAAGTCAACAGCACATAAAGCATTTTAAGTTTGCTTTTTTATTGTTGAAGTCCCATAATCTACAAACACTTGGTCATGAAGTAGCTTGTTATTAAAATATAATATCATGTTCATCTGTGATTATTATTTTAATTCAGTGCTCGGTTGACTTATACAAAGCTGCCTGAACTCTTTCGGTAACCACTCTCCATTCGCCTACATTACATTTAATTTATACCACGATGATAAAAAATTTGATTTATTTTACAACAGATCAGTAATTGTGCTCTACAAATAAGTCCGTAATGATAATCAACAGCATTTTCAACATAATTTAATTTGTCTTCTCCCGAGAGGTAGTTAAATGCAGTAATAATAACAGTACTGTTATGGACTCTGCTGCAGTTAATCATGGCCTGAATATGCAGACAGCCCCAATATTGTATTGACAGAAATTAAATTAACCATCAGCTTGGGCAATCAGTGGCTGTACAGCTATTAAAAGTAATAAAGGCAACAAAACCCAACCATAGCCAATTACATTTTGACATATAAACGAAAAAAGACAGATGTTTTTGATTTGAAATTTTTATTTCATTGGAAGTAAAGAGGACATATCTTTTCATATACATTATTTCCCATGCCTTAATTAACCCATAATACACATCACAGCCTAGGAATCATACTGACATAATGTAATATCACAGGTGTATGTATTCTGCATGCCTCCTAACCCAAACATTTCATTATCTCCATATACAGTGGCTTTGTATAGCATGTTAATGCAAAGGTATATATCAAAATGCATGGAAAAGACAAGGTGCAATAAACATTCAAAAAAAATTTCAAGAGATTGGGAAAAAAAGTATCTCTGTGGGTGCAGTGTGGCATGTTTTTCTTAAATTCCTGCTGAGGTGACAAGCAAAACTCAAAATTTCTGAAAAAGTCAGTGACTTAGGTTGGGTTTCGTAGGGGACAAATTAAGAAAGAGTTATTATTTCCACTGTATATGTGGTTAGCACTTCATAATATTTTTTATTATGCAAAATGAAGTATCCAAAACTTGGTAAAAGTTACTTTTGTGTTGTGTTCTCTTTAATATCTTTTTTTTTTTTGTCTAGGAAAAATCAAACATTTAAGGGCACTCAAAAGTGGCTAGTTACTTAAATATTAAACTACAAAGTAAAGCTTAAATACTTATATGCACCAGTATATGTAATATGAAATTATAAATCTTATGTATATTTAAGGGAAATAGAGTAGCTCACACTTAAGGTATCTGGATATTTTATCAGGGAGCAATTCTTTTATTTAACAAACCAGATGAGTTACTAGGTAATAAAATCTAAACATATGGATTTGTTTTTAATTTACCTTGTAGTAGTTTCTATAGGTTTACAGCTTGAAAAGTATGTATTTCATCTTACTGTGATTTATATCTTATGATGAAAACAATATCTCAGGGTAGAAGTGAAATAAAATAGCATAATATGCCATTATTCTTAATCAAAATCAAACCTAGCACATATAAGAAGAGTATTTTGAGAATTACAATCTTATCTGTCTCTTTAGACAATGTTTCATAATCTTACATAGCTGTTACCTGGTCTATCAATAACTTTCTGGAGAGTTTGAAAAACTTGGCATTTTTACAACCATGTCATGAGTTGACTTTTTCAGACTGATGACTAAATACGTTGCATTTTAGAAGGCTGAAGCTTTACAGATCAGAAATGAATTCAGTTGCCTAATCCCATAGGAATCCATAAGCTTAGTTCAGGATCCATTGAAAAACATAAATACATGTTTAATTTGACACATACTATTACCAAATGCATATGACTTTTCCAGCTCCTGAGCACTTCTCTGGAAAAGGCCTTAGCCAGGAGAAGAAAATAATCTTTTATCTCTAAATCTTTTTGCTCCGTAGATTTATTAAATTCAATATAGTTCACTTACATGAGAAAGGAGAATAATCCTGCAGGAACTAGGAGATAAAATTATGTGTTTGTGTTATGCAGGTCAAGCTAGGAGCTCAAGGTTTTTAGAAATTCCCTTCTGACCATACAACCCATGAACTGAAGTTCTTAAAAAGAAATTTTCCCAAGACAAAGGCAGGTTTTAGAGGAGCCCTGCCTATACAACTGGAGTGACAGAGAAGATGTTTTCATTTTTTAAATGTTGAAGTGTCCGTGAGCAGTAGAAAATGAAAGGCCATGTTTCCTAAGGCACTTGCTGGCCGTTACCAGGCCCTAGTGAAGCCCCAGGTTCCCTCTTGTGACACTCCTGCAGACTTCAGATCACCTCTGTGGCAAACCCCAGTGCACAAGTAATAGCCAAGTTCCCCCTAGACAGAAGGTCATGAGAGACTTTCCTTCTTCAGCCACTGAATTTCACAAAACATCTAGGAATTTCATGATCTTTAAAAGTTTTACTCTTTCAAGTGTAACTGCATTTGGCCAATGGTTTGAAAAGGTGCAGAGACTGACATGTATGTGGGAGAGATTTCTCTTATTCCATAAAAAAGCAGCCAGAGGCCAATCCTTTCCAGCCATTTTGAAGACAGTTATTCTGTAGTATATGTGACAGATCACAAGGTTATAAAGACTTAATTGGAGCTCATGTGCAATCTTTGCAGACAACATGTCCTTGCCTCACCTGTTAACAGGCTAAGTATAGTTAAATTTCTTCAAAGACAACATTTTGGTTTATCATTTTGGTGTATATTACACGTAGCATGTGCACTTCTAAACATGAATGTAACAATATGCTGTCAGTTGTTAATGTTTATATGTAGGTTGGGTTTAGGTATGGCATGTAATGACAAAATTCAGACTTCCTTAAGTTGTACAGGATTGACAAATTCCTTTTCTAGCTATGTTTCTGAGCTTTAACTTTCTTAGTCTTTAGAAATAACTTTCTTTCCTAAAGAACAATGATTTTGTAAATAGGTAGCAAATGAGGGCCAATATCTATTATGACACTTCTTACCAGGAAAGACAGATATATCATTCATGGCTATTTCAGTGATGAGTTATCTTTTCCCTCCATAGCCATGAAGATACATGTCATAACAGAGATCAGCTATCATTGTAATGCAATTTTCCTTTATGCAGCATGTGTCGTAAATGGTGTTGATTGCTGACAGAAACTCAGAGGGTGGGAGATATGACTCCTGGTACTCCCAGGGCAAGAAATACAACTTAGGCAACAGTGAATATTATATTTGATGCATATTTGCTTTCATCCTATAACTTTCTTCCAGGTTGTCTCCTGTCTCCTTTATGTTTCCATGAAGCAATCTACTGCATTAAAATGCAGTCTGGAAATTTTGCTCCCTCAAACACTACATGATCACTCATATTTGTTCAGAAAAGTGGGATACAGAACATTAAACTAAGCAGCAGGTTGGTACTGTATTAATTGTAAATTGATTCAGCAGGATGGGAGTCCTAATATAATTATGAGGGTCTTTTGGAAAATAAGACCAATCTTATCTAGCATACCAAAAGAAAAGGCTACTTTTTGCTTACACAGCATTAAATTGAACATCTCAGCCCCAATCATCCCTATATTTCTAGAAATGGAAAAACTTACCATCAATAAGATAAATCTAGGAAATCCATGTTTGGTTACCAGTGCCAGCAGCAAATGAATTGTTCTTTCTTCTGGCTCTTAAATTGTAGTAATCTAGGCTAACAGATATTTTGATATTAAGAGCAACCAAGTAAACTGATCCAAAACCAAACCTAACCTGAGCTTAAACAAAAAGCCTTCCAATGTATTTCTAGTAGTTTTTCTTTCTGTGAAAGTTTTCTGTTAATTGTTCTTATTGGACATGTTGCTTATTATAATTACTATTTATGGATAACATAAAATGAGAAAATATTGACATTGAATGTCCACTACTTTCAACTGTTACCTTAATTCTTTCACTCTGATATTGACAATCTTAATATTGTGTCATCATGTATTTATCTCGAGTTGTCTTGGACAATAAATAACTGTTTTAGAAGAATTTATCGAGAAGAATAAATGTTGAAAATAATACGATTGTATGCTTTTTATATACAAATACACATATGTTATGTAACTTTGCTGTGTTATTAAATGTGCTTGAATTAAAAAATATTTGTTTAAATTAACAATTAAGAGTATACCTATAAAAGAAACAGAGAGGTTAGAGTGAAGTGAAATGTATCATGAAGTAATTGTGAGTCAGAACAGAAAACTGTTTAAATGATCTGAAATTTTTGCTGAAAAATAAAAGCTATTGCTTCATGTTCCTTCTTTCCTTTTTTTTTTCCTAATAGCTAAGTTGTAAGTGATACTTGATTTTATTTTGAGAATATAATGAGGCCCAATTAATATGACTTCAGTAAAAGGAAGACTGGCTTTTTGTTGGAAAGGTCACTAAATATTCCTACACTTCATAGTTTTATGATTTATTTTTTTAAAATAAATTATTCCTTTTATTCCTCCCATCATTTCTGGAGTTGAGAAGTATTGACTATATATTTGGTCTATGCTTTTGAACTTTGACACCTTCTCTCAATTCATTGACACATGAGCAAGGTAGAATCTAGGAGACCTTCCTGAATATCCTGGAAAATTGTAGACTGGAAGAAACAACTGCTTCAGGATGCATATCTTGTTCAGGTTGCTATTTCTGTCCAACAGTTTATTTTGGTCTAACATTAATTAAAACATGCCCAGGCAGGTATGTAAGGAAACTCAAAAGCTGTGGACATAAACTGGTACCGGTATTTCACATTGCACCCGCTCAGAGAGACAGGACATAAACCCATGTGAGTAAATCTGTAGTATTGGAGTAAATCAGTCAATAATTTGGGGATTAATTAACTTTCAGTAAATAAAGAATCTTATCACACTTTCCTTGGTAGTGAGGTTGTTAAGGCAGGTGCCACAGCTGCAGTTTCTGTTACCTAGACTGCACTTTTGAGATATCCAGTTACTTGCATTATTATTGACATTCTTTTACATGAATGCATCTACCCTCTTGCTCGCAGGAAGCGCCTTAGGAATCAGAGATAGCATTTGACTGGCTCTAGACCTGCAGGCTGGCTGCCCAAACATACACATAACTAGTGGGAAGAAACAAATCATTTGTAAGCAACAGTTGAGCACTAAGCATCACCCTTGTTATGCTGGTATTGTCTGGAAACCAGAGTGGCAACAGATCAAAACAGAAAACCGCAACTTGAAGAAACAACATGTTATTTTGATAGCTCTTGTTTTAAGAATGCAAGCACATAGCAGCTTGATTTCAAGCGTGTTGTTGTTTTAAAACCATACCAGCTGAATGATCCCTTCTCTGGACAAGATTTTTGTATTACCTGTCACTTCCATGACTTCTGTTCATTTCCAAAGAGTACTAATGGACATGCATCCTTAATAATCTTTTATGGCCAAGTAGTTGCTTGACTTAAACATCTGATACAGGAATCTGATCCTTCTCCTGTATAAATTTTGCCATAATTGCAAAACTGTTTTCCAACTCAAAAGGCACAAAGAGAAGATTTGTCCTGTAAGCTATGGAATCTCATAAAGAGGTACGAGAGATTAGAAATCAAAATACTAAAGGTAACATTCAATATAAGGTCTTACTTATTTTCTGAGTATGAGACTTCCCTGGGGAAAAGAAGCAATGCAGAAAATGCTACCTCAAACTACTTAATCATCCTTCTTGAAACCTTTTATTAAAACAACTCATGGACATATTATAAACTGCTGCTTTATTGTTTCCCCTTTCACTCTGGCTTTGTCTTCTGTTCCATTGCAGTATTTCCTTTCCATCCATGACATCATCTTAACCCTCACTAAGGGAAAGGGGAAAAGATACAGAGAGAGAAAGGAAAAAATCCTCACAAGACACCCCTCCCTTTCCTCCCCCCTCCCCCCCTCCCTTTCTTGGCAACAGAAATACCTTTAAGTGTAACATAATTGCAATCTCTCTGCCCTTTCTCCCCCCTCTGAGACTATTCAGCAAACCCTACAACATACACTTAAATCTTCAACTTCTTAGAGACACTACACGCAGATGGGAAAGATTTGATTAAAATTACAGTGCTTTAGGTTCAACTTCACCTATTAAAAAAAAAAAAAAAAAAGATCTGGTGGCGGACTTCTTTCCCTGAGAAATAACTAGGCCACGGTAATTACAGACAAGGCCCTGCTGAGCACCATGAATAGGATCCCTGGGGTGGTATTTTCCTGTAACCTGTCTATGCAGGGCTGTTGACATCAACATGAATGATAACTATGCCAGGTTTCCTCTTTTTTTTTTTTTTTTGGTGGTTGTTGTTGTTGTTTTGTTTTACTTTTTATTATTATTATTCTTTTTATGCCTTAGAAAAAGAAGGGGAGGAGAAAGAAAATGAAATAAGTTGTAGATGTTGCGACTTACATTTTTTGTGTCAAGGATGCTTTTGTGTACTTTTCTATACGTCTGTGTGGTTATTTTCTTAGATTATTTTTCTTAAAGTTGAATTTTGGCCCTCAAGCAAGGGAGAGACCACTGTGAGAAGAGTAATAGGCATAGAACACGAGACACTGTGGAAGTTTAAATGTTAGCACTCTTCCCAGAACTCAAATTAGAGGAAGCTTTCATTTTTGAGCACTGACCCACTTTAGGACAACTGAGTCATATTACTAGATAATTTCCACCAAATTAATTTTATTTGGATTTCATGTCATATTAGACAGTTATACTTTGTTATTGTTTTAGCTGATAAAAGTCCTGAATTACCCAGAGAAACCTTTACTTTGCAGTACATTGCACTGGTGAAATGAAGACTAGAATTATAGTTCCTGGCACACCCCAAGCATCGTACAGATTCAGTTGAAAGTCCATTGGAAGAGAATATCTAATAAGAAAGATACAGAAACAGCACTACACAATATTATCTATATGTTAGGATGGGTCCAAAGAAAAGCAGTGGAAAGTTAGGTTGAGCTCTGATCGTAACCAGAAGTCCATATAGGATAGTCACATGGAATTTAGAAGAAAAGTTACTGTCTGGAAGTCTTCCTAAAATGGCAGAAGCTAAAGGATGAAGAGGGAGAGTAAAGCATGAGTTGGAATAGAACACCTGTAGTATTTGTTGGAAGAAGCAGACAAAGGGCAGCAAAGACAAAGTTCTTCCCTTCTCCCTTTATACTAAGTGCTTGAGAAATATAAAGCACCAAACTGACCAGCAGTCTTGCCAATCTCAAATGAAGCTCAGATCCTGCTAATAAGGGAAAGTAGAGGGACTTCTTGCATCTTATGCTCAACTCTACCTTCTAGAAGACCCTTTATGGTTTGGGAGTCTGAGAAAAAGGCTAGATCAGTGAATCGTTTTTCTACTAACTCCTGACTGATATTTGTCTTGAAAATATCTGCTCTTAGTTGTTGTAAATAAATGCATGCCTGAAGGAGCCTGTCTCAAAATCAGTTGCTGGAATCAGTACAGGTATCTCAGGATAGTCTGGGAGATATAACCTATTCCCTGACAAAAAACCTTTATCCTGTCCCAAGAGGATCTTGGAGGAGAAGAGAATCAGAACTAGTACAGCAGCTGAGTAATTGGCTTTTGTAAATATCTAACAAAACCAAAATAATCCAAAAACTCTCTGAGAATACTAATAGCATACCAATGCTAATCATTCATGCTACGATACCTGATAAGCTTGAGAAGGAAGCGAACATCATGAACCAGTCACAGGTGAGAGCTGATGGCTGAGAAATGATAAATAGGCTGAGCATTGACTCTGCTGGTCCGTGCAAGGATGGAAAAGTTAATATTTAGTGTAAAAACAACATGGAGCCATACAAGAGAATGCAGAAAGCAGAATGATGTGGTCAAAAGCAAAGCCTGAGAAAATGATCTTTTCAGCACAATTGTGAATGGATTTGAGCATGGCCTGGCTGTTTTTGTCAAGATTTGAGAAAAGGATATTGTGGTGATCAAAATGAGAGATGGGTGTCTAGACATGCTTGCAAATTTCACTTTAAGCACATAGACAGAGGGGCGTGTGTAGAGGAGAGTTCTGACTTCATGGGCCTGTGTGGTGGACAGGCTGTGGATATAATCCACAGTGACTGGGAAGAATGGGAGAAAACCGCTCTTTCCCTCCACATTAAGCTCGAGGTATTTTATATCTGCAGTGAAATGTGTGAGAGAGAGGCTTAGATTTTACATTGGACAGAGATGGCCTTGTAACGGGGGGATGCATAAGACATCTGAGATCTTGCAGTTCAGCCATGAAGGGATGCTGTTGGGTGGCTGCAAAAAATCCAGTGCTGTAAATGCCGAAATTCAGTTGTTTTGTATTTCCTATAACCATGATAAAGATGAGTTTTGCCATTAGAAGCAGCTAAAATAAGGAAAAGATGACAGGATTGCTTTGGGAATCGTAGCATCAACAGTTAAAGAATGAAACTTCATTGTGCTAGATGTGATGAGTGAAATTCTTAAGTGTCTTCCAGGAATGCCACTTCAATGGAGGGTTGTAGGGCAGGGCGAAGTTTTTGGGTGAGGCCTAACTGGCTATGTGCCTCTTGTGTGGAGTGGAGATTAATGTTTTAATTTCCTCGCTAATTATTGAAAGGGAGGAGGCTGAAAGAGCCATGCTTGGAAGTCTTGTGGGAGGGAGCTCACCTTCAGGCCTGCTGAGGAGCCCCTGCTTTCTCATGTGGAGGAGCTGTTAATCTGATCTGCACAATTGTGCTTATGACTCACATAAGCTGTTTGCTGTTCTTTTCCCCATTCCCCTTATCCTTCCATGGAGTCTTGTGTCGCTGTTTTTATTTTCTATTTATTGTGCTAAGTTCAATTCTTCTGTAGTATCTTTGTGCCGTTTTCTATCTCTTATGAGATTGTTCAACTTTCCTCTTCCTTGGTTCCTCATTTGCTTCAATGGCTGTTCCTATTGCTCTCTCAGCAATTGAACAATGTATCGGATTCTACCAGAGCAGAGACTTTTCTGCCTTTTTATCAACAGAGAGAGTGACTTCTGCCCTTTGAGACAGTTGACATATGCAAGGAAACACTTCAAGGCAGGACTTCTCACCTCTTTCACTCTTCTCAGTTCCACGAACCCCTGCCATCCCTCCTTCCTCAGTTTCATAGCAGTAGCTCAAATGTCCCTGGCATTGAAAGGACTGCTCCTGCAGATCTTGGGTCTTGTACTTATTTATTTATTTTATTTATTTCACCCCAAATGTGAAACATAACCCTTCACGTCATAGCTTTCCCTCCTGACTGGTGAAAATGCTCTTGGCTCACAATACACCTCCTTTGACAGAAATTCCTCTGCACAGTCAAGGTACCTTTGATCTGCTCACCTTCTCGGGTGAATTTTGCAAGGAATTTGCTTACCAAGGCTGGGCTTTCCCAAGCACTCTCACAGTTCCAATGATAACAGGTTCTTGAATACTGAAGAGTGATGCTGGGCTGATCCAGATGTATTTAGTTCACATTAATCACACCCTTTTACTCAAAAGAGCATAGCTCTGATCTAAACCAATTAAGCTACTGGTGTTTAGACAAAGAAATTAATATGGCTCAGAAAAACACAACCTTTGTCCACAGAAATGCCTTAAGATAATGAGTGGGCTGGATTTATAGAAAGGTGTGTTTTGGATATAGACATCTAATTGTACATCCTAAACCAACAGGACAACAAACTTGAGCAGGCAGAGAAGTTTCATCTGCATACATGAAGACGTAAAGAAGGAATTATCTGACTTTAGAGATGATGCTCGGGAATATACGGGGAATTAAAGATAGAATCCACAAAATGAAGAGATGACTAGACTAACAAGCAAAGCAAAAAAAGATAAACAGCTTTGCTTGTATTTAAAAATACATTTTCTCCATGCGTCATGCTGACTTTAAAAAAGAAAAAGGAAATCTTCCTTTAATTTCTCAAGTTATACTAAAGACAAATATTCACGTTTATATTTGGAATTTTTAAATTGCAGTACAGCCTCACCATGAACAAATTTCTGAACTGTCTGTGTCTCTAGGATACCATTTTTAGTTTAGGGAACATATGAAAAAGATGAAATTATTTATAATATTTATGTATAATATACTTATGATGCCTGACAACAATTGATATTAGATAAGTTATGAATTTGTAATTCATTAGAATTTCAGTTAATTTTTGAGTTAATTAGATATTAGGTAAGTTAGATATTAATACATTAGGTGTTAGATTTATGTTCAAATTCAGCTCAAAGAGCCAGAGGGTTCAGAATAAGATCTGTTTTCGATGGACTGTCATAGAGTGTTAGGTCATTTTTATTTGGAATGATCCTGATTACCTCAGAAATTCACTCTAAAATCAAACACCTCAGCCCATAGGACCTACTGTGGTCAACAGGCACAGAAATGGAAAGCCCACTGTGCACCAGTATCTAAGCCCCTGGAAAGGGAGAAAAAATGGAGGAAATTGCACCTACTCAACCTACAAGAAAAGGAAAGAAATCCGGGTATTCTTACCAGTTTGAGTTATTCAAAAAAACTGTATCAATCAGGCATTTGTAAATGAAAATTCACCTTAGATATATATTATCTAGTGTGCTTGTCTCCTGTAATAGCCAGTCTGTGCTGATTCAGAACAAGGCAGTTCTCTCCTGCTGCTGAGCACTTGTGCATTTAGAAGAAATAAATCTTTCCTGACCAACCAAAGTCCTGAAGTATGGGTTTTGATATTACTGCTTGTATGAATGCAGAATTTGTAGCAGTTTAATAGAACTCCTTTATAGATCATGTAGTTGTAACACTCTAAACAAGTCACCCACTGCATTCTTGTCTGCATCCCTGATGGGGTCCAAGATCCAGACCATGCACTTTGCTCAGCAATGGCTGTTTCCACTTGAAACTTTCAAGTAAGTCAAACAAAACATTTTCCTCCCATCAGGGCCTGAAGGACTCTTCTTCCCAGGACTACCCCTGTCTTCCCTTGGCCCAGGACCCTATTTAAGCCCCCTGAGGCCAGCAGCCCCTTACTAGCCCTGCCACAGCGGGGCTGATCCCCAGCTCCCCACGGCCATGTCCTGTCCCAGTCATGGTTCCCACCAAGCCACTTGTGGGCCACAGTCCAACCCAGATTTAGTCTTTCCCTGGGGAGATGCCGAGCACTGGGTGCTCGTGCTCCCTCTGTGCCCCCTGGGCTGCCCTGCTCCTGCCCAAGGCAGAGGGATAGGTCCCTCAGCTCCAGGCTCCATGATCTGAGGGATCAGTGGGCTCTTGCTCTGCCTCCCATACCCACCATTTCTGGGGCACTTTCGGTTTTGAAAGAAGTGATAAAATATACAACCAGTAGTTTTTCTTATGGTAAGGTCCCACTGAGGGCTTTGTTCCATCTGTCCCCTTGTGATGGGAATATTCCTCATTTCAGGATTGCCATGGCTCACATGGAAGACATTCAAAAACCATTTTCATCTTTCCCACATCAATAGACTGTGGCTTTGACGCTGTCATGGCTTCAGTGGGTGAAGTGTCCACATGGTCAAAGGCAGGGTGGGAAGGATGGCATTATATGACTTGAAATTGGGTCCTACCCCCAGGTGTTTTCCCACTTAATTTAAACCCCTCACTTGTTTCTAGCATCAGAGAGAAATCACCAACCTGGCACCTTCTATCCTGCCCTCTGGTGCCACTGCACCCAGAAAATACACGTTCCTTTCCTTGCTTCTACCTCTCACTATGAAAAAGATGTTCTGCTTTACTGCATACTGCATACTTCTTCTCCAATGTTTTGGCATCCAACCACTTCTCACCCAGTGACCTTGGAAAGAAATACCAGCTCAGGGAAGTTGACTGTAACCTATACTTTGTGGTTACATAACCAATGTAAGTAGAAAATATCCATAGTTTGATACATATCCACAAATACAAATACCTTGTGTTGTGGTGGTTCTACGAATTGGAGTACCACTTCCTAAATTAGTTTTGGGCAGATTTCTTCTCTAAGTGCTTTTCTTTCCCCACAGTTCCTATAAAAAAGGCTCTCTGCCACGTAGCATCCAGCAGTCCAGGCTGGGCCGGATTGTGCAAATGTGGAATTTGGTTAAGTATTTGTCATCTGAATTGTATGAACTGCTTAAAGAACAACTTAGTGAGGGCAGAAAAAGAAATTTTCAGCCATATTTGCATTTGTCCACGCTTAGACATTGCCAGCTTTGTCTTTTTTTGGTTGTAATTCTGTGACTTAGTGGGAGCTGTCTCATCATTGTATCTTTTGGATCCACTGAGAACTCTCGAATTCCTCACACAGCGCTGATCAGTGAGTCTTACACGTAATTCTCTTGATTATACTACAGGTGCTTGGTAAAGGTGCTGTTCACCACCAGGACTAAGTGATATTCAGTCTGGTCAACAGCAATCCTTTGCTTTAGAAATGAAAATGCAGATTTTTGCACATCAGAGGTATTTATTAACTCAATACGGAGAGTGAAGGGTCCTGTGAATGTCCACATTTTTTGCAAATGAGCTGTAAGTTGGTAAATTTGAATCTGATTTGTGTCTAATGAGTTTAACTCAAGGGAAAACTAAGTATGCTTGAACCTGGTGCTTGAACTAAGAATGTATACTGCTGGATTCAGTATAAAAATAGTATGAATCCATTTTACACTGCATGTAGAAGTTTTCATGCAACTTTATGCAAAATAACTTTTTATTATACTACAGTTCTATGCAGTTTACTCTGTAATAGTGTTTTCAGAGGTAAGAGCTTAAAATTGGAGGTCATGTTTGCTCCTCATGAATATTAAATATCCCAGGATTATTTTCATCACCATACAGATTCATCGCATGTCCTTGAGCAGAGCTATCTTTCCACCAGGACTGGGTAGTTTCTCAAACCTGTGCAATCAAATCAGTGTCTATGAGTTGAGACAAAGCTTTGAAAACAGTCAAATTAGAGGCATGATATTTGTACAAGAGTACATTAGAAGAGTGGAAAATCCATTGCAAAAAGAGTTGCACAGCATAAATCTCTTGGATTCTGTCGTCTCTCCCTACTATTTGTATTCAGAGGAGTTCTGTACCTTAGGACACATCCCTGCTCATGAACAGGCTTTGGAACTATATCACACAATTCCTTCTTCACCTCTCACATTCCCAGGAAGGATTATCTGTGCCTCTGAGGTTCCATTTTAGTGAATCTGAGGGTTAAATACTGGGATTGTATTGACATATTCTTCCATTCCTTTTGGTTTCATTCTGGGGTTACTTCCTGAAGAAGCTGAGCTAACAGGGAGCCCCATCCTTTGAGCTGGCTAAACTTCTGACTATATAAGCAAAAGTGCTTGAGATCACACTATAGGAAAGTAAAATGGGCTTCCTTTTCTCTGTTCTAGAGGCATTCACAAAAAAGAGGGATGTGGCTCATGCTGCATCTCTTCTTAAAACCTGTGTTTCTATAATAATTTTTGCTGTTCTTGCTTTAGTGCAGTTCTTCAAGAGAAACACAAGAATTGGGTCTAGACTGGACTGGTTCTAGAGCCATGGTCTGAGGAATTCTGAGGACACTTTTACATGTAAATCAAAAGACTCCTCTGGTTCACATTAAAGTTATTTCTTAGTGAATAGGACAGTCAGGCAAAATGCAGAACTATTCTCAGTGTAGCAGAAAAAGAAAACTTTCTTGCAGAATGATTTCTTTGTAAATTCTGTAGAGACCAGTTTGCTACTGAAGTAGAAAGGCTGCAGGATCCATCTACAATACAGTCACAAATACTCTATTTATGAGTATTTGTGAATGTGTCTTAGATATTGTCACGGTTTTGGCTGGGAAAGAGTTAATTTTCTTCCTGGTAGCAGGTACAGTGCTGTGTTTTGGATTTGGGGTGAGAATAATGTTGATAACATGATTTAGTTGCTGCTGAGCAGTGCTGTTGTTACCTCAGCACGTGTTTTCCTGCTTTTACCCTTTTGATCTGCTCTCCCATCCCAGCTGGAGGGAGGGAGTGAGGGCCTGTGTGGTGCTTAGTTGCAGACTGGGGTTAAACTTGTTTCTCTTATCTTGGATGGCACCTTCATCACACCTCTGCATCTCAGGAAATTTTGCAAAACTGACCTAAAAGCATCTTCTACGAAGTATGCCTGTATTTCTCTCATCTCCTCTCTGCCAGCTGAATGTAGGAGTTGCAATATATTAGTATGCATTTAGTTTGTATACAATCAGCTGCCTATGAACATATATATACACAGAAATTATTTGGTAGCTTTGTGACCTTGAGATATGAGCCATTCCTCATTGACTAGCCTTAGAATACACATCCTGGTATGTTTTATTCATAACCCTATATGTGTGTGTAAATATACACATATACGCAAGTAAATATTCATTTTGTACATATTACACATTATAATGAGTGTGATTTATAATTTGAAAAATGAAAGCTAGTGGGAAAAATTCTTACAAGTGACTACTATCTTCTCCTTTGATACCTTTCCAAATTGATGTTTCCATCTCATTGTTTTTGTATTTGTTTTTAACTTTATCTAAAAGATTTTAAAATGGGGTATTATTTAACAAAGAGGAAAACTTTACCACTTTCTCATGTAAAGCTAATGTGACAATAAAAGTGTCAACAAGGAGGCAAGATCCTTCTCACAAAAATCTTGAAACCTCTAAGTGGAATTTGCATAAAATAGTTCTGGTATTATTATTCACTGTTCTTTCAGTGACAGATATGTCAAGGCCTTAAAACCTAAAAGAACAATTATGCTATTGTATCTCTCCGAGGATTCAAGGGGTGTGTCTTTGGTGAAAAAGTGCTATTAGAGCTTTGAAAAGCAGTAAAAAGACAGCCCAAGGGGCTCTTTAGCTAGTCATTTTAAAAAGAATGCCTGGGCTTTAAGTGTCTTAAAGTACATTTATTCAACTCTTACTTTGTGCTTTAAAAAAACTGCTATAATTAATGGCTGTAACATTTTTTTTAAATTTACATTAGCTATAAATAAAAACTCTTGATAAAGCCTTTATTGATTAACTTAAACTGTGATTCTCTCATGAATGTTTCTGTATTTCTGTCAAGCATGTTGCAAAGAATTATATATAAGCTTTTTGGTTAAGCTAATATTGAGGAAATCATTGAACAATTATAGACCAAAACAGGAACTAATCAGTAAATCCATTACTTGAACAAGCTAGCTTAACATAACATGTCTGACATTAAAAATGAGGGATTGATAAGTAAAGTATCATTACAGCTGGATGTGCCATAGAAATCAGCAATCCAAATGTAATTTTATATAAAGTGTGTTCTTGATTTTAGCTTCAGACTTGTTGGATTTGGTGTAAAAAAATATATATTTTGAAGTTCTCAGTAGAGAACAAGTTGGAACAAGCCTGTAAAGTACAAAATCACTACGCAAAGAAAGAACATGTAAAATAAGTATAAAAAATGGATCAGACTCGAGAATATGGAGCAAAGAAACATCAGAAGGAATTTAAATAGGGGAAATCAAGACCTGAATTAGCAAACTTTAATTGTTGTCGACACTAGCCAGCTAATAAATGTATTTTAGAGTGAGACCAAAAATAGCATGAAATTAATTTATTTCGTACCCTTCACTGTAGAACAGTGTAATTATGAACTTGGCAGCCAGGTGCTAGATTGGCCAGAGACCAGGTTAATATACAGTATTTGATTATAAAAGGATTCGTTATAAATATGGCAGGTCTATCTCTTTCTTATCAAGATTGTCATATATCAATATAAAGTAAATGAGGAAAAAGTGCTGGCCTTAGCTAATTATTTTTTGTTATAAAAGCATACATTGCTGTTGGATATAGAGAACATTGAGGTGCTATTGAGTTCCCACAGTAACAGTCTCTTTACAAGTACTGGTGGCATGTGGAAACCCTTAGAGCCGTCTGTTTAATACAGAGAAAACAAGTTACTATACTGTAAATTTTACAACAGACAGAATACAGAAACTTCCATTAAAACTCTTATAAATAGCACTGCAAGTCAGTAACTTCATCTTAATATTCTTTAGATATTCTATACACTAACTGTAGAAAACACCATAAAAGCAGAGTAATGCTAGCTATCTGGAAAAAATAAGTTTTAAAGTTTTTAATGGTGACCACTCTAACAGTGTGTGAGTGGTTAGAAAGTCTGATGATATATATATATAAGGTCCACATAATTTCAACTTTGTCGTGCCAATATCTAGGTAAAGCCAGTAGAAGTCAATTTCTGAATCTGAATATTAGTCTAATTTTTATGTGATATTCACTTGGCGCTAGAGTACCTATTCTAATTGAACTCATGAGGAATATTGCAGAATGTAGTATGAAGTTATGTGTGACTCAGGTTTTCCTCTATGTGGTTCACTTTGCATTTACATGGCTGGAAGTTTTGCCATCATGCAGACATATGGAATCAGGGCTTTTGTTTTGTGATTTTGCTCACATGTTTTCTGTATGTGTGCAAATGCATATTTGTGCATAGATAAGTATAGCTGTGCTTCCATATTAGAACTTAATTTATTGCAACATTCTGATGCTGGCTCTTGAGCCAACATGCATTTTATCATACTATTAGATGATTTAGGATTCTGCAAGTATGTATTATGAAAGTGTGGATGGATAGCACTTTATAAACATAAGACTGAACCATACCTCTTATCTGTCCCTGAATTTTAGGATTGTCATTGACTTTGCATGAAAAATTTTCCATAGCTTTCCTCAATGTACAGTAGTGTTGTCTTTTAGAGATCAGGATTTATAAAGCAGAACATAATTGTCAGATTTTAAAATACAGTTGAGCCTTCTTTCCAGCTGCATTCTTTGTTAAAAGCTGCTTAAATTCCCATATATTTAATGATGTCTTTTTTAATGACTTTTTCTGATTTAAGCCCTTTCTCCATAATTTAATTTTTCTTCTCCTTTTCTTTTTGTCCCCAGCTAATGTAAGAGCTTTCTGACAGGACCATATTTAATTAAGGAAACAGGCCAAATTCTGCCCTCACTTAAAACCCATTCAACTTCAAATTTGACGGGCAATGTGGAGATGGAGACTGAGCTGGCATTTGTCCTGGCTGATAGATTTTGTAAAGCTGCAGGCAATGAGCTTGGTCAGAATGGGGCAGTGGTCAAGAACAGACCTTGCTTAGCAAATCCTCAGTGAGCAGGAAGGAGGGGAAGCACCTGCAGCTTTTGCTCTGAATGCTTTAGACAATAGTAGTCTCTCAATCTCAATTCCTACCCCAGCATTCTTACCAGCCTTCACTGCACTTTTTTCATGTGGCCATTTCATTAGAAGAATGTACTGACAAGGAATTTAAAAGAAAAATGGGGCAGTGGCCTTGCTATTTGGCTAAAAAAAGGGTAGCAAGGAAGAGACCATTATTAGTTTGACAGAGAAATAGGGAGTCAGCTGTCAAATCTGGAATTGCTGCCAGAGTGGTGGGGAGGAGGTTCAATAAGGGCCAACTTGAATAAATAAGCAGAGCAAAGCTCTGAAATGGGGAGATGGAGCTTAAATGCCATAATCAGGGAATTGATGGATTCAAGGTGTGGGAAAGATACATCAGGTCAGACTGAAAGGCAAGGCAGATGTTCTTTAGTTGTAGAGGATTGTGGAGAGAAGAAGGTGATATGAATATGTGGGAGGCTAGAAAGGAAGAGCTGTAGGGGACAAGATATTTAGGGTAAAAGAAAATAAAGCCCTGGGCAGGTGTTTCAGAGATGCAGTCAGAAAAAGCCCACCTCACTACTGAAGACACAAGAAAGGGCAGAATTCGGATACAGGCTGCTTATAGGGAGAAAAAATTTGAAAGGAAAGAAACCAAAGAACCTACTGAGCTATGGGCCTGACCAAGAGAAAAGGTGATGATTTTATTATACACAGTGAATGATGGCAGCATGAGAGGCACTCATAATAGCATTTCTGAAATGTGACAGTGCTAATGGGTTTGCAGCCGTGTGACTCAGAGAAGTTGGCCCATTTTTTTTTCTTCTGAAAGAAGACGGACTTGTCTAGACGACAGAAATAGCTATTGTCCCAGATGTACCATCCTTGCTCCCACAGAATTCTTTAGGAATGACTCTTTTGGGCACAGCTTTTCTGTTCTCTGGAAGAAAAGTCTTCCATTCTCTAAAAGTCTCTAGAAGTCAACACACATCTTTTGAATGGGTATATGTAAGTACAGAATTTTCCCTTATGTGTGTCAATAGATTTTTTTGCTTCACCAATAATACTCTTGCCATTTGTTATAACCTTTTGTGTTAACAAAAGACACACATATGGCAGACACTTCTCTCAGCCCCTCAATATCCAGTCCTCTTAAAAATGAAAGGAAGACTGTGAGAAATATTAATTTATATTCAGACTACTGTTTAGATTACTACAGTATGAGACATTGGTTTGTGTCTTGTAGCATCTTGATGTAAATGAGGTACTTATACTGGTACAGAAAGTGTATTAAATATTTAAGGTGTGTCTCACCTTACTAGGTTTGGAGCTTTGGGGACAGGGACTGTGCCTTACTGTATATCATGAACAACACCAAGTACAAGAGGGTTTTGACCTGCTGGTCCTCCAGGAGCTGCTCCAATAAATAGTAGCAGTTGGGAAACAGTCTGTAACACATTGCTGTTACTGTTGGAGTTTAAAGTGAAATGGAAAGATCAGCTCGACAGCCCTACCAGTCCTGGTCTTTGGTGGTAGATATTGTCCTCGTTACAGTGAATTCAGTAAAAGATACTATGTCAATCGCTGACCCTGGCAGTTGCTGAAAACCCCAAATTTATAATGAATGCAGGCGTGCTCCAGGTGGTTGGCTTCCTTCACCATCAACCCCTATTCAAATACATTTATGCACATGTGCCCCTACTGTATATTGGGCACAGACCTTGATCAGCTGTTCATCTGTGAGAAACAATCTGTGGGAAACCTGAACTCTGTGATGATACCATCACTCTCAAGAGGGGCAATGGCTAAAAAGCAACACCAAAGTGAAACGGAGAATGTGGCACACTAAATGTTGTGCTGTGCTTCTCTATGCAATCTGCTGTTCTAGCCCTCATGGAATAGATCTGCCCAATATTGCATGTCTTGAGCTAACTATGCCTCTCTTCAGATGCTCTTTACAGAATTGTGTGGTGCCACCCGATTGTGTTTGGTTGACGTGGGAGCTGGAGCTGCTCTCCACAATCCACCTAAGAGCACTTCTCTTTCTCCCACCAAAATGAGAGACCAAAACAGTGCTGCCCCACTTAAGGGCTCAGCTGTGGGTCTAAGAGCAAGTTATGCTGCTGATGCCCTGTTGGGACTACCCAAAAACAGAGGCTAGACAAAATTAGGAGAATAAAAAGTGGTTTTATTTATTGAAGGGCCTTCAGGTACGTTTTGGGCAGACGAAGCCCACCCAGGGGCTATACCCAAAAATGGACGATGGGTCATGGGTTTTCATTCTTTTATAAGTTTGGTCCATTTGCATATCGGGGGTTACTCCTCCAATTACAGCTTCAGGTAATGAAATAATTTACTCCAAGTTTGCTCCCCCCCAACTCACTTTTGTTTACATTTCTCTGGGCCAGAGACAGTAAGGTGCCCTTGGTTTCCAGGCCTAGAGAGGAATTGTTTTGTCTGACCAAAATGGGAGAACAGTAGCTAATAGTCTGTATTGAGTTTAGAGTTATACACTAAAGAATTACAGGATTACAGATATGTGAAAAACATAGAAGCTAAAATCCTAAGGCATCACTGCATTAGCAGTACTGCGGGGGAACCCTGGAATTGGTCCTAACTCCCAAATAAAGTTCAAAAGGAAAGTGAGAAGTTAATGGAATGAGAGCAGCCCCCCAAATCTACCTTCTTTTAATCCGAGTCCTTGCCCAAGAGGTTTAGTAGCATGTCTTAAACTTGGTGGTATCTTAATACTTTCTGGGTGTCAGTATTTTGAATAATTCAGATGCTGTCACCTGTCATTAATCTATGCCTCCTCTGCCAGTCAGGGTTCTGACATTGTCTGTGGGTGGGATCCAGTACCTGAAAAGTTTCATTGTGTTCCCTGCTGTTTCACATCTGAAGAAGGGCTTACATGCCTGAAAGCTCGTCTGTTCTTTTCTAACGAAGTCAATTGGTTTAATAAATTCTATTACCCTTCTGAACTAACCCTGCCTCTAGTCCATTGCTCATTGCACTGTGCTTTTTCCTCAATTACCCTTAAATGCAACTCCTTCCTCTTCAGTTTTATACTTTTTTTCTCTTTTCCTAATTTTCCTTCTATCATCCCTCTATGTGTATTTATTTCCCCTATCTATAACACTGTTTCATTTTAAAAGACAGAACATAAAACACATTTAAAAATTACACTTCCGACTATGCAGCTTATACTCTCTTGGCCTGAGTTGCCTTTCACACCTATAAGGCTTTGTCTTTTTCAATCTTTGCTTTTGAAGGCTTCAGCATTCTCCTAATAGCAGCCTGTTTCGATGAAAAGCAGGATTGCAGGACAGACTCTAAAGAAAAGCTAGTTAGAATAAGATTTGTCTTGGCAAAAATGACAGTCAGAAGTTTGACCTGATGGTATTTTCATCTAAAAATTTGGAAGGAAAAATAATTTTAAAATTTTAAAAGAACAAAAAACATTCAGGAAGGTAAATATTGAAGTATATTTTATTTTTTTATCCCAGTCATTCAAAGAACATTTTATTATGAACCAAGGAATTCACAGAAATTACCCAGTCCACAGTGACTTCTCTCTTATATTGTTCTGATGCAATATGCAAACACTTAACTAAAAAACATTTTTCATTTGGACTGAAGATAGGAGTATGCAACAATTTTTATAATCAGATACCATTCTTTAATTATCAAAATAAAAATTAGAAATTAAGTTTACATTTGAAATTACAGAAAAGCACGTTCCAGGAATCTTAACAGAGTTAACTCTTTCTTTTGGAAAGTAATGTCACTTGTTTTGCCCCCTTTACGTTCCTTTAAATCACTATGATGAGGGCTTAGAGAGGTAACTTTTATCCATGTCTTTCATCAAAGTTTACAGTCTATTAATTTAGATACAGTTTTAAATACAAGTCAATTGCATTTTCAACACATCTTGAAAAAACTTTCTGACTATTCTCTTTCCTGTCTCAAAACTGTTCTTACCCTCTCCAAGACATCACGGAGAAGTTAACGTAGAATGACCTGTTGGTAGTTTTCTAAGAAGTTGTCAAATCAGGCACATAACTGAAGACAAATTTCAACTATTACTGTAGCCTATCACTTCCCCATCATATTGGATTTAACTCTCAATAGTGTATTGAAAAATAAGCATTCAAATCAACTTGTTGCAGTAAACAATACTGCAGCAAAAACAGTATTATAAAATTTTTTGTGACCTTTTGGGAAAAGTGTTCATTTCATGGGGATTTCTAGGAAAAAAGTGCCAATTTCATGCAAATTCAGGGGGGAAAGGTAGATTGGAAGGGTTTTCTTGGGAGGTATAAAAGCTGTAATGATTGCAAAAGATATACAAGCCTAATAATCATGAAAGCAACACTCTTTTTCTAGTGTATATTAATCGCCTCATATCATGCTGGCAAAATGTAGAAATGGGATGTTTTACCACAACCATGATGAAATGCATCTTTACATTAATTTCCAAACAGTTCTAAAAATGGATCCTTAAATCAATATCTTGTGGAGTTCTCTGGGGGCTCAAATACTTCTTCCTCCTCACTGAAACCTAGGAGTATCAAGGTCATCCTGAGTTTAGATGTCTATCCCACATGTCTAAACAACTGTGCTTGATTATCTGAACAGATTATATGAGAATAAGCCTTCTGTTATTGCTCCCCTCCTTTTACTCTGAGGTTTATGGGGGCATGGGTGGAGCACACGCAGCCAGTTGTAGCAACAGTTTACTGTTGAATTTGAAATGAATGTAAAATAAAAGGTGAGAAAAATCAGAAAAAGTTTTGTGATTATTTAGATTTTTAGTGATTTACTTATCTGCTATAATGCAATCAGTAAGAAAAGTGAAAGATGTACCATGAGTCCTTCAAAAGAGTAGAAAGTGTGAAATTTGGATTTGTCTATTTCCAAAATTTCATTCAATCTTTCTCAGTAAGTCTTGTCTGCTTCTAGTGGAGAATGCTAATAGCCAGACTGAAACTATCAGAACAATATAGAGAGCTTAATATAATTTTCACAAGACAAGTAGTGAAAACTGCTCATATGTGGTATGAGCACTTTACCACCCTTAGCAGTTTAACAGCTGATACTGACTCTGGAGCAGGGGTTGGATTTCTGGTACGTTTTGGCAACTGTTTGAGTCCCCCTGGTCCAGATTTGGGAAAGCTGCAGAGCTGTGGTGTCAGCACCAAACTATTAAAATTTCTAAAGTCTTATCCATAATGTTTGTCACCTTGAGATTCAATTGCATGAGAATGAATAATGTTGCATTTTATTAGCTATGCTGAACTAGAATCAGAGACATGTTTAATTTGTATACAATCAAAATAGTAGAATTACTGAATGAAGGATGTTTACTGTATCTCATATGGTATCTCTCTTCCTTTGAAATTTGTTGTTAAAGTTTCATCATTTACATTTGTTGATTATTAATCTCTCTATCTCTTGGATTATGGGTTTCTTAAAATAGCCACAATCTATTGAATTATGAGTTTCTTAAAATAGCCACAAACTAAGAGAATCTTTATGCTGTTCTAACTCTTTCTCTGGAGTCACAAAAAAAAAAGAAAGTATGTCACAGTCTAAATGTGTGACCTCAGCTATCCCAAAGTAGTATAAAAAGCATTTCCAGAAGAATGAGGGGATGTACTATAACCTGACTATAGTGTAGAAAGAAACTGCATAGTGACCGTCATACAAAATGCTTATTAGAGAGATGACTCTTTACAAAGTTGTAACTTTAAAAGACAGTTTTATTGACTTGCAGAAAACCTGTAAATCCAGCAAAAGATGAAATAATATATCAGAGAAGTCCACTATAGTTTAGCAAGGGATCACAGAGTTCCATTAATAGTGCAATAGGAGGCAAAAAAAAAATTATATACAAATATAGCAAAGGTTTATGTAGCTCTGATGAGACTCCCCTAGGGAACTGGAAGAGACTCAATAGGTGAGAAGGAGATAAGAGGGGGGGAGATGGGTGGGAAATTATTGCCAATCTAGAAGGAGGAGGCTGAACAAATTATTCTAATGGCAGTTTTTAGGAATACATCTTGAATGCACAAGCTGATAGCAATAATTGAATGTGATAAAATCCTAGACAGTGAACTTTCTTTTAGCACAAACATGTCAAGACAAAAATATCAAGTCACATAAAGACCCTCCACCCCCTTCCTGACATCATGGTTCAACATTAGTCATGGTTGGCAAACTTACTCTGAACTTACTGAAACAAAATTTAAACAAAAAAAGCCATAATGGGAAAATGGAAAAAAACCTATCACCTATTCTTCAACTAGTTGTGGTTGGAAGGAGTTCTAGAGGTGCATCTTTTTTGTAACTATTTAATGGAAAAGTGAAGAGATAACATTACCACAGTTCTAAAATCCCGGAAGTAGTGGAGAGTGAAGGCAACAAGTCCAGCTGAGGCCATAGATTAACACATAAACACTACAAACTACCATGCTAAAACTACAGAAATAGTTTAAAATTAATACATTTTGGCTTTCATGATTTTTGTTAATGAAATCCAAAACCACTTTGAAATAGAGCAAAGAATATGGTCGTTCTTTTTGTCTGAAGATGAAAGAAAATAGAGTGCTGAGAAGCCAAAGAAATTCACCTTGAGTCACACTGAAATTTTGACAGTGCTTGAAAATAGCTCCGGCTTTCTTGCTCAAGTCTTGAGAGATGGACTGCCCTCTCTGTACCCCTCACACTGCGTACCTTCCTCCAGGATCCCAGCAAAAATAACTTCTGAGCCCATGTCTGAGGCTGTCTGTGGATTTGAACATAGAAGACGGTGATTACAGAGCATGATTTTGACATGGACCCCCAGGTGTGACAAAACCGTTATAAAAAAATAGCAGGAAAGGACAGAAAAATAACTATTTTAACACCAAATAACTGCTTGGAAGTAACAGCTGAGGTCACTAGCCAGGGAACAAGGACAATCAGGGCCCACCGAGGATTTTGTAGTCATCTGAGTAATCCTTTATTTACTGTTTGATACAGTGAAACCAATGGCTACTGGTCACTGCAGACTTGACAATACCAAACTCATGGTAAGCTTACATCTGGGGGGAAGACAACACACATCATTGCTACAGGCCAATGCTGAAAAGGTCTGGCAAACAGCAGTGAAGGACATGAGCACCATCAACTGCATTCCGCTCAAGGCAGAAGCGAGCAAACTGCACCCACAATACAAGAAGAAAAGCATGTTTCCATTTAAATATGCTATAGACAATTTTTCATTGCTCACAATATTAAACTACATGACATTAACTGAACATCAGGGCGCAAGATCTCCACTTGTTTTCTGTGGCTTTAAAAAGTACATTTGTGGGAAATGATGCCACTTTAGTCTCCTCCTCCCAATTCTACAAAAAAAAAAAAAAATCCCAGTAGCTTTCTTTTTGTATAACTTTGTATACATTGACTTTTGTTTGTTGTGGAGAATTAGATCCTTTGGCAAATGAATCATCTACTGTGCCACATCTTTTCTTCCTCAAGAGGGTAGAGCCTTAGGCTTTGCATCAAATTGTACAGTACACAATTTTTTAATTTGTTGGAGTTTATTTCTAGTTTGCAAATTATTTGATTGAGTCAAGTGCAGTCATAAGGTGGAAAAGTGGTGATAGATGGGTATGATAAATGCACTTTGAAGAAAAGTGCCTCAAGAAAGCTGTGCAGATGTATTCAGCTGCATAATATCAGATTTCCATGAAAAGGGTAGCCATTGATATACTAGAAGAACTCCCACTAATGGAATCATAATTAGTGCAAGCTACTTGCATCCTGTGCAAAGTTAACTCTCCCTTGTCACAGATAAGAGAGTAATAGTGTTTTAGTATAGCTTGGTGCTTTGCTACTTGCATTTACAAATGCACTTTAAATTAAATCCTTTCTCAGATGATAGGTGGTGATTGGGATTGCCTACTAGAGCTGTGTTTGGAATTTTCTTGCTGTATATATCACTTATGAGGTGCTGAAATTAAGTTTTGGTATTCAGGGGTGTGGGTTGTTTAAGGACCCTCTGCTTGGGCAGGTACTACCATGGACTGCAGGTTCAACTTCTGTTTCTGTCTGAATTATCTACATCAAAGTATGATGGGAACTTCACACTGACGTCACTTTTCCATTTGCAATCTGGATGTACCCACTGAATAATAAGAGCACAGAGAAAAAATATAGAAAACTAGTGATGTTAAAGATTTATTCTGGAATTTTTTTTTACTTTCAGTCATAGGATTTTTGTGTTATATTTTGGCCTAAGAATTTTCCTTGAAATCTAAGGCACTTTAGGGTCTCCAAAAAGTAAAAAAAACCCAGAACAGATTGGAGTGAGGATATTACCGTCCACACTAGAAATTGTCTTCTGGCAATAGATGGCTGTGAATGGCTACATTTCCTCTCAGGGCAAGGACTTCTGAATTCCTTGAAGCACTGCTACAATGAGCAGTCGCTTCTAGAGCACTAAAGCAGACCTGGTCATTCATATGCTTGAAATAATTCAATTTTGGTTTTTATGATTATATACTTAGGTCTTAGCTGAGCTACTGATGGTTATAGTACCACTGAAGATGGTATGGGCCACAGTATCAGGGCTGATGACTGAACAAAGAGGGGCTGCAACGGATTCAGCAGAGGTCCATGTACAGCTGCCAGATGAGAAATGGGTCCTGTTTGTCAATATAGTATGAAGAATACAAATGAAATGGGGTTCTTCAAGCTTGGTATGATGCCAGTGAAAGCAGTGGAGCTCCTCTGATTTATAGAAGAGGAGCACCTCAACTGCAATATTTTATTATTGTATTTTAGTGGGTAATTGAATATGAGGAAACTGTGCACATTGTATAGATTTTTTTCTTTTTTGTAACAGCAAAACGGGATTTTGCCAAACTTCTAATGAGAAGTCAGTGTGTAAATTTCATTATTGTCAGAGGATGAATGTGTAAAGCATGACTGAATCAATCCCGTAGTCTTTATTTTAAACCATTCTGTAGCAGTTATCAAAGCATTTTGTGTAGTTCACTACCCTGCTCAAGTAGAAGGATTTGTAGAAATATTACTCGGTAAGAAAGGGTTAAAAAGTGGAAGATAAAGAGCTCCACGTGTCATTGTTTTAGTAACAGTAATGTTATGTCTCTGCCACAGTGCATAAAGAAAAGAAAAAAATGCTGACAAGAAAAGAAATATCACACTTTAAAAACTTTACTGAGTCTAAGGAAGGCACTTTTAAATTTGTGCCAGTTACAGTAATTAGTAAACTTGTTCTTAATAGTGTTGTTAAAATGTAATTTTTTCACACTTTCTCTGACTTTGACACTGCTGCTTTTTAAACTTCATTTTGCACTTTGTTCCATTGTTCTTTAATCTTCTGCACTTTGCATTTAGTATCACTGAAATTTCGCACTTACTATGTCAATAACATCTGGCAAAATTGCCACCTATTAAGAGTAAGTGTTCTTTTTTCTCCTGTGAGAAATGTGATGGTGTATTATATTGGTTTCCCTTGAGAGGCTAAGGAGACAATTTTAAAGCAGATAAATGCATTAAAGAAATAACCTGAACTACAAGAGAAGGTTAACGAAAGTCAGAAACTTTTTACTTTTTTTTTTTCACCCTTTTTTTTTTTTCTTTGATAAAAGCATCCTGTATATCTGGGGAGTTCAGTTATGCAATGTTTTGCACATTTGGGTGTATGTTACATTCCATAATGCTGCTGCAGGATACGATATGTTCGCATAGGTTTTTATCTACAACTTTTTCTGGCCATGTTGGATACGTGTCAGTTTAGTGATGTATTGCAGCAAATGTGCTGGTTAGCTGAGCACTGCTAGATCACTGTGAAAACACGGAAGTGATTTTCCAGAGGTGATGTAGCCAGGGGTAGGCCTGGGTTTGAGTTCCCCACCTCCATGGTCAAGCACTATTCCAGTTCACTCGTGCATGGAATGAGTGTCAAGTTCCTTCTCACAGTAGAAATATTCTACAGAAGGAGATGCCATGGGCTGAAGTGATCATCCTAGCTCCCTCTGTACTTACCAGCCCAGATAGAAAGTCCCTGACCTTTGACATCACCCATAGTCAGGAGACTGACCCACTTTGGATGTGCTGTCTTCAACAAGGCCTTCTCAAGTTGGGACATACACATGCATGTCTGGACATAGTCTGGCCTTTAAAGTGTACAACCTTCTCCCAAACTATATAAATATCTTGAGTATGTATGTGATATATATACAGTGCCCGTAAATGAAACTGAATTTAGAGAATGAAGTACAGCCTGAGTGACAGACTTTTCCTTTACCACGGGTAATATCTGTGTGAAACTGAGCCCCCCGTCCTATACAGATGCTGAAATGATGCTGGACTTCACATAATTGCACACAAGGCAAGGAAGGAAAAAATTTCACAGGAGAAAATCCTGTAGCACTGTTTACACCATGGGGTCAATTTGCATAGTACAGTCTCCCATGGCATTGCAGGAGTGTGAGATGTGACGGGCTAAAGGAAACACAGCATGTTCCAGGGCCTGTCAAAGACATGGGAAATCTTTCCTTTGACTTTGGCAGAGCTTTGGCCTGAGTCCCCATTATAAAAGCAAACTATATGGTTTGATTGAAAAAACAGGAGGGATGGGAATACAATGAACTGAGACACAGGGATTTTGGTACTTAGGCAGATTGTGGAAGGGCATTCCATGTCTGCAAAACCTCATGTCAGGATGTTGCAAACACTCTGATATCTGGCTTTGCATGAGGGATGTGAATTTTGCACCTAGCTACAAGCACAGTCCCAGTTAGCATAATGAAAACTGTGCATATATTGAATCACAGAGAGAGACTTGAGCAGAAGGTCTGTCTCCATGGAAAAGTGACTTAACAATTAGACTAAAGAAATGGACTGTTCTAAAATTGGTACACTTGAGCTTTGTTCAGCATATTGTTAAAGAATAAATAGATACATTCATCTCTGTACAGATACATGTATGAGACTTAAAAACATAAATGGCTTGAATTTGTATGCTTGAATTCAAAAGAAGTTTTACTTGAGTAAAGCAACACAGGGATGAGTTCAATGCCTTAGTGACTTTGATATATACGATAGCTATAGAACACATCTAATCTGAAATAATTTGAACTAATAATATTACAGATTTGCTGCAGTCTGACTATAATACAATGTGTATTTCTATGGTTTTCAATTTGCACATAGTATTTGTAATGGCATTTATTAGCTTTTTTCAGTATAAATCTGCCCAGATGATAGGTTGCTGCTTAAACTTTGAATGTACATCTTGGAGGACATAGAAACAGCAAAATAAAGCATGCTTGAATATTTTCACTGTTTTCTTTCTTCCATGTATACAATTAAGGCTCAGATATTTGCATCTCAATTGATCCTGTATTATAATATGAAGTTTACATACCACTGGTTACAAATAATGAGGTGGTGAAGAACAACAATTGTATTTCTCCTCCCAGATTTTCCCTTTTCTTAAATTTCTCTCCTTCATTCTTTATTGGCTGCAATTTAAAAATCTTTTCCCTGACATGAATGCATTTTCTTCTGACAAACTGACTCTTCTGATGTTTTTTATTTTAAAATAATTTTATACCCGAAAATAGTATTCTTAACAACACACAAATAAGACTCTAATGAGCACAAACGTGAATCAAATGCTTGTGTTGTCCAGTGCTATCCAGCATGATACTGCAGTGCTCATTGTTAGCCTTCCTTCTAAAATTGTCACCTTCAGTTTCTTAATTTAGAAAAGATGATTTTTTTCCTTATTGTGAAAATCCACCAAGAATTTGCAGTGGTGATTCATTAGCTTCCAGCTGGAGACAGATCTGGAGACTCAAGCAAATTCTTAAGGTGACTGCTTGACTAAACTGCCCCAAAAATCAGTTATTTTTCTGTTTAAAGACACATTGTGATAGATTATATGCAGCTAGCTCATGAGAGCCTTGTTCACACTTTGTAGTGATTTTCTTGGTAGGTAGTTCCCATGATTTCCTGGGGAAGATTCAGAGAGTAAGTCAAGGTTTGGCAACTTTTCAAAGTTGAGGTGCCAGATGGTATTTTTCTTTCCCAAATTAGAAGTTAAGCATGCTGTTTGAAACTCAGCAAGAGCTGGGAGATACTGCCTTTCACAGAAGCAAGATGCTGCCAATCACCTTTCTGGAGGTATCATCTCTCTGCACAAAGCTGTAGTTTCTCAGCCCCCGTTGAGTGTGGAAGGTGGGGGAGCCTCTGCCTTTCACAGGTGCCCCTCTAAAGATGTGCTTTGTCTCCCAGCTCCTGAGGCACGTGAGCCCTGCTGAGTGCCCTTAAGAGACTGCCTGTGGACCATCCTGGCCAACCAAGCTGAAGGTTGATGACCCCTAGAAAAAGAATTTTGTTGAAGGAGCAGAGATGCCTGATCTAACCCTAGTCAAGGGAACCGGTTTAGATTGTCACAGTGGTGCCCCCATCTGATAGTTGTTTCTCTGTGTGCTCTCTATTTTCATTGTGCCCATGTTGCTATTTTTGAGGTTGTTTGCTTTTCCTCCAAATTCAGTTTTAAATAGGTGACTAAAAGGTCAAGCCTTCAGCCTACAGTGTGTATCTTTAGGCATATATGTTCACAGTAGGTACTTCAGAGGAAAAAAAATTGTTTCAGGTAGGCAAGTGATTTGGCTGCCAGCACCCGTGTTCTGGCACCTGAACGTTGGCAAAGACCATAGTCTACTTCCCTGTTCAGCTGCAGCCTGTCAGCTGAAAGCTGCTGCATTTTACATTTTTGAATTTCTTTCATGTCACCAGAGGTCACAATCCCTTGTCTGGGAATCACGGAACTCGTGAATATCCTCATGGTGTAAGGCCCTTTAAAATCCTCTACTTTGTGAACTAACAGGAACAAGAAATGTTAGAAAAATGCCACCTTTCATAACCTGCTAAGCTAGAGATTGTCTTGTCCTGCTAACTAGTGCCTCCACTCAGTGAAAGGGCAACATAAAGATACTAAAAAGAGTGGGGGACTTTCTGAAGCAAGTAAACACAGATCCAGAAAGGTGGTCTGGCTTGTCCTTCAGTCGGAACGCAGGGCCAGCACTCCTCAGCTGTTTGCATGAGGTGAGTATAGCCAAGCTGTGGCTCTTGAGAGGAGTCTGAGTAAGTGAATGCATGGTCCCAGTGACAGTCCTCTTGTGCAACTAGCAGGATCCCTGCTGTATTATCCGAGTTCACAGTGGCAGGAAGAGCTTTGGAGCTTTGGAGGACAGCATCACTGAACCGCTTTGGCGCCCGGGCTCTTGTTGTACAGCAGTGGCTCACCGGTTTCTTGGGCATGAACGTGGCATTTCTCATGAGTGTGAACATCAGCAGATTCATATCTGACTAGAGGCTGACAAGTCAGAGGACATCAGAAGTCCAGAATCTCTTGGCTACTACCAGCTGTCAGGTCATCTCCTACCATATCAGAAAAAAGAGTGCAGAAACCTATATAGATGCTTTCTCCATCAACCTACCAACTTAACATCACTTTTTAAAAAAAAGGAATGCAAACCAACCTGACATTTATCAAGATTGGAGACAACAAATATGTTGCAAGCCTGAAGACAGGTGCATTCACACTAAGAAGGATTTTGTTATGAATGTTCTCATTACAGTGTGTCATGGATAACTAACAGCATAGAGTTTGTGCCTTGAGGTTCAGCTTTGCTGTTGTTACATTGTTGTCACATGATTTTATGCTAATCTTTTAGATTAAATGGTAAATATAGAAGTCTTTATTCAATTAACAAAGAAGTAGTCATTAAGGGATGGTGATTGAAATAAAATGGTGAGAAATATTATCCTCTTAAATAAGAAATTACTGCATGAGTGGACACAAACAGAGCAGCAAGGGATGGAATAAAACTGGAAAAGAGCAAAAGCAATACTGAGACAGCCTCAGCTCTCTGTTTAGAAGGTAAATGTTCAGAATTTACTTAAGCTTTTTTACCCCCTCCGCATGGTACATGTAATGTATATCATAAGTTCTGCATGCGAGTATTCACATTATGTTTGGTATTTACTCTCTCATTGGTTTCAATTGTTTTAAAGTTTGCTGCTGTCTGTAAATCTCTCAGTATAGCTTTTATCTGAAGCAAAATAATGGAAATCTGAAGCAAATTATCTGTCTTCCTTATAGTAAATATCCGAGCTGAGGGATATGTTTCAGTCCTGGACTTTTGTTTTAACCCGTATTCGGATCAGATCTGATGGGAAGAGTTATCCTTATTATTATTGTTATTTAAGTGATTTTAATAGAATACTGAAAATTACCTGGAATAATACAGCCTGTGTATGACAGTACCAGCCAGCAAGGAAGAAGGGAACCTGCCTACAGAGCCAAAAGAGCAAACACCCACCACTCTACCTATTAGACAGCTAAAAAATGTCTTCTCTGTCCTTATAGCAGGTAGGCAGATATGAAGTGTGGTAATTACCTGTCCCTTATCTTATCAATAATTAATACTTTTCACTTTCATTATGTTCTTTTCTTTCTGGTTACTACACCTTGTTCATCACCACACTTGCTGTGTGTCTTGTTCTATGCATTTCCACAGCTGTCATGCATTTGTTTTCTTGTGCTCTTCTTGGAGAGAAAAGCAGACAGAAAATTTTGGATTAATTTTTAAAATCAGCATATCTCTGCATATATATATTGCTAAATGCTCTGAAAGAAATCAAGATATTGGTCATTATCATGGGATTGGAGGGGATGGTTTTCTCTGTCTTACTCTGCCAACAGCATGTCAGCTGCAAGTAAAAAAACAAGTTCTTGAAGCAGAAGTCTATACTGTTTTGGTTATAGGTGTTTTGGTTATATTGTTTGTTGTTTTTTTTTTTTAAATAGTCCTATGACATATCATCTGTCTTGTACATTGCAGTTGCACTGCGCAGGCGTGTGCAATCTTACTGTAAGCACCCAGCAGGGCACTTAACTGAGCATTTTATTTGCCTCATCCTCAGAAGTACTGAGGGTCTTTACTTTCATCCTGACTGTGATGGCAGGACCAGGACTGACAGAGCTCAGATTCCCTCTATCTTTCCATGAGACAGAAGCCATTGAGGAACCTCTATGACCAGTGTAACTTAGCATATAGCTTGGCAGCAGCTCCGTGCTGCAGTCAGACAGCCTGTTCTGGCTGCAGATGGTACCCTGATTTCTCCCTGCTTTAGCGTCCCCTTAGCTCACACCCAGGCTCCTGCTGAAAGTTACTGCTTCCTCGGGTCTACTGGCATGAGTCACAGAATGACTTCCTAGTCCAAAGTAGCCAAAAGATGCAGGTTAAGGAAATAGTTTTTATTGAATCAGGTTGGGGAGCAACTAGGTGAGCAGGCAGTGGCAGCTGTGAGGGAACAGATAAGAGGTGAGCAGGTGAGGGAGTTTCAGCTGCAGTGAGAAGAGGGTGCCTGAGCACCACATAAGTGATGTCAGAACCCCTGCCAGTCTTCTGATATGGGAAAAGGGAAGAGACTTTTTGTGCCTTCCCTTCCTTTTTCCTGAACCAAGTCTATCTGTCATATAGAAGTGTTTCAAACTCAGTGCTAAAACTCATTTATTATTTTAAGGAGCTGAACAGCTCTTACCCCAGTCAGTGAATGGTTTCTCTAATGTTTTAGTCACAGATCAAGTATAGAGAGTAGAATAAACTAATTTCTCCCACTAGCTGCCTTTGAAGTCTGGCTTTATACACCAGGTTAATTTATTAGATCTTTGCCATTTTCCTTTAGCTGGTTAGTATCTAAGGCCTAGATGTGTTACAGATAGCTCACAAAAACTCAATTTTGAGCAGTGATCAGCTCCTATCTCACACGAAAGCTATACATAGGTCTGGTCAGAACTTCAGCAGTAACAGCTTTAGGAAAACAAATTATTATAGGAAGTGATTGATGTACTGACTAAATAGGTTGCAATCTTCCCCTGCAGTAGGTGGTGCTCACTGCTTAAATAAAATTAAATAGTGACAGTGATGGGCATACCAGGTTTTGGTGAGTCCGAAAGCCAAGGATGGACAAATTGTGAGGAAAAAAAGATAAAATCTATGAGAGAGCAGAGCCTTGTTTCATAGGGTGCATTCTCTCTAGCTAACCTTTCCTTTGCAGTTTCACTTTTAAGTACTCCTGGTAAAAAAAACTCCTCTGCATGCTTTCTTGCTGCAGGGACACCTGGTATGTTTTAGTGTACAGTTCCTTTTAGGAAGGTCTCAGAATACCAGAAATGTTAAATTTTTATATAAGCAGTGCTATTTTTGGTGAGAAATATTGATTGGTAATTCATGTAAACGCCAACTTCACCTGCTCAGCTGCTATTTGTAGGGTCTCAAGGCGAATTGAAGTCAATGAGAATTAGGTCCAAATGCATTTGAAAACACCTATAACTGTCTGTATGTGTTTTAGGCACCAAAATACCTTCAAAAATGTGTTCTTTGGTCCTGCGTCGCTTGTGTGGTGCTGTGGAGATTTAGTTTGTTCACAGATCCAGCTACCTGCACGTGCCTCTTCTCAGCCCCGATGCTGTGGCAGGGTCCTGCTTGCAGGTTTTCCCAGTACTGCTGCTGCAGGTGTTTGCAGACGCTGGGCTCTGCACCTTGCCCTCTCTTCCTTTCCTGTTTCAGCACCTTCTGAGGTCCTGACAGAACCCTGGTGGCTTTCACCAGTAGTGCAGGGACAGCGCAGACAAGGCGTGTGTGCAGACTCGAGTGGGGTGATGAGAAGCCTGTTTCCATACTTCTGTGTTGAACAGAAGCAGCCATAGAAACCAACCCAAGCCCCACATGTTCCTTTGTAATAAAATTTTGGAATTCATACTGGAATTTTTGATCCGGGCCATTCTTGAATTTTTAGGAAAGTTTGGACCAAGATCTGAGTTTTATGGCTTATTTCTATAATGGTTTTAAACTGGATGCCAAATTTATGAGCTCTGCCCTGTCTAAGTACTTGAATATTATTGCCTTAAAAACTAAAAAAAAAAATTCTCAGTAAGTTTCTAATTTCTCTGTTTTGAGACTTTTTTCAAAACAGTTGATCTGGTTACCCAAGCAGAATAAAAATGGAAATTGCATTAAAAATATGTGCTAAAAATTTTGTAGTTTGATTTACTATTTGTATATTTGCAGGTCATTATTTATGTTCCATAATAATACTTCACCTGGTAATAATACATATTAATTCCTTCATATTTTTAAAGTCTTTTGAGAACCTAGAGAAGTGCAGAGTGTTATTAAATGAGTTTAAAATTCCAGCTGTTTTCCCTGCAACAGATTTTGCCTTAAGTAAGAATGAATATCAAAGAAAAAATATAAATTTTTCTAAAGCGGATCTTCACTGACCGCCTGACAAAGTACATTTATTGGCATGCTTTCCATCTCTTTTTCTTGTTGATATATAGTTTTAGTTTGATTTAGCTATTACTTCATTACTTTACGAATAAAATTCACCAAGGCTGACACTTGTCTCACAAGGTAAATCTCCACGCCAGTAAAAGTGAAGTAAACCTCTTCTTTCCAGTCAGAGGAATATTCTCCTGTAATGTTTTTTTCATAAATATTGGTGTAGTGCTTAATAATGTCTTCTGTATAGAAATCATGTCTCTCTTGAGAAATACATTGGTCTAAGAGCCCTAGAGATAGAAAAGTAAAATCCTTAGCTTGCTACCTTAAACCTGGCATTTTCTAGATGCTGTGTTCTGCATGGCTTGGTTTTGTTTTGTTTGAAACCATAGTATTTCTATTACTATAGAACCTGTTGAATTGCAGACTGTTAGCGTGCTAATGTAAATTCTGAAAAGGAAACTAATTTGTGCTGTTTTCTTAGGCTGCAACCAAGATTATTTTTTGTTTTCAAAAAAAATAACCCAGCAAAACGATGATGTAAAGGTCTGTGAGTTAAACTGCAACCCTTTGTGTAACAAGGAAAAAAGCCACCTGAAAATATGTGTAAAATGTGTTTTGAGCTGCAACAATGAACTCTTTCAAAACAATGCTGTCACTGTTTCAGTACTTTAAAGTGACACTGTGATTTTCAAGTATTAATAAGCATCCAGGGGGAGCTAGGGAGTAGCAATTTTGCTTTTTCTAATGGTATATAAGGAAATATGAATACAGAGGAAAGTAGTATAAATGACTAATTCGTGTTTTGGGGTTGGGGCTTTTTTTACTAGGAACTTTTGATAAGAAACTGGTCAGCCATTCTGAGAGTGGTGGAAAGCCTGTCAAGGTCACTGCCAAGGACAAGAGAGTCAATTAGTATGCAGATCAGAGCCAAGGAGTTCAAAGGTATTGTTCCAATTCAATCACATTAGCCAGGCCAGTAATGAACAAACGGCATGACCTTAATCAGGGAGCCTGAACCACTCATTGAAGGGAAGTCTGTGTGTCTCTGTGTGTATTTGGGGGGAGCAGGAGGAGGGGTTAGGGTGGCAAAAAGGATGTGGTTTCTTTTGTTGTTGTTGTGGTTTGGCTTGGGCTTTTTTTTTTTTCCTTCTTTTTTCTTTAAAGGGACAGCAAGCTCAGTCAGCTTAATTAGCCACCAGTAGTGGAAACTTATTTCTGGGTCCCGGTGTTCTGAAGTACAAAATTGCTTTTATTTTTGGGTGATAACTGAAACAGCTTCAAATGGACAGGTGGCTTGAATATTTTAATAAAATGCATTCAGTGATATGCTAAAGGGTATGCAGGAGGAGGGAGATAACCTTATGTAAAACACCAAACCAAATTTTGCAATTACAGTTTCTCTCACACTGTTCTAATTTTCTGAAAGTCTACATGCAAGGAAAATTCTGGGTGATTTTTTTTTCCTCTTAGACATAAAGTAAGTAATCCACACTCTGGTTAATAATGGAAAGAATGTTTATTTAGAAGAAATATTTCTTTAGAATTCTCAGCCTGATAAACATTGCATCACACATAATTACATTTTAGATATACAAATTGCTAAGTTGTTTCATGTGCTCAGCACAGTGCACACCGCATGTTTCAGTGTACTCGATCTAGTACAGTCAAAAAGCAGCATTCATATTCACCTTAACAAATGCCCACTTCATTATGAACTTACAAAATATATATCTCTGCTATTTTTCATGTATACATAAGCACGTTCAAATACTTCTACAGAAATGTGTGAGGACACAATAATAAAATGACAGGATATATCTGTACTAATTTATATATTATAATGTCTGCATGTTTCTGCAAAGTGGTTTTTGAATGCATACTTAGGACTCCATTGAAATTTCTACATAAATCAGTTCTGTATTCCCTTTTTTATAAGCTAATGATTGAACTTGGTAGCCAAAAATACTAAAATAACACTTCGAAGGTTAACATTTTTCTGTATTTGGATATGTAAACACATAGTTTCTGCACGTGGAAAGTCTGAAAAAAACCTCTGCAAGAAATCAATATTAACCACTGAAAACGTGAATGATGCTTAAAATACATTCACATGGTTTACCTGCAAGTTTCGTGTTCGCATGGTTTACTTACAAGTTAATGTTTTGTGTTTATATATACAATAAATAATAAGTTTTCTGTATCTCTCTGGGTAAAATTTGCTCAACAGTTCCTTCAGTTGGAGCGGATTACCAAAGAAAGCTGCAGGCTTCATTGGGGAGACTGCAGAAATCATTCATTTCTCTGTAAATGAATCGTGATAGGCAACTAAGATTTTAGGAATCAAGGGGCACTTGTTTTTTTTTTTTTTGGTTTTTTTTCACTCTCTTCCTCTCTCTTCTTTGCTGGGGAGGTACTTCATCATATCTCACTAAAACGGAAGATGCATAACAGAAATGAAACTATTCTAGGCTATGAAGCACCCTAGGGGTTCATGAATGTTGGGGGAGGAACACTGATTATACAATGCAATAACATATTGAGACACTATTTCAGTTTTACACTTGGTATCAAGTAAATACAGGATATCTCACCCATGAAGGGTGATTATCTTTCATGAAGGGAGGAAATGAGTTATTAAGGTCTTTCTCAGGAGCAAAACAAGGATAAGAATCTTTATTAATGTAAGAAACATTTTTTTCCCCCTACAGTAATATACTTCCTTTTTAGCAAAGATATGGATTTTTTTGTCTTTAAATTGTCTGTATCTCAGAATGGAACACATATCAGTTTTAGCTGACACCACTGCAGTGCTTGAGAATATTGTTATAAAACATGTGCTCATTTTTTATCTAGATCACAATTAATAACATTTTTAAGCATGCAATGTCTATCTCGTCCCATAAAAACACTTGTAAAGTATTTGACATTTTATTTGAGGATATTAAAAGATTGTTTAAAAATAAACATACACCAGCAGAGCAGAATTTTCACACGATTATTCAGATAGTCAATAGGTCCTCTTTGATCATATTATTATGATGCTTCTGCTGGATTTCATTCTAAGACAGGCATATTTTTTGCTCTCTCTCTCTGTCTCTGTCTCTCTCCCCCCCGCCCCCCCCGCCAAACAAGGTCATAGATTTTTTTAAATGAGGACTAGAAGTTCCAAGTACAAGATTAAGTAAGTTCTAACAGTGTTATAAAAGTAAGTGCTTTTTTCTATAATAAAAGGTGTTTAAAAGGTTCGCTACAGCTTTAAACAGAATTACAATTTACTTCTTTCAAGTGTCCAGGCCATAAATTCTTCTCAATTCCCTCTCTCTCTCCTTGTCGGAATTAATGAGATCAGATTTGATCAGGGCAGTGATGTGTTCAGAGCCAAATCACACAACAGCGCGCGTGCGGTAATGGAATTTGCATCTAATGCATACATAAATCAAACATCTTTCTGGACATTTTCATATGCATAATGTCATTTCATCCAGTTCTCTCTGTGCAGAGGGGGAGATTTTTCTCTCTGAGAGAATGACTTTCTTTAATGCTTTCATTTTATTTTCGCTGACTACAATCCCCGTGAATGCGCTCGGTCGGAGAATCTTTCGGGGCGCGGTTGACAGTTCCTTTTCCAAGAGGGGTCCTTCACATTTATCATGCCTCTTCCTCGGGGGCTTTGTTATGCAAATGTGGCTGAAATTGATAATTCCAAAGTGCTTCATTTCGGTTCCTTGGCGGTTGGAGATGGTAGATAAAAAGAAACTGACAAGACACACTGATTGCCCTCAATGCTTGTAACTCTCTTGCTAACAAGGCTCGATATTGTTAAAAATTCCTATTGTTATCAGGGTGGCAGTTCCATTATGCAGGCCTTGCAAATTTCTCATTTGAATATTAACCCTTTAATCACCCAGCTCTGCTCCCCTCCCCCAGCCCCAAACCAGTTGCCCTCGGGTGGGTCAGAATGCAAACCAGGAAATTATTGCCCTATTATTAGTGAAAACTACGTATGTGTGTGTTTTGTTCTGTTTTGGTTTTTGTTGTTTCTCTTTTTTTTTTTTTTTCTCCTAAACTACATCTATTAATCATTTTCTTCAATGAGAATTTTTTACTGTAAAAAAAAAAAAAAAAGAGGCTTTAACAAAACACGTCTAGCAGAGACAGACAGAACCGGACTGTTTAGAGTTAGGTTTGGGAGAATATTTACATCGAAATATCTGTTTGCAGAAGTCAAATTCAGTAGCTCCTGGAGATGGGAGAAGTTTCATTATTTTTAACTTGTATGTACTTGCACTTTATGTTTTAACTTAGGTAGGCCTCAGGGAGGGGATAGCGTGTCTTTATATACCAGAGATACATAAGATTTTTAGCTGCCGGTCCTACTGGCTGCACCATCCCTATCTCAGGCTTGTCAGCAACTAACTTCCAGCCTACAGACAGGTGGCTGAAATAAATGGAGAAAAAGGGAACTCGAGAACTACGAGGATTTCTGGAACTGTGGTTTTTTTAACCTTGAAGGACACAAGCCTATAACTTCCACTGTTAAGCGCTTATTATTATTGACAGATTTCACTTACATAGTTACAAAATACTGTTAAGAAATGGAAAGGGAAGGCCTGATTCAGGGACTTGATGCTGCAGCCCCTATGATTCACAAGAGTTTTGCTGGTATCTTCAGTGACCACTGCATCAGGCCCTAAAATTGCATAAAATCAGGAAATGGCAAGTTCAAGCTGAGGATTAGGTCACACAGCAAAAGAGCATGACTGGTTGCTAACTGATTTACTCATTGATTAATGAAATTGTGAGGTCTGGAATTTCAAATATCCCTCTAATATTCCCCTATGTGTGTGTGTGCATAGAAGGCAAATTCTTTCCCATGCCAAGTGCATGCCTTCAGGCTCATATTACAATTACAGGTTAATTTTAGTTTGTCATTTTTCTGGGGATACCTGACACAGTTCCAGTTAAAGTAAATCTTGGTATGACAAAGGTAAGTACTGCAGATGCTGGATGGAAGTGGAGAAAGGAAGAATTGGCACCGTAAAATGAAGCATAGTTCACTGCTAGCACCAGGCAGCTGCAACAATATAATATTTCTCTACAATTACAAAGAAGATGCATCTCAACCAGTTCAAGTCAAAGGAACGTCAAAGTTTTCCACTTTCTTAGCTCTGAAGTCTTGCAGAGATGTGTCTGCCAAATCACAGTAAATAAAAAAAAAAACCTCTTGCATAACAGTAACTGAAGATTTCTCTCCCTCATTCCATAAAAAAAAAAAAGAAAAGAAAAAAGAGAAAGAAAACCCTCTCATGTTATTGTAGGAACTCTTGGGAAGCTAATACTTCTTTCTTTCATTTATAGGTGTGATGGCAGATTAAATCCATGACAGGAAACAGTGATAATGCTCACTGTAGAGCTGTGTGAGTTACAACAGCTAAATTTCCCATGCCGGTGCTTTTTCTTTCAATTACCTAAAAACACCCTCTTAATTTTTAATGTGTTCATACCCTCATTCTGTTACCAAAACTGCTACCTTTCCCCCCCTTCCTACTTCATAAATAGATCTCACTAAACCTGGCTGCTGTAAACTCATTATATGATTCTATCATTTATTCTGTCCATTAGAGTAACCAGTGTTAGTGCTTTTCCCCCTACTTGAGTCTGTCAAGTGCTGTTATTTATGCTCAATGGTATTAATATCTCTGGTTGTATTACGGTTGTGCACTCAAAATCTCTAATACAATCTAAGCTTGGCAATAGTGACTGCATTAGCTATCAATAATCAAAAAGTCTCATGCAAGTTGTAGGTATTAAGAGTCAATATTACATAAATATAATTAACATCTTCTGCTCACCATAAAGAATCATCAGTAGCAGTGACGGCTTTAAAAAGAACCTCCTTTTCAGAATCAGAGAGCGTGCCCATATTATGAACAAGAGAATTAAAGATTTGACAGTATGATTTTGAATGTTTCTTTTTTTCGGCTAGCCTTGGCAATGACTCTGCTGTAACCTGGCTATATAATGTTATCTGCTGTCTTTAGGTGGAAGAGGGCTTAAAAGTTGATTTTTTCTTTCCCTGCTTGATTTCACTGGGTTAATTTCACTAACAAAAGGATTTTCTGTTTTTCTGTAACAAGAAAACCTCTTAGGTAATTTGTTACCATAGAATTAGAGCAATACAGCTAAACTAATATATATGCAATGGTTTCATTATGCATAAGAGCAGGCACTCTTTACTTTGCAGCCCAAAACACACAAAGCACCCATTAGAATGAAGAGGCCTGTGATGTCTCTTCATGTGCAGAGTGTAAAGGTACATGAATGTCCTTGCTTGTTGGCATTTAATTTACCAGTTGCCTCTGTAGTGGAGCCTTGGCAGATTCAGCTTGAATCTGAAAGACAGGCTGTCATACTGAGAGTCTGCTGCCTACTGCTGAAATTGAGAGGCTTGGCAGATATGCAAACAGTAACTGGGTTTGAGTTGTTTTGATTACAAGTTAAACAGAAAGTCATTGGCAGGGCCAATATAAATCTGCTGAGGTTTTTTGGCAAAATCTGTGGAGGTATTGCTATAGATTCTGCAGAATTCTGTAGCACCTTGATTTCACATCAAAGAATGTCCACCTCTGAACCCGTTCTGTGGATAAATGTGTCAGAAACGTGAGTGAACATGTTTAAGTCGCTGAGAGCTTCCAGATTCAGAAATATAGAGCACATTAACAACATGCTGTACCACACCACCTTTGTACAGTTGTTAAATTCTGAAACCAAATGTTTCACTGAAGGTTCAGGTGGATTTTTGGAGAAGTAAAGTAAAGTAAGTTATAAACAGCTGGAACAGGAAGGCAAAATAGATTTTAATGAAAGTTTCAGGTGAACAAATGAAAACAAAAAAAAGGATTGGACCACGTCCTGAACTCAACTATGTTGGTTGAAATGCTGAGATATTTCACAGCATGTTTTTTATGACATTAATCAAGATTTTCTGAAGCTGCTTTCTGCATGGCACGCAGTGCTTTAACAGTGGTTCGACTTGGTACAATTCAGTCTGCAACTGCCTTTTTTCTCCCCTTTTTCAATAACTTTGCCTGAAACACCATATTTGACTAAACATCCAGACCTGATAAAATCTAAATGCTCATCCCAAATTTATTTCCTTACAGAGTTCATTTGTCTCCCTGCCTAATCTGCATTGCTGAGTTGATAAAAGTAACACAAACTGACATTGTATAAGCAAAAAAAGGAGGCTGTAAACTTTAATTATATGCACTTTTACAGAGCAACCTCTGCTCAATTCTAACTTAGTGTTTTGAACACTAACACATCCTTTACTAAAATTGCCTTGCAATTTTAAGGCAAAACCACATTAATTTTGGAGGGAGGGAAAAGAGTACATATAATTGTCGCTCCTATTGTTTCTGTCTGACTGGCTGTAGACAGATTTCTGCAAGGCTGGCTAGCAACAATACATTGATTTACAGAGGCAAGAATATCTCCACAATTCAAAGGGCTAAGACACCTCTATTTGAAAACTGAGAATCTGCAAAATGCAGCAAAGTTCTTGGACAGGACCCAAATGTATGGAATCTTTTTCTCTTTTTTTTTTTTTCTCCCCTTCCCTACTTGTATCAGCTACTTTGCCTATTACAGCTTTCTAGGCAGGAAAAAAATTCTACCTTTGAATTTGCACAAATTATTACATACCTCATGCTAAAATTTACAAGAACCTAATTTGGACAAATTGATTAGAATATGAACATTGCTATCTAAATGCTCTTTATTTCCAGATCTGACAAACTGAAAAAGCACATTATTTTCCTGTGAAAAGTAAATGTTTGTTTTCTTTGGAAATTACTCCACTGATTTTCTCTTTCTCATACTGAATGTCCCTTTCCCTTGAGCAAAGAGAATGAAAGAGTTTATATGAATGGACCATATTTCACTCTGGTTAATGGATAACAATAGCATTTTAGGAATTTCATTTTCAGATGCAGGGTGAAAATATATACTGACTTTTTGCCTTTTTTTTTTGCCTTTCACTGTTCCATATACTTTTCTTTAAAAAAAGTGAATTTAAGAAGGTTTAAACAGCATACTCACCCAATACTGCAACCCAATGCAAATTTTTAAAGAATGCTTACAAATGTCAAATCCCTCTGAAAGTGATATACTTTATTACTGTTCTTTCTTATAATACAAACATTTCAGTGCAGCTCAGATCTTATTTTTCAAAATATACAGGATTTTGATATATGGACAACAGGAGAATATGTATTTTAGATATAATGCCATAAGTGCTCAAAAGTTATTTCTGAGCTGATTTAACATGGAAAATCTCCAGGTAGATTAATTTTATAGGCTGCTTTTATGGGTATAACATTTCAAGATGAGAAAGCCGTGCTTCTGAAATTTAGTTTCGGCAGATTTCATTGGCACCTCCATCTCCATCCTTTATTACCTTAAAGTTGAAATTTAATCTCTCTCCTTTTTTTTTCTTTTTTTTTTTTTTTTTTTAATCCCCCCGATTTTTACTTAATCCCTTACTGGAATGGCTAGACCTGTATTTTTGTTCTCAGGTTCTGCTGTGTCTATTGCTGTCTAACTATTTACATTCTGAAGGAAGAAACAAAATAATTACAAAAGAGGCACTTAAATAACTATGCTTAAAAATTAAAAGAGCTGTGATGTAGAAGATTTTTACTGGGACAAGCAGCTATGGAAGGAGGTTAAGCAAATGTCCCCCAAAACCCTCTTTCCAAATGGCTTAGTTAATTCACAGTGGTAAGGGCGAGTTGACCCAAACCCAGCTGCTGTATTGTGGTAAAGGCAGAGCTTGAAACTGCAGCCTTTGCACGCACAAAACTTCTGAAACACAACTTTTTAAAGAAACACCTATTGGTAACATTGCCAACAGGGGCTGTGTTTCAATGAAAAGACACTGTGGGCTATACACAAGCATGTTTATTAATGTTTCTGCATGACTCTTAATATGGATTCAGTACACATTTCATAGACGTGTCCAGAAAAAACCTACGAACAATAGTGCGCATTTGCGCATTACGTATGTTTTCCTATCTCTGAAACAGTACAGAATGCATCGTAACTGCATATGAGAAGTGGCTTTCATGCATGTGCTAAGGATGCTTTATAAACCTCAAAACCTCAGCCATTTGGTTGGTTGTAGTTGTTATTTGTTTCTTTGACTGTAGCACAGAGATAGTCAGTATTCTGGCCTGATGGCCTGCAAAAATGGTTAAAAAAGGAGAAATGTATTTTTTAGATTTCAGGAGTGCAGGTTAAGGGAAAAAAAAAGAAGCATTTAAATCAGAAAATGTGTGTGTATGTGCCTTTGTGTGTGTGTGTGTATGTGTGCGTGTGCATATTTGGAAATTCACAAACTAACACTTTCAGGCTATGATCTCAGTTTTTATGACTGAATTACATACCTTAAAACATTGGTCTTGCTAATATAAATGCTAAGAAACTCTCAACAATTGTGGTGCCTACTGAAATAAAATGCTCTGCGAGAGAACGACAGATACAAAACACTAAACAATGATGATTTCCTCACTACCAATGCAATTGCATAAATTAGGTGTGCATAAGTTCCCAATGATTTATAGCAGTTGAAACTTACAAAAAATGATTACATTTGATGTTTCTTTAGAAAATACAAAAAATCTGATGTTTACTTGCACAGTGGTTAAAAGAAGCAGGAGCTACATCTAGATTCTAGAATCTGTCTTACAGAGATGTTTGTATACCTTTTATATAAATGATTTTCTTCAAATTTTCCTTAAAGATATATTTCATTAGTCAAACTTGTATATACTATTTGTTAGTTTGGAAAAAAATCCTTTTAGTTTTTCTCCTCTTGCCCTCCTCACTGCTAGCCTATTAGTGGAAGTGGCATTTTATTGATTAGACATTTAATAACCATATTCTTCTATATTTGCTCAAATGTTTAAATGTTTGCATCATAGCTGGTGTAAAGGTCCCTAAGAATGGTACAACTGAAATTGGAGAATGAAGAAATGTATTGGCTATGACAAGAAGAAGTAATTGCTTTTCCTCAAAGGATCAGATGTGGTATAGTTGTTTGAAAAACAATCTAAACAACATTTTGTTCACCATTGATTTTAAAAGCATTAAAATTAGTTTTTATGCAGCTATACTCATTAAGCTTTTATGTATACTTTGTAGGGTGAATAGTTAAGAAGCAATAAAGCATTCTGCAGTAAAATATACTTTGCTGGTTGTCAGAAGAAATAAAATACATAGATTCGGAATGTTTGTTTCCTGTAGAATATTGCGATATTTGCCATGTTAATTACAATCCAAATAAAGCCATTTTATTTGTGTATTTTAAACAGCCTTGTAGCTGTAGATGACTAATACAACTGTTATTGAAAGTGTTGTGTTTGGAGGTTGTGTGTTCATACTGATGAGAAACAATCATGAGCTACATATATCCCAACAATTCTTGCATTCTAAAAATAAATCTTCTCATAGAAATTAGTGTTCCAAAGTCTAGTTGTAAATTTTAGCCTCAAAAACCAAATGAAAGTGCCATGCTGTGCAATTTTCTTCTGTACTCCCCTTAGTTCCTCATGTCAATATCTGCATTCATATACAAACTAGTTCCTCTAATTTCACTGAAGTAGTTAACAATTTATTAAAAAAGAAATAGTCTAGAAAACAATGACAGTTTGGTGCCCAAGGAAAGGAAACTTATTTGGTTATTACTTGGAAGAGCATAACCTTTTATTTTGTTTCTCAAAAATGAAGAGAGAAGTATGTATACAGTACAACAACATGCCATCAGAGAGAATAATGCATATAAAAATGAATTCCTGTTATTGTGTTCAAGTGTGTTTGTGAATAGAAAATGGAATTTTGAAAAGTCAATTAAAATGCATTTAAATTCTTTAACACCAGAATTCTTTAATGTGGAAAATTTTTCTAGACAGTTTGTCAGTATCTCTGTAAGCCCTGTGCTGTGATCAGAAGTGGTTTCCCCCACCTATGACTGTTAGATGGCTCAGAAATGCATTACACCTTCCTGTTTCAAAGGAGGACACCACTCTTGAAAGCATGGAAGTACTTATAAAGTAAATAACCTTTAATTAAATATCATTGTCTAGCATTAATCTTTATAGCTCTGTTCCCTATGGAAATAAAAGTGGATATTCAATTTGTTTTGATTATGCATGAATTTTAACAGAAGCGTTATTTCTACATTGCTGTGTTCTTCAAGAAAGCAGCATATTTGTGTCGGCATAAGCCATTAAGAAGACGGTTCCTCATTAATGTGAAATAAGAGTGACTCATCTCTGTTGTATATAAATAGATTGACATTTAGAAAGATTAATTATTATTTTTAAGAATAAACATCAATTCATATGTGGTTGGTGTAACTTTCCGTTCAGTCTGAAATCCCAGTTATTTTCAGAGTTAACTGTGAAGTGAAATACAAAGTGTTCCTATTAGGTTAAATAGGTATTATTTGTGGTACTTGCTGATTTCAAGGATGTTTGCTTGCACAAATCAAGATATACTTTTCTCCTAAACAAAGTTTTGCATTGTGGTTCTCTATGTACACACACAAGACAGATCAGGGACACATACTTAAATCCTGCTTCCACAATATCTTGAAAACAAACTCCATTCAAAAGGGTATCTTCAGTCTCATACAATTTCATTCATCTTTTCCATCTTCACTTAGGAGAATTTTGTGATAGCCAGGTCAGGAAAGTCCTGAAATTCTATCTCAGTGCTAGGTCACAGTGCCAGGGTGCATTCCACTTCATTAGACTCTTGCAGCACTCACCAACAGGTCTTCTGCTTTTGGCAAACAGAAGTTAATCTACTCTTGGTGAAAATACACCCTTTAGTGCTGAGCTAACACTGTCTCCTGTGCTAACCATGGGTGAGGGATAAACAAGGAGGAAAAGGGTGGTCTTTTCAACTCCTCAGTACTGGAGTACAGTTCTTGCTCTGGCCTCTAACAGTGAAGTGAGGAAGGCAGGTTTCATGGTGAATGAGGAAGTAGACCATAATCTCTGTAATAATGCTCTGCCTGACGTGGTCTGATGACGCTTGTCCTCAGTGCAGTAAACACTGGACTGCTTTGCAGCTGTGCAGTAAGACACACTTTGCCACTCCACTGTGGCTATGCATTTGCAGGACATGTCAGAAAGTGTTTAAATAATGTGTAATGGTGTGTTGCTCTTTCATCATTTAGGGAAGTGGCTCTCCCCTGTGACAGTCATTATATGCTCAGTGCTGAACCTTGGAAAACACTTTTAATCCTGTCTGTTGTGCCCACACAGCTAGGCAAATGCATACATTCAGCACAGAAGCATTACCCCAATGTATAACATGATGTTTAGTGATGAAGCCTGAACAAAATGAACCAGTGCAGACCCTGGGAAACATCCACTGCAGAGGCAGAGCTGTGGGCAGATCCACCAGGGCAGAAAATAGCCCCAGGAGCAGAATTCTCTGCACCAGGCAGGGATCCCAGCAATTCCTCTCACAGCCTGGCTTTCTACTCTGCAAACAAGGTGCAGAGATAGAAATAAACAAGAGAAGTGAAACAACAGATAAAAGGAAGGTCACAGCAGAATGTGTGTTTTTAAGGAGAAAACAGAGAAGCAGCATTCCTCTCATTCTAGCACATATAATCTCCATTCTGGTTATGGGAAACGAGTAGGGGGCTGCAAAGACAGACTGCTTTTGGATGGCTGTCCTGCCATCCCACTTGTATAACCAGGATCCCAGACTTCATGTATAGTCAACAGAAAGGTTTAGTTTTTAGTGCTGCTGTTTTGAATTTTAATTTATCTCTACTGACTACATAGGAATCCTTGACACTGCCAGAAGAGGGATAACACTGGGTCTTACCAGATATGCATTCAAAAATGACATTTTTCTGAGAGTCCCGCCCTTTCTTTCACTTTATGGGAAGTAGAAAGATGTTGTTGTGGATGTCGGCTGTGCAGTGACTAGGTTGGGAGTGTCACAGCCAAAGGGCATAAGTGTGCTCTCCCACAAGTGTGGGAAGAACTGCAGCAATTCTTTTCAGAAACTAGGTGGACCAAATTAAAAATTTTATCTTCATATCTCAGGCTATAGACCTCTGGATTAACTCTTGCTTCAAATCTAACAGCTGTGGTTGGATAAGTACTACCTTTTTCAACTATCCAGTAACACATTTGATTGTTGCAGTGCGGGATAATCCACTCTAAACCTCACTTAGAGGTTTCAATGCTGTTAACGTTGAGCATCTGGAATACAGCTTTAGTCTTTAGCTGTTGATTTTTGCAATTTTGTAAAAATTTTTAATTTTTTTTCCTTCTGGATCAAGATTCCCCTAGTATTAAGTCCTTGTATATCTCTAGAGATGTGCTTAACCATAATGAAGTTATCCTTTGCATTACTCTAAACTAAAGAAATAGTTAGTTATGTCTTTCACTCTAAGTCATCCTCCAATTCCATCTCTGAAGTTCTTCCTGCTCCAAAGTCTTTCTAACCCTTGTAGGACTGGTCCAACTGCTATTAAAAACACATGTAACTTTTCTACTTCTACTCTGTATTCCCCTGTTTATTCGTCTAAGGACCAAGCTAGTCCTTTTAGCTACAATGTCACATATTAAGCTCCTGAGAAGGAGATGAAGAGGATTAGAAGTCAATTTTTAAAAGTTTACACCAGAGTGAATGCTATTATAAAAGCCTTTAATGAGAATGAATCTGTGCAAATATCACTGACTGCACCTCTTCAGGATTTGTTTTGCAGTAGAGATAGTTGCACATTAAATGTCTTTTGGCAAGGGACGTAAGGATTCTATTGGGAGCAATATAACATCCACTTTTTGGTACTCTATTCCTTGGGAGATCATATTGTTTCCTACTTGAGTAAGTCTATCAAAACCTGCCTTTGCTCTGGAAAGCATCATTTTGTTAACACTCATTTTCAATCTTTCTGAACTTGTCAGTAAAATATATTTCAATGGGCTTGTTCAATGTGGTATGAACACAGACAAGAAGATAGCTGGATGTGGCTGGAAAAAAAGGAGTAGAAACAGTAGTTGAAACAGGAGTAGAAACAGTTGCCCTAAAAATATTCTGATCTAAAACTCAAAAGGTTGATTATTTGCCATAACTTCTTCTCTAAATTATAACCAACTGGTTCTATTACAGATGCTACTTCCCAGTGTAAGTGAAACTCTCTGAGGAGTAATGATAAGTCAGTGAAAGTGTATGGAGGAGGGCGTGAAAGAAGCAGAGTCAAGAGGATGGGGTGAGAGGAAATGATGAAAGGCCATATTAACATAGCAGGAAACAGCAGAACATGTGGCAAACACACTGAAGACTGCATGCATTTTATGCGTCAAATTACCTCCAAAGAGGTTTTTTTTGAATTTAAAGCATAGTAAGAAAGTATACTGCAAAGCTCTCAGGACCTAATTATGTGGGACAAATTAGTCTGCAAGACCTTCATAATCCGTCTAAAGATGTGGGTGTAGAAGTAAGTTAACGAGCAGGTTATTTTGAGTGAGTGTCTGAAACTCCAGTTGTGCCACACGTAAAAGAGCTTATGTGCAATAAACAGAAAACTGCAGGAGGTTTTAATGCATACCTGAAACAGCAAAGTGACGTAAGGGAGATAAGACAAAAGGGAAGAGCTCATAGTGGCTCATTTGGGTAAAATGGGCTCAAACGTCTTTGAAGACTGGTAGAAAACATTATAGAGCTAGAGTTTAAGTAAGAGCAATCCACAGATTCTGTATCATCATAATGAAACACATTTTCCATGGCTTAGATGACTCATCTACTACCTCTAAATACCTCAAGGTATTTAAAGACCACAACAGAACTAAGAGCTGAGAGAAGCTAAAACAGATACCATACCTGCAATTTTAGCTGGGAACCAAGTGGCAGCAAAAGTTTCTTTTGTCAGAAATTTTAGATGAACGGGAATAATGATGTCTCTGAGACAGACTTAGCGGGGACCCTCACAGCACTGAAACATGATTGAGGAGAGATGATAGAAGCTGTAAAAAATATCAAATTAAGTATCTTAGTGCTTATATAGGTTATATATTAGGAAATCTGATTCTTACTTCAAGCTGAAAAAGTGTTAATAACAAACTTTGAATCATGAGACCTTAGATTAGTGATCAAGCCAATCATCTGTGTGGAATATTTAGTGTGTTTGAAGTAATCTTTATCTGGAAAGACAGTGAAAGAGAGTTGAAAACCTCTGTTCTCATTGTGTCTGTCTTTTTATCCACTACATATTTTTACTGTTTCCTTTAGTTTATGCACTTAGAGACGTAACTGAAATGCGATCCTTCAGTTACTCCAATAAATTTTTATCTGCTGGGTCAAGATGTTTAGCCAGATTGATCTAAAGCATAGTTTTTAATTCGGCCTGACGCATTGTTACATCTCCAGAAAAGCTCAGGTGACATAATTTCTGAAGAAAAAGTTTCAAAAATAAAGGGACTAATCCCCAGCATCAGTCCCTTTCTGGCTGGAAGCATAATAATGAATACAGTCCTTTTTCTAGTTAAGACAATTTCCTCTTGAAGAACAAATTATAGGTTTGTATGAAGCGGTACTGTCCAAAGAAGAGGATATATCTTGAGAGGTGGACTGTAGTAATCTTTTTTGCTGACAATTTTTCTTTGTTTTAAATACACAGTTATTCATAATTGCTTTAGAAACAATTTGTACAGTGTGTAACAATGTTCCACTGGTTCAGAAAAATGAGAACAAAATGTTCTTTGCTCAAACAAACAAAGCGTTAATCTTTGTTCTATCTATTGATCCTCCTCAGCGATCACCCTTCAGTTCACGGCCACGGAGCCACCTGTCAGCTGGGGAGGTGTGATTTTAAGCTTTTAAATCTGGTTTTAAAATTAATGTTTATAAGGTGTGTACTTGCAGTCAAAATGTAAATAGAAATTTTTACTGGAGCTCTTAAACCCTTACAGTGACAGTGTAACTGCACACTGCGCACCTGTAGTTACAGGTATCAGCATTTCTGTTGTAAGGCCTTGTCTTGAACAGAGGTTTGGTTTAAGATAGACAGCAACTATTTTTGCATTGTCATATTAACTCTAAAATTCTAAAATGTGTCTAAAATATTTGGACACTTTTACCATGTGGGAAAACACATAGAGATATATATATATCAAGTTGCTTGTCTTTTCTTTCATTTCTTAAAGTTGCATTAGTTTGGGTGTCAATCTAGAAAGATATTACGTGTTGAATTTCTTTATTTTAAAGTAAAAAAAAAGGGGATATAAAATGATGCATTTAATGAACTTGTGAAGCTCTACAAAGCAGGATCTCTAGAAAGTCTGATAGCAGTATGAATGTACTTCAAGCAATTGGACAAGAAAGTTAGTAAATAAAAATGGAAGCTGGTTTTATGAGGGAATATTGAAAATGATGCTCTCTTGTGCAGAGAGCACTAGTGCATGTGAAACCCTATGTGCTTTTTACATAATATGCCTCTCTAGTTAACATATAACATAAAGTGTCACAGATCTTTTAGAGCTTGATTCACTATGAAAGAAACACAGCCATCTGTAGTGTGAAAGTTTATGACTCAATTGTCCACACCTTACAAAGTGATTCAGCAAAGACATATCTGGGCCGTGGAAAGTTTTCTTTCCCTTATTCCATTAGTTCTTGCTTTGAAAGAATAAAAAAGATCTTTGAGATGCAGTATGCATTTTAATTCTTGCATAGTAAGACAGCGTGCAGATTTAAGCATGTGCTTTTGCTTATTATTTTTGTTTCACAGGGCCATTTCCTGCTTCTGAATCATATTTTGAATTTTCAAAGGTAGATTAATAAAATGTGAAAAATGGCAAGTCATTTTCAAAGTGATGGGCGTATGGATAGATTAGATCAGACAGAAATCTGGACAGACCATTGGAGAAATGTTGTTAGACAAAATGGGACTTCTGCAATTACTTCTAGTCCAGTTGTGACCCATTTTGTAGAGGTTTTGCAGTGCTATTTTTTAGCTTTCTTTTTCTTACAAGTGTAAAAACCCTATGTAGAGCCTCAGTAGTATCTCATCCTCATGTCCTCATACAAACTGTAAGGCAGTGTCCAAAATAATCAAGTTTGGCATTATAAATAACATTCTCATTTCCTTTTCTTTTCTTTCCTTTCCTTCCTTCCTTTCTTTTTCTTTCTTTCTTTCTTTCTTTCTTTCTTTCTTTCNATGTATAAAATGCATAACTCCCCTTTTACATTTGTTGCAAACACAGTTCATGTACCTAGGTGGAACAGATCAGCTGATACACAGTAACTGCAAGGACTTCTGCATTTTCCCTCTTTATTTATTCCCTCTCGCTAAGCCTTGTTGTGTGAAGAACTTCCCTTTAGGACTCCCTGCAATATTTCCTTCTTCCTATCTTTTATTTTGATTGGGGTGGATCCACACCTGACATTGTGAACAAATGAGCTTCAGTAACTTTTAAATCCCACTTCAAGTCGTACTGAGTTCTAACACCTCCTGACAGATTGGGGCAACCCTGTTATATACCCTCTGAAGAAATGGTAAATCTTTTTGCCCTTCATGATAACTGCCAAGTAGAAGAAGCTGAATGCACATCTAGCTTCACTTTGGAAATCACCTTGCTTCAGGAACATGCTATTTCTCTCATTTGATATTAAATCTTTGCCAGAATCCAACAGTTTCAGATGAGCCAATTTTCTGAGATAGAAGAGCAAGAAAAAGTCAAAGGTATCCCTCTGGTTGTTTTTTATCTTGGCATTCTGTACATGGAGAGATTTTTGTTGCCAACATGTCTGCTGCTTCTCCATCTCTCACCCTTCAGGTTTCTTAAAATAGCTAAGAACACAGAGTTTCTAAGCCCGAAAAACACACTTACTGGGAAAAAGGGTATGCATGAAGTTAAAAAAAAAATATATTTATACTGTAAGCCCTGCAACCTGGCTTACTGCCCACGTTTGGGCATCTGTGCTGTCTCTGGATACCTCAACTGACACATGCCAGATCCAAAGAGGAAGAAATAAAGGGCACTGCTGGTTCAGTGCAGAGCCCATGAACACAGAGCAGTATCTTTGAGAGGTGGGGTTTGCCACCATTAGTCTGCTCATTATCACCGGCCTCTGGAGAGCAGGGTTCAGTCTTTATTATCGGAAATTAAAACTTCTTTCATAATACATACTGTCACTTCAAGCAGAATTCATTTATTCATTCTTTTCATTCTTTCACTGCAAAGTCTGGAGTATGTTTTCAGGTGAGTGCATCTTCAAGTGCAAATCTGAAGGAAGGCATACAGGGCATGGCAAAAGACAGAAGATGATAATTTAACACATCAGATAATTTAACACATTAGATGATAATTTAACACATCAAAAGTTCACATATCTAGAGTTCGTATTGAATTCATGAAAACAGAAACAAAAGTTTTAGAAGGGAGCATAGCAATTCCTCAGGTCTTGGCACAGAAATCAAATTCTCCTCTGATGAAGGGGATGGGTTTTTAGAGGGAAAAATTCAAATTGGAAGGAAAAAGGCTGGCATACAAATGAAGAGGAAAGACAGAAGGAAAAATTCTTGATACATATGATAAGCTTCAGAAAAGCATAGGGAGTTCAGAGGGTTGAAGGAGGAGTAACTGAATTCAGGATCCAAGATGTATGCTATTTAATTTCTCTGAACTACTTCTGTTTTCACCTTTTGAAATTTTCATGGATTTGACAAAGGATTTTATTTATGGTCAACAGAGATGAATATATAGCGAGAAGTAAAATGATGGAAGAGTATGACTAACCCTCTTTGTTGCCCTAAAAGACAGTCCTTAAGTCCCCAACAGCAAATGACACTCTGTCAAAAAGATTTCCAGTAGTACTGCTTGCCCTTGGCCCATCCCTTACTACCTGGAAACACTTGGCTACCAAGGTTTTTGCCTTCACAGGGTTTATGCAACAAAGAACTGTAAAAACATAAAGACTGTCAGCTCCAAAGATATTTTTATCCGCTCTGCAGGATTCAAGGATATGCAAAGAGAAGTTGGCAGATTTATGGTACTGAGTTAGGAACCGGTTCTGCACCGGCTGAAGAGCTTGTTGAACTTGCACAACGCATAGGGTGCAGGCTGGGTGGGTTGTGCCATCTGCTTAGGAACAAAAAGCAAGGGAGAATTTCAACAGCTGTTTGTTGAGTCAGATACTCACCCCTGATTGTTTGTGCCACAGCGGCAGATTACTGCCAAAGAAATGCATCCCCTGTTGCTTAATACACCTGACCTGGATGTTATAAAGTTACACCTGCTGGAAACAAGCCTTATGATGTAGAGCTCATAAAATGCCAGTGATTCTACTAGAGAAATGTCCTGAAATCAGCATGTTGAGTTCATCCTTGTTTCTTTGTAGCTAATAGTGATAAAGCAAGGGGCAGTAGGGATTTATCCCAGCTAATTCTACAAGGTGATTAGGGCATGAGCATGATGCTTATATTATATTCAGGTTTTCCCCAAGTATGCTCAGTTTTGTTGGGTATGACATACTGCATGTGAGTCACTCATATTCTGCATGAGTCATATGCTGAAGTGTGAAAGCAATGCTGTATCTCTGCCGTTGTTACCCGTTGCTCAGCTGCTGCCATACCACAGAGCTCAAGCCAATTGAGCTCACCTTCCCAGTTTGAGCCAGCTCTCATCAGCTGCCTGAGCCCTATAAATGTGATCCATAGTGTTGTCCAACATATAACTAACACAAATGCCATATGTGTTTGGGATTGGGCTTTGAGTTATGGGTCTGTGGGTTAGAACCTCCAAGAGTTCTTCTGAAAGGATTGTGAAGTGTCCAGACAACATGCGGGCATCTCTAAAATGCATTTTTTAAAGGGAAATAATTTAAGTAGTCTTTTAAAGTGCAGTCATCTGTAGTACTAAGTAGATAAAATGTGTTTGTTTTCCTCACAAACCAAACATTTTAAAACCGCAAACCTACTGTATGTTTGATGGATTGCTTAAAGATCAGGTGAACCAAGAATGCTTCACACCTTCAAAGTCTGAGAAATTCTGGCGCAGTCACACCCTGGAGATCATTAGTCAAACATGGCAATCCATTGTGGACTACTGAGGTTGTCTGGTGTTTTTTTTTTCACTGATATAAAAATAGACCTTCAGTTTAGAGGCGAGTGTCAAGAAGCTGCAGAATTTGTTTTGGCTGCAGCAGTCAAGCTGTTCCCTGATGTGGCTGTGGTCACCCCATAGAGCCCCTTTTTATTTGTGGCATACAAATTTTGTTCCAGTTAGGTGATAATGAATACATCTGGATTAAAGCTGCTTAATAAAGGATACAAAGAAGAGTACAGTTATATTATACCTGTCATTTGTAAGTGTCCAGTGATTCTCCAACACCGTGTGATTCATGGAGCTGAAAGAAATGATTTGCCTAAAAAATTATTAGTGCTGATTCTGCCTGCAGAACCCCTTAATTCCTGTTACACATGTCAGCATATTATGACTGTGAGCTGTCAGATTCTAATGACTAAAATTTCATTTTTCTGTCTTTTCATGCTGTGTTTGAGAACTATAGGTCGGAAATAATTCCCTAGCTAAATTCTTCAAATGGTAAACTCAACTGTTTTTGTTCTCTCTCACTTTGTCTCTGTTACTTTCTAAATTTGTGTTTACACTAGTGACTTTCTCTTTTTTTATGTTTCTCTAAGAGAAAAAAATTGATTTTCTTCCCAGAACCACTGTCCATTTTAAAGAACATAATCTTAGTTGACAGCACACAGATTTGATTCAAAAATATTTTTTTATCCACTGATTTGATCAAAACATGGTTTATTTAAAAGAAGAAGAAGGAAGAGGCAAGGTTAGTAGGAAAGAAAAAACTCTTAGCACTTCATGTGGTTAAATAACCTTGACACTGGAAAATATTTTTGCCATCCTCCTTGAAACAGGAATTTGTTGACACAATATTCAATAATAGAGATACAGAACTAATGTTAACATGCTTCAAATACTGCACCAAATAGCATCTATTGATCCACCTGTTATTATGCTCGTTACTGAAATGCTGTATGTAAAGCAAAGGAAACCAGTTTCCAATTTAAGTCATTAATAGATTGGTTTTGAAATTTATGTTATACAAGTCCAACAAATCAAGAATAAAAGCATGTGAAAGGCTGTGTAGTCCCTATTGAATTACTCATTTTTTTCCACAGTAAAAGCCTTTAGCTAGAGATTGACCAAAGAATTTTAAATATCTCATTATATATATATGTCATTGTTCAAAGTGTCCCTAAATGGGATTAAACAATACTCACTCAAGAGTTTCCTTCAATGCCTATTCCCCTCCTCTCGCCCCCCTTCCCCTCCTCACCTTGACTTAAATTAAGGCTAATGATATGTTTTCAGTGTAAGGTAAAAGGAGGATTTTCCTTGAATGACTTTCCAACATTTTCAAATCTAATTCATTATAAGTACTTCCATAAAATGATTACTTATTTCATCTCATTGTCTTAGAGGATTTAACTCTAAAACACACACGTTTGATATGGATTCAATGACCATGTTATAAACTGAAGCCAACTGAAGCAGTATTCACCTACAAATTTCTGTTTGTGCTCAGATTAAAAAAAATGCTGGGACAATTTTTCAAAGAACAATAGACTTTTTCCTAACTGCTGTTTTTCCCCTTGTGTGTACTAGTTTGTCTTGGTTTGTTGCTGATTCTTCAATAAAAGGTAGGAGACAGCCTCATGAGCTTCAGAGGAGAGGAAGGAAAGGGCACAACAGAAGGAACAGTGGAGAGAGGCTATTTTTGCATAAAAGGCTACTTTTGAGTACCAGCTCAATGACACTACACATTTTTAGACAAAAGACATATTTCAAAAACCATTCCCCTTTTCAAATCCTATGTTAAAAATATTTCCATAACCATAGGCATAGTAACACTAAATATCTTTATAAGGAGGGAAGAAGCAAATAGTTTTGGTTTCTCACCAAAAAAAAAAAGTTGAGATAATTAAGGTAGCGAACATATTGCGCTGCTATATTGGTTCAGTCACCTGATCTGTCTCTCCGATCACTATTTGCACGATATACATGGTTTTGACGGGCTTGTGATAGACTGCTGTCTGAAATTCTTTAATCTGGGTCTCCTGCTTGGCAGTGCAGCAGACTTTGCTATTTTGGGTTTTTGAAACAGAGCCATACTCTGGGAGGATAAGAGATAGCTGTGACTCTGTACTGACTCATCAGTATGAAGGAAAGCCAGGTAAACTCAAACATGACAGTGGTCCTATTTGTGCTGCTGCTTGTGCAGATGTGCAGCAGAAGTGATCCCACTGAAATCCGGGGTGTTACGCCTCTGTGCATGCCTGGGTATACCTGAGAATCAGGCCCAAATAGTTTAAGGTTAAGAATACCATAAGAATAAAATAAGCATTTAAAGCTACAGGAGGTATGTGGGAAAACACAAAATTTCTGAGACTTTGTTTCAGGAGGTGAAACTGCTCAAGTCCCACTTCAAGGACAGATTGTGTTGCTGCATCAAGGAGCAGCTTTGGCACAGGAGGGTAGATGCTGCTGAGCCTGTCTTTGGCCTATGTAGGAGAGAAATTTAGTAGCTACTTATACATAGCTCAAGTCTCTCTGCTCCCAGATTACAACAGATAGCAAGGAAGACTGAGTCATGAAATAAAACTTAAAAATAAACCCCAAAATTTTCAGATTTTTTTGAGGAACAAGGATGTGAAGAACAGTTCAAATACAAAATGTAACCACTTAATCTATTTATAAATCTATATTTTAATGTAATTGCTTGCATTTTGACTTTAAATCATGTTGAATGTGAATTTTGTCTTAGTGGCCCTAGGATGTATGTAACTCTCCAGATCTCAGTCAGGACTGAGGGATGCAAGAGCAAAAACTGGGAGAACTCAGGGCAGCACAGCCTTGACCCCTCGGCCTTTTTAGCTGGCTTTGCAGATATTTCCTCAAAACTTTTCTTCCTATGTGGCTTAAGAAAGAAAATTGAGTAGCTGGCTTTGTATGCATGGCTTTGAAGAGGCTTATTGCTGAAGGCAGGTAGTTGCCATTTCCTTGTTGCTCTCATTTGGGGGGACTTATCAGGTCTTTCCTCTTTACTGCAGGTGTTTTTTCATCCAGAGCATCACAAGAGTGTTTTAAAACCTTAACTTAGCAAGCATTTATTTTTAGGAGATGAAGAATGAATCTGCAGCTAAAAGGGCAAGTGAAGTCTGCAAAGTTTATACTAACATGCTATCAACAAGCAAGATCTCTAAAGCAGTCTGAAAATTAACTAAACACTATTTTCCTTTCTTTGGTTTGAGTCTATTAGTTGTGGTTATCTCCACAACTACTTGTGTGCACAAGGTATATAAAGAGCCTCACTTCTTTTAAAGGGCAGGGTGCAACTGAAATCAGGGCAGATCCTCTTCTTCAACACTTACACTGTCTCTGTCTCTGAAGTTTAGCTTGTGGTGCTGCAACTTGAATATTGTTTTGATGGCAAAATCCATTTATGACATTCCCCATTCCTGCTCTGTAGTTTGCTGCACTCTATATTGAACAAGACCAGTTGTGACGCTGTCCTGTGAAGTGACGCTTCGGCATAGCCTGTCTTTAATCCACATCTGCCACCAAAGAAAAGAGTGTATTGTCAAGGCCTGCTTCTTGCTCACATCAGAGAAGCCTGAAAGCAATCAAAATAGGCTTCCCTCCCCTCTTAAACAGAAATCAGAAGATTTGATGCGGGATTTTTCTTACTGTTGTTACCAAACAGGAATGAAAGATTTTCAAAGGCTGTTCCTATAAAACAGGGTTACTCAACATTCTTACTTCTTTAGACTCTATAGGGTTTCCCTTGCAAGTTGGGAAGAAAGGTATTAGATCCCAAACCAGATTACACAGACTGTTATCAAAACAAAAACAATAGGAAAGAAAAAACACACACAGATTTTGTCCTGTATATGCCCCAAATCAACTGTGAATAAAATTGATTTTCTTTTGCAGGAGACACGATTTGCTAGCAGTGAATGTGTCCGACAACTGCCTTGTGTTTCTGAAAGTGCCTGCAAAAATGGAAAGATTCACAGAGTTTGCAATGAATGTTTCTCAAAATTTGCATGCAAGTGTGTAATTTGCCTCTTGCTAATAGTTATTTTCCTTCTTAAAATATTTCAGTTGAGTAACAGCAATGATAGTATGACGTGGGTTAGCTTTACAAATTTGTTTACATTTAGTATTTATATTGCAGTCAAACGTAGCAGCTCTCCTCAGGGACTCATCTCTATTCACTGCCGCCAGTGCAAATTGCTGAGTGCTTTCGTCCTGCTCTGGTTCTTACAGCAGAGCTCTCTCACACTTGGGATTCTCTGATGGACAGGAGCACAGATGACCAGGTCTGGGGCTCCTTACCTCAAAGACTTTATTGGAGCTGGTCCTCAAAGGCTGCAATGCAGCAAACATTTACATGTGTTCTGAACAACCCATCTGAGTTCAAGTTAATCTTTTCAGGATTAAGATCCTGAAATTTAAATGGCAAACTCATGCAGCATGAACAGCCAATAATCTATATAACCAGTCTGTAAACAACCGACAGGCTGAAAGCTTTCTCCTGGCCTATGAATGAAGTAGCAAACAGAGAAGATTTGCTTCACTTAACAAAGAATGATCCACTAATCATAAACAAAATGGGGGCAAGAGAGGACAGGATGGTGATGAGGGCAAGGAGAAACAAATCCTTAGTAAATAGTTTCATTTGCTCCAATATTTCTTCGTTGTCAGGAAGTAATTTAACTGCGTGACATTCAAAGTTGTGAGAAGATGTGCTACAGAGGAAAATGCACGCATGTGAGCTCTGAGGGCAGTATGCAAATCTGTGAAGAAACCATAGCCCTAATGCAAAATTTATAGGATCTTATTTCCAAGTAGGTAATAATATACAAATTCCTCAGGACCAAAGACGAGTTAAAGGAAGATGTCATGCAGGAGCAAACTGCAGAAAACCCATCAGCTGCTACCCCACGTGACAGACCCAGAGGCAGCTCCAGAGCCATTAACACAACTGCCTAGGGAGTTTGACAAGGAAAAAGATTCTGACACTGGAATAATATCTGCCAGCACTTGGCATCTGTGTCCTGTGATGGCCAACCATCCTACATGGGTACTGACTCCACTGCTGGAAAAAGTAGGAAAAGGAGAGCAGTAGCAGAGAATTATCATTTCTCATATAAACTTATAATATTCACAGAAATTTAGAAATGGGAGTTAGAAGGATAAACCATTTTGCCTATGCATATTTGCAATTTTTGTTCACAAAAAAAGAAAACATAACAACTACGTATTTGAAAACTATTCTCAGAATACTTGATTTTATAGCAGTGAGTGACAATAAACAATAAAATAGTATTTTTGCAGGTTCCAGGCTTCCCAAAGCTGACCCTGGGCTAGCACTAGTTGCTGATTTCTAGGGTGAAAATTATTCTTATGTAACCCAAGTGTTTGGTTTTCATATACATTTTTTCCTGTTTGCAGCCAAATCAATAATCTGAAGATCAGAAAAAATGTAGTAATAAGTAAGAACTAAATCTGGCAGTTCCTGTGCAAACAACACTGTTATACTGACTATTTGAAACCTTGGTCCAGCACTTAATTCCAAGGGCAAATCTTTTCTGAACAGTTTTTCTATTGCTAGTGAATCAGGCCCTATGAACTCCCTGAGGGCTTGTGCCCGTGGTTTCCAATGCCCAAGTGACAGACTGGTCTGGCAGGCCCAGCCCCCACAGACATTTCATTGAGCACGTACTTTCATAACCTTGCTGCACTAATATTGTTTGTGAAAAACAGCAAAAATGCCTTCAAATATCCTTTGAGCCAATCTGCAGTTTTTATCTGAACTCACGTACGAATGCCTCTGCAGCAGCAGCATTTGTCCAGCTCTCATCATCCCAGCAGGGTACAGCCTGAAGCAGGGGAACGTGCGGTATTCGTCCTCGCTTCAACCAGTGTCCTCTTTGCACCTTATGTGTTGAAAATGGCCCCTGCCTCTGCTCCCAAACCATTTGTCTTATTTGTTGCTCTTGTGATGGTGAAAGAGCTCCCTGCTCGTCATGGCTGCAATTATGGTTACGGCTGAACCCCCGGTACTGGAAGTAAGAGTCCGGCCCTGGAGAATAGAAGGCTATAGCCTCTAGCATGTTGTTCCAGTCCACTGGCATCTTAACTAGACAGCGTTAGGTTTAGCATAAAATCCATATTCCTAGCCTTATGGAGGAGCAAGGCAGGTTCTGTTTTCTTTCTCCTTTTACCCCGAACAACAAGCAGCCCGACACAAAGTTCAGGAGACAAAAGACTGTTTTTCTGTCGGCTTTTTGCCTCCGCATATCTGTCATTTACCTGTATCCTGTGAAGGGTGTGGTTCACTCTGTAACACCAAGAGGTAGTGAGAGAATAACCCTATCCTGAGAATAATCTGAATAATTTATTATTTAAATGAGATTTTGTGAGGTAAAACAATGAATCCAGCACAGCCCCCTTCTGAGTTTTAAGCATTGTTTCTTCGAAGGCATAAATTTGCTTTGCAAAGGTTTCTTGATCTACTGTAGATGGTATTCCTACTTATGCTACGTGGTGACAAAACCTAAAGAGGGAGTCAGATGTGTGCTCTACAGTACTTGAGAATTTAAGTTAAATCTGTAATTTTCCCCCCTGCATTTCCTCAGAGAAATTAGCTATTCTATTCACTGCATAAATTTTCAGGTTTTGCTAGCACGACACTCAGGGTGTTGAATTTTTTATGACAAAAATGCTGTAATAATTGTTGAACAGATGTAAGTGTTGGAGAGTGGGCTCTGGCAGACCTCATGAAACCTCTATTAGCAATTTAACCCTGTCATTACTTGAGTGAAATGGAAGTGGAAAAGGACAGAGTTTTGAACTGTTTCATTCAGATGAGCACAAGGGGCTCCCAGGTGGGGGGTAAATGACCTTTAATTAGATATATTCCTAATGAGAGTAGGGATTTAAAAAAAAATCTGAACGAGCACTAACTCTATACAACAGCACTATTAGGACTTTCTGCTGTGATGTGTGGTGCTAAGAGCAATTCTGGATGGAGATATCCCAGTCCAGTGATCTCTGCTGTCTGAAATATTCATATGACCTAATCCTCCAATTTTAGGTCAGTCTCTGTAACACACCTCTCCTTCACTGCAGCTGAGTTAGCAAATGATGACAAGACAAAAAGTTTATGTCCAAGAAACCAGAGGTGGCTTTAGCTTTTCCACACCTGCCATATTAAATAAATGGCTTTTGAAGCTTCCAAGGCTTCAGGAAGGCAATTGAAAGAAAATGGCAGCCCGTCAGCAGTGTAACTGAGTACTGAGGGAACTGCCTCTACATGTAGGTGATGTCAAAAGAAGGTGTTTTTCTGTAGCTTTGTACCTGAAGCAGAGATTTTGTGTATTTGTGTGTAGAAATAGACATGCGCAGATAAACAGTCATACGTAACATAATGTAAACATAAACTCAGACACATAAACACACCCATCCTAAAAATATGCATGTATTTGAAACTGGTACATATAAAGGTATTACCTTGAAATAATAAACTATGTTTGATGGAAGACAGTAATTAGTAACAAACAATTACTTACGGAGTTCTAAGACCGTATTATCTGTGTGCTTGTTGGGGAGAGCCATGCATACATACAACTGCACCACACAAGGGCAACAGAGAAGTACAGGATTGTTTTGATTGTTTTTTTTGATGCACTCTAATTTTTTCTAATGAGTGAATAGGTTTGCTGTGGTGAGTCTCACTTTGCTACTGTAATTTCAGTTAGTAAAGGAGCTTAAGGAAAGAAATGATTTGTTTGACTCTAGAACAGAAGTAAAGATGCGGAAGCTTGAGTGATGCTGTCTACCTCATAAATTAAGTTACTTTTCTTGGTTTTAGCTTGGTGTACTATAGGCCAAAACTTTTTCGGGGTTTTTTTGTGTGTTAATATGTGTAAAATCTATGTTTGTGCTTGCTCCATCTGCTTTTGTTTTACATGCCCCTGTGGTGCTTAGTGAGGCATGGGGGACTTTAGTGCAGTGGCTCAGAAGTTTTGTGGATAAAACCAGGCAAATTCTAGCTCTAATTTATGACACACATGATAGCATGCATCTCTAGCACAAGTTACTAGAAAAATTAAAAATACGTAATTTTTTCCAAATGTATGAGATATGCTAACTGAACTTCTTTGGTATGGCAATGTTTCCAAAGGCTGGAAAGATGTTTGAACACCTGGCTATTTCTTTATACAGTTATCCAACCAGCTATGTTAGTGAGTACAAACAGAGGTATTTCCAGTGTATCTACTTATTCAAGAACATATTCTAACATTTGTAGGTGGACTGCTTCAGAAACATGCTTTCACAGCCCTTCCCTGTTTGTAGCTTATTTTCAGTTTGGCATTTTTTCTGCTTCTCTTTGTTGTTCTTTCATATGCTGTGCTCTCAGAACTTTATAAGTAAAACAATCTTATATAAGAAGTGATGTCCAGTAGAAGTGCAGCAGAAAATAAGATAATAGTCTAGAGAAAATGTCACTTATGGATCTGATTATCATTTAAACTTGCCTCCTGCCTATCACCTATATAGACATAGCAACTCAACGAGTTTGTTTAGAATGATTTATTCTTATCGCTAGAAAACACAGCATTTATAGTTCCATCATCATTTCATATTTCATTGAAGAACTGCTATACTTTGCAAGGCGCTCAAAGACAAAAGGGGGGCTATCTGTAGGGTGTCACTCTATAAAACTGATGTGATGATGTCATAATTTATGAAAGAACACATGCAAAATTTGCTCCACCATTTAATTCTCCTCCCTTGAAACAAAACCCTAACACCAAAATATTATTTCTGACATTGCAAGATATCTTGTGGCTTTTGCAAATTTGGATGCTCAGATCTTAGAAAGTACTCATTTGTTTTTTTATCAGTTCATCAGTCAGTACTGAAATCTGGTCTTATTTCCCAAGCCTTGAAAGAATGCTATCTCACCCAGGCTTTGCACATATTACAGCTATTTGCATTATTTGTTTGAATGGGAAAAATATTTGAGAAAGCATGAGATGTTTAAAGCTGAAAAGAAGCGATATACCTGAAGAATGGACTTGCAAGTTTGAAGTCAAAAACCACAGTGTCACACACACATTCCAACCATGTAAAAAAGAGATGTCTTTGGTAGTGATCCTGGCAGCAGAGAATATTGCCCTTTAGAAGCATATATATAAAGTTTTTATTACTTGGTGCTGCACTAGAAGAGATAGAAGGAATTAATTTTACAGATATATTTTAATAAATTTTGTTGTCAATAGTCAAACAAAAGCAATGTACATTGATAGGAAAGAGCTGAAAACATAAAACCTATCTGCTATTTATTATCTGTGTATTAAGGTCACCCTAAAATCACGGTTGGAAACTGAAAAACTAGAGGAAAGCTAGCGAGTAAATGTACTTGCCACTGTGGCAAGGGCTGTATAAAGATACTAGAGAACAGATGCTTTATGAGCTTCTGATGTGAACAGACGAAGAATGGCTTAGTTTTACTCAAAACAAGAGTGCCACACAGATGCACACCCAAAACTCTACCCCACGCTTCCTAAAGAGACTTCCAGGTAACTTCTGTTCCCTAAAGAACAGTGCTGCACTTGGACACCTGGATGCCAAAGCAGCTTGTTTGTGGCAGGTCGCCACTCTGGAAATGAAACTTTAGTAAACAGCAGTGCAAAGTGATGGGCAACATGATCTCTGTAGGGAAAGGCGTGCTTCAAGAATAAGGAGCTATTAAAGAGCTGGATGAGGAGTTTTCACCACTGATACTGAAACCAGAAGTCTTGTTAAGCAGCCAAGAGAACTGCAGCTATGGATTCACCATAACGAACTCTCAGTAGCAAAATGCAATATCTTATGTGCTCATAAGCTGGATGCCAAAGTGAGGCAGCCCATTTTCTTTTTTGAAAAGCCTGTATGCCCCTTGCTTGAGGACTGATGGAAGGAAAATATAGCATAACATTTTCCTGAGACCAGGTCATTACAGAACTGTAGATTAGAAACTGTAAAAATAAGAGTCCTAAGGAAATGGCACTTAAGTTAATGAAAACTAGAAGACTCTTGTCATAAGTCAGAGAATTAATTTACAGAAAATGTTCAAACTTCATTTTAATCATGTCATCTGCTTATAAGGGTTGACTGAGTGGTTAATACAGAAAAAGAATATATTCCCAGAATTTCATCTGCAATTCAGTCCAGCCTAACTGGAAACTGATCTGCATTTTAAAAGAAGACACTGATTTTCAGTGTTTATCTTTGACCTACAGAAACTGAATCAAAGTGGGATTCTCATATGAAAAAATCAAGGAGGGTAAAATACTTCAAAATGAAGTCCAGGCCTCAAAGAACATTGTCAGAGAAGCCATATACTGGAATGAAGCATGAAATGGGAAAAACCCCAAGATCAAGCCCTTTTCTTCTGAGACTTTTGGTTCAGTAATCAGGTATGAGATCTATTGTCAAACACGGCGTTTGCATTGCTGTTTGTACCATTATGGTCAAAGGAAAGAACATATAAGTAAAATCCACTGATTTTTGGTTTGGAATTTTAGGTTTTACCAATTCCTTATTCTCACTTGTGATGAGTTTACCATCTCTTTTATTTGCCACGTTAGAAGGCTTGGTTTGTGATCTTGAACTTTGACTGTTGGCACTGTTTCTCACCAGTCACACACTGACTTTTTCCCTATGCAAAACGCTTCAGTTGATCTGGGCTCAAGGGCAAAAAATGAGCTAATTTTTCTTCCATGTATGTGAATCATGCCTTGCCTAAGCTCAATGTAAATCTGGGGTCGTTTGTACCATGTGTAAAGCTCTCTTTATACCGTTGGAGCGTGTCCGCATTAGAAGTTTATATTGCTGTAGTTACAACAGAGTAACTTCACCGGTGCAGGAGTCGGTGTAATTAACGCAGGGGGCACGACGGCCCTACTGGCGTTCCTTGTAATGAAGACTAAAGATGGAGCTTTCAAAAGTGCTGAAGTGACTTATAAGCGTGACTTTCGTTGTACCACAGGTCACGGATTCATTAATCACTCTTAAACCATGTCTACACAAGGAGATTTTATCCCCACCAGCCAGAGGACTGTAGTCATACGGCTGTATTCGTAGTACCGAAGTAGATCCACAATTTCAGATAAGAGACTCTATCAGAAGCTATTTTTATGGGACTTATCTAAATAACATATGCATCCATATTGCAGCAGCTGCACCTCTTGAACTGAAACAGTACAACCCTCCATATGAACAAGCACTCGGGGATTTTGATAATCCCACACCTTAACATTGTTGTTCCTCTTGCCAAATAGTCAGAGGTTTAGATCTGATCACATTTTGTTAGTGTTTTTTCAGAAGGATGAGGGAGGAATCCATAAACCACTGGTATTTGAAAGAAGATCTGAAATCACACGGCTTACTGGTTTCCTTGCAGACTAGTGTGCAGTTGGCCAGCTCTTTCCTCATCAGCAAATGTCCCTTGAGTTACAGGGAATCCATATCCGGTTTCAAGGAAAGGGAGAGTTTTTGCAAGAAGATAATTTTATTTCTACATGTTACTCTATTTCTGCTAACAGTGCTAGAAAAGCAAGATTATGAGGGTTGTGTGTTTAATACAAAAAGTAGATTTGCTGATATAACTGTTATTTGCACTGTTTATATTTAAATGTCCTTAAAAAAAAAAATCATCAAAATTTACGGATAGTGAGAGTGTGCAAATCAGAACACTTATCTTCTTTTTATAGACTAAAATCAAATTATTCGTCACATTTTTCTCAGTTACAGAATATTAGATTGCAGTGTCTGGAAGTTACTTGCTTTCTTGAGGAAGGTATATTCCCAAACTAAAATTGAATACTATATCAAGACTTTTTGATTTTTTAAAAAATTTTCAGCAATTATTATTTGTCCTGCTGTATTAACATTGTACCATTCCTAAACCTACGCATGGCAGCAGAGAGTAGCTCATTTCACAATCAGATTCTTAATTAATTACTTTGTAGCCTGCTATCTTAAAAATACAGGTCGAAAAATGGTATGGTAACCTTTTAATTTTTTTTAACCTAATAAAATAACCAACTTGTGTTGTGACCTGTAATTCTGAATCTGATTGAGTTTTCAATATACTGTAATTCACAGATTTTCTCCCCTCTAGCACTAGGTTTGTATCTGTCACATGGTTTTCAGTGTTCCTAATGAGCTGTTAACAAGCTGTCAATTACTTATGCAAATGAGGCAAGCAGAAATGGAGGGGTTGCTATACCTAGAGTTAAAGTGTGCTACCTCGGATTGTTACGAAATAAATCATTTCAGTTTTAATAGCTGTCTGTGCCCATGTGGCTTGTGTCATGTAGGCACTTTTTCATTATATTATTTACCCAGCAATAAAATGCTGCAGGGGACTTTGGGGTGATTAAAAATTTGAGGGGGGGGAGGGGGACTCGTACAAGTGACTTCATTCTTTGCTGCTTTGCACCTTCTGCTCTTCTTGGGTCGGGGCTATGAGGCTACAAGCTGCCAGGTGCCCTTAGCCCTGTGGAAATCAACGACAATTCAAGACTTAAAGTCTGATCCTGCCAGACTATCTAACGAAGGGCCTTGCCAAGGTATGTAATGGAGCCTCACAAATACATAAAGAGTGGAGCTAGGAGATGAAATCTTGAATTTTGGAGAGAAGGGAACATTTTTTTGTATGTATTCTCATCCTCCTAAGAGCTTTCTACACAAAGTTCAGGTAGAAGAAATTTTGGACTTTTACTCATGTAATTCAGAAAGGAATTCCTTCCCCCTTGCTAAAGTCAATGAAATTTTGCCTTCAAATTCTCTTTCCCTTTGCTTTAGCTTTCAATTGATTCTTACTGTAAAATATTTTGTGATATTTTGTATGAAGAATGTTATATAAAATGAAATTGCATTGTATTTATGACCAGCACTATAAGAACAGCCTATCAGTGTTTCCATTATAAGCCCCTATTGTTGAGGGCTTTAAAACTCACCCATAAAAATTCACTCAGGATTGCAGCATGGTCTACAAATGATAAACAAATTCTTTTGCCTATTTTTGAGTTAGAATATGTGAAATCAAGACTGGAAATCAAAAGAATGGGAGGTTTCCTCTAATTTAGGTATGTATGTGTATATATACATGTATACATTTTAAAAGATGGGACAGAAGCATTTTTTCCATTATTTAAGAAAATGTTATCAAAAAGCTCTAGGAAAGTGAAGGGATCATATTGTTTAGCTCCAGCCCATACCTAATCAATTGGTGCTAGTTAAATCTGACAGCAGGATCAGGCTCAGACTCTTGAACTGACACTGATTTCAGCAGGGTAAGGACATCTCATGGGCAGGAGTCGCGTAGACAGCCCCAGCCCAAGAGCAGAAGGTGCAAAACATAAATAAAATTGCCTGAGCAAATTCCCCTCCCCCCTCAACTTTTTAATCACCCCAAAGTCCCCTGCAGCATTTTATTGCTGGGTAAATTTGCACATTCAGCTAACTCAGCTGAAAGGTCATTGGCATAGGTACTTTTCTTCTGTCCTTATGCCCATTATGTTTAAGGTTCAGGGACCTGAATTTGTGCACACTGAAGCCAGGAAACCTGGTGTGAAGCAGAGAGAAGTGTTCTGGTAGGAAGCCAGAAGAAGAAGAATTTGAGATATAATGACATGAAAATCAGTAAATAGTAGTGAATTAAATAAAAATCAAGAATGCCTTTTTCAGATGGGAGAAACCCCAAAGAAACAGTCTGTGAGAGAATTAGTAGGCTGAGTCTTTCACTGATCAATCCCGATGGAAGCTTTCTGGTCAAAATGTCAGTGGTAACTTTATTTTCTGCTGGTATGTACAATAATCCTTTTGTTCCATCTGCAAACACTAGGGGGTAAATTTTTAGCGTGATGCTTAGGGATTTAGCTGTAGGACTCCCATTAACGATAATGGGAATCATGTAGCTTGAGCACTCTGCATCGTGCTGAATATTTACCCCTCAGTTCAGAGCACTCTCTCGTTGAATTTTTAATTATATTTACAGATAAATTCCATAACCAAATATCATCAGCTCTCAAGCAGATTGTTTTATTAAAAGGTGCAGATTTCCAACTTCATTTTGAGCTGCAACCCACAGTGATTGGTTTAGCAGCTGAGTAATTTTTTTAAAGTGTCTATTTAATAATGCCTGATTTGTCAGCTTCAGAGCATTTGGGAGAAAATAAATATTAGAAAGCATCCCACCCTGCATACATGTGCCAGAGAAATGCAAAATGTGAATATTCTACCTTGTACTGAGCTTTCAAAAGGTGTGTCATGATGCAGCAAGCTCCTTCTGGAAAATACTGCTTCTGCATAAATCTGTGGTTAAAATCAGTAGCAGTATACAAACACTCAGCACTAATATGACATAGGTGGCATAGTTTTATTTGCATTTGTAAACATAAAAAATAGGAGTCAAAAAAGTTAGGAAATTTGCCCAAGGCCAAAAGGGTTCATGTAAGAGAGGATATTAGAATTCAAAAGTCCCTTGCTTCTATACTTACATCAAAATCTAACACCAGCATAAACAGGTATAGAGGAGGTGGTGTACCCACGCTGATCTGCTTAGCTCCTCTCTGAGACATGCTTCCACTTGCTTTTGCAGCTCTTAATTCCTGAAGTAGCCACATCCAGCTCTGTTGAGACCCTGTGGAAATGTCCTGTGAAGTAAGAATGTTTCTACTGGTTTATTTCATGTTTGTCTAGAAGTGGCATTAGAGATACTACCCTTTGTTTTAAGATGCGGGTAGATTAATCTCTTTTCAGGTATTTTATAAAGGAAACTTAAAGCTAGTGATGAAGGGCTGAGGTGAAGGGCTATTTTTCTGGTGCAGCTATTCCAAGGGCCCCCATGTTAGGCGTCAGCTGCTGTCAGCAGAGGTGTTATGAATAAAAACACAAATTGTACCATCATTTTAGTGCCACTCATGACTGATACATGTCACTTTGGCTTGTACCAGAGGACTAGACTGACACACAGCAATCCTGAGATCAAAAAAGCACTAAGATATTTTGACTGAGCCTTGTTGTCCACTCCAGTTTCTCTCTACACAGTATTTAGCTGTCCTCAAGTGGAACAGCATTTTTAAAGTGTGTGACCATAAAAGCTTGCCTGCATAAGAGGCTGCCTTTGAAGATGTTTTTGTTACTCTGTAAATGGGCCCAAGAAATCCATAAACTGAAAATTTCTGCATCAAGCAATGCACAGGAACTGTCCTGATGTGAAAGTGCATGCTTTGACTCCTTGGGGAGTGAGGTGATTTCTGCTAAGGGAATACCTGCGTTTGAGCACCTGACTTGAGAGCACCGACCCTCCCAGGGTATGTTCATACTTAATCCTTTCAATTCACACTACAACAACCACAGTTCATATAAAAACCACAGGCTGCTTCTTTATCCTTTCCAGTAACCTACCAGTGAGGGAAGCAGAGCTGCAGTGCGTCTGTGTACTCCCAGAGTTCGAGTTTGCAGTCCCACAGTTCCTACTGGAGTGGGATTGGTGGAGTGTTCATTTGACTTTGGTTGAACATACCTGAATATCCATTTCCATTCATGGCAGCACTCTAGAATCAGGATTGATTCCCTTTCAAAGTCAGTGGAAATCCCTATTATGGTTGATAGCCTAAGATAAAACCAGAATATCCTTTGGAAAAAAAAAAAAAAATAGTGATCAGTCTCTCTTCCTACTGTTAGTGATTGACAGTGCAAGACAATGGCAGAACCTCCACAATATTTTTCCCAGGAAAACTTTTTTTGTATGCTAATCTTATATCTGAATATATAGCCTAATCGTAGTATTCATATCTCTGCCCTTGGTAATCATCAGTTCATCCCTAACATTTCTTTTGTTCAGGAAAGGTAAACTCTTCTCATTTTTCAGTAGCAGATTATACAAAGGGAACTTTATGGTATATATTACACTCACAAAGCAGTTTTCTCCATCTTGCAATCACTTAAAAAAAAAAAAGAACTTTCTTATCTCATCTTCCTTCCTGCATGAATGTCTGAGATAATCAATGAAGTTCCTGTGTAGAGAATAAATTGAGCTCGAATGGCTCCTCTTAAACTGTACAATCAAAGAAAGAGGAGGTTTTTGCTGATGATTTTGATATTCAGTTTAACTTTTCTTCACGAGGCTGTCAGCTCAGTGAAAGTGAGGTCAATCTGACCACACTCTTCCTAAAGGATCCTCTTCTGAGCCATCTACTTGAGTATACATCTCCTGACAAATCAATGGCAGAATCGAGAGGTATGTACTTTTCCCAGAAACCTGGGGGCTGATTGTCCTTTGCTGTGCATCTTATGCAGTCATTTTGGTGAGTTCAGCGTGGGCGTGAGACAGCGCCTGATAGCAATAGTGCTGTTTAGCATCCGCATCCCGGTGATACAAATGCCTGCCTGAAGATGCAGGACAACAGAGATGCAGACATGAGTCCTACAACCCCCAAAAAAATTCAGATCATGGCAAGTACAGGGGAATATGGGCACTTACATGCACATACATATGCACAGACACCATTTCAGTGAAAGAGTGGTAAATTTGACAATTTTAAACTAAGTTTCTGAAGTCGCTGATTCAGAAATCTGAGTTTTTTACAGGACAGATGTTGGGAAGCAAGCACTAAGCAAATTATAGGAACTTACAGAGACCAAGAAACCTACCCTTCCCTCTTTCAGTGTAATTTTGCATTTCCTGACCATGAGCACTAGCTGAAAGCTCTGGAACTCTGCAACTCTGTTGCTCTCCTGTGAAGTTATAGCACAGTGGGACTGCTGCGCAACAGCAACACAAGTAGGTGTAATGAATGTGACTAGAAGTCCCCCCAAATATTCTCTTGCTAAATTATCTAGATCCAGACAATTTTCTCAGGACTGAGCAACAGTTGTTTGAACCAGTTCAGATCTGTCTCTGGGGTTACTGCCCTCAGACATTTACCATCATGGGCCTTTCCTGCTCAAGATGAGAAAGGATCTGTAGAGAAGGAAGAAAACCCAAGAGCAGATCTAGAGTGCTGGAAAACTGGTCAGCTTTAGAGAGTTTCTTAAAATTCTTAGCCAGTGTTGCTGAATCTGTGCCTTGCACTTAGGCCTGAGAGGTTTTGTTGGTGAATCAGATTCATCTGTTCACAGACAAACCCTCGGCCCTCATCCTCCCCCTTTCCTCCCACAAGTTCTCTTCTGAGCTTGTCTGCATCCTGACATGAAATGAAGTGATGTGTATGAGAATAAGGATATTACATCCTGGGTAATATCCATTATGTTGCTCTCTATTAGCTCTCAATTCTTGGGAGTGCATTACTGCATTATTTTTTTTGTGCCAATGCTATTCCATCAAGGCCAGTGCTGTTTTACTCAGTTGTATCAATGATTTCTTCTAAGGCGGCCTAGACAATATGCTGTAATATATATTATATTATGTGATTTTTAAATCAGCCTTGCAAATGTATTCTAAAAATTTTGCAGCTCTTCAGTCAAATCCTATTGTCCATCATTCCTAATGATGATTACTGGTTAGCAGAAAACAAACAACGAAGTGACTTTTATACACATAAAAAAGATCGACTGAGTGAACACAATTCTTCAGGAAGCTTAGGAATGAGAATTTTGCTTTGACCCATACTGTAGAAAGTTTTTCTCTTGTTTTGTAAAAGGAGAATCAAAATATATTACATAATTTTGGACTTGTATATGTTACAATACAAAAGTGTTAAAGAGTTACATGTGAATTGAGAAACATATTTTCACTTACTCTGATTTACAATTGTATTTAACTATTTTTTAAATCTGAACAAATGAAATAAAGTTTATTCCTTCAGTTTTAAGAGCATTAAAACAATGCTACTTTTCTGTTTCATGAATGCAATTTTAGACAGCTAAGATCACATTTCTGTTTTAGAAATGCTACAACATTTTAAAATACCGCTGATATTTAGAAGGATTTCAAAGCTCTATTTAAAAAAAAGGTTTCTCTCCATGCTTATGTTCTTCCCAGGAAAAGTTGTCATTGCTGCAGTGCTCTTGAAATTTCTTTGTATCCCATACTAGCAGTGAAAAATGCTAATGTACAGTTGTTTTTCACGGCAATGTGTATTTTCTAGTCAAACTTTCTATGAATGGTGAGTGATACTCATTAACCTAAAAAGTCTCAAGCCATATTCAGGGGACAGCCTGATGCCAGACGGTGTGTGTAGCCAATCTGTCACTCAGAAGCAGAGAGGGCAAGGCTGTTTTGTTACTCAGCACAACTTGGAGGGAAGTGGAGCACTTTCAGTTCTGCATGCACCATTTCCAGCTGCCTGGGGGTTGCTCTGGTTTGTGCTAGAAAACCCGGAGTGTGTTCTGTGGTTCCTGAGCAAAGCTGTAGCACATCAGACATTCCTAGAGAGAAAAGGGCCCCGGCACCTGGTGGGTGGGACTGCTCTGTCCCAGCTGAGTTTCCTTCTCTGGGTTTTCTTACCTCTGCTCCATGTCCCAGGGCAGTGAGTGCAAGGGGCAGGCACAGGAGAGGCGGTATTTCTGAGTAGCCACGTTAAACAGGGCTGAATTTAGGGTGCGCAGGACTCAGGCATGATTCCCTATTGTCGACCAGGCTCCACCCCTCAAGCCTGAATGGGTGAAGTTTAGGAAGCTCCCTGCAATCAAAGGGTGCTTTCTGACCATTCACTCAGTCAGCCCAGGCTATTTTTTTTGTGTTTGGGTTACCTTTCTACTCAAAGGTAGGACTCACCCACCTTTTCATACTAAATTTTCTCTTAATATTTCACTGTATTGTGGCCAAAACAATGCTGCATGTTTATTTGAGAGCTGAAGCTTAAGAATAGAAGCATAGTAAGACAAAAGAGAAAAGAGGAGTGGGAGAGGACTGATGCTGGTAGGGATTGGTGAAGAGCAGGAGGGATGAAGGATATTTGTCAGAAAGACCAAGCTGAAAGGCATGTAAATCCAGTTAACAGCTTGAAAACAGGTAGCCACATTAAAGGAAGTGGAAATAAAGTCAATTAGTGGCAGGAGGCATTAGTTGAGGGTGTCAGATGGTGAATGGCAAATAATTTGATAGAGTCTAATCACACAGTTGGCTATTTGATTATCAAATTGAGATCCAACCAGTGCTTCTTCCAGGGCAATCACTTCAAAAAAGAGTGTAGCTGGAATTACCATGAGATTTGATCCATTCCTTAATTGAAATTAGTTTAAATAACTGTATCAGTTACCAAGAAGTAAATAGTTGCTGAAATGTGCTGTGAAATATGGCTATTCAGGGAAGCTGGGGATGCAGGAACAAGGACCAGGGACTACACTAAGCTGTGAATGTGCTTGTGGAGCTTCACATGCCCATGCACCAGGAGTGAGCCTGTAAAGACACTTCCCTGTCTCTGTGCTCTTAGTCTCTCTATTGACATTCACTCTCCATTGACAGTTGCTCCCATTTGGATGACATGTGTTGTGAATGCCAAGAATCAGCTCACTTTTTAGTGACCAGCTGGTAGAGATATATTGATACATGTCTGAAGGTTGTATGTGCCTGGTACACCTCTGTAAGAGGCTGGGCAGCCTCTCTAGCCCTCTTTACTATCTGGCATTAACAGGAGTGGATGATTAGGGGACAACAAGAGGAAACAGGAGACATATAAAGTGATTTTTTTACTGACAATCAATGGTTTAGCAATTTCCTGAATCAGAGGTTATATCCAGACTTAGGAAGCTATGCTCTAAAAATTTCTCTTATCTTTTCAAATCTATTAGCTTTTTTGTCTCTTATAATCATGTTGCAGCTGAAAATTTATACAATTATGTGCTCTGGGGGAAAATGTCTTTGTCTGTTGTAAATGCAGTTCTTGCTCACTTCATTGGGTGCTATTTCCTTCTGATAATGTGGGAAGAGGAGTAATCAGTGCCTGTGCTGGGCAGTTTGTGATCTTACACATCTCTGTCAAGCCTTCCTCAATCACCTGTCTTGTACACTAAAAAATATAAATTTCTCACATATCCTTTGTGCTCAGCCATACCTCCATTCCCTCTATCTTTTCTAGCTCTTTATATGTTTGATGACTGAGTTCAGGCTTCAAGGTTTTCTTCCCTCTGCATCATTTGCCCATGCAGTCATTATTGGTATATAAACTGCAGGAAGAGGAAAGACGTTCAAGGGAAGAGGGCTTCTCTGTCACTCTTGCCATTGCATTCCCAAAAGCATTTTGCCCTTTCTGGGGCTTACCTCAAGGCTGGACACAGGAAAAAACTTGCCCATGTCACAGGCTGCATTTCTAGTGTCTGTGATTGGTTAGTGGAACATGAGAGCACAGTGTCTGTCTCCTTCAAAGGACTTATTTGATGCTACACTGTCTGCAATCATATGGGTCATGATTCAGAATGAGGTTACCCATCTCTGGGCAGAGATACAGCCTCAGTGAGATGCTTTGAGTTAGGCATGTGCTTAACTATGCTAAATTGTTTTAAACCACTGATATAAAAGGCAGGCATGGGATCAGAGAGAAAAGAAAGTTTTCATTCCTGCTTGCTAGCACATAAGTGCAGATCATGCCAAACTTACACTTTAGAGAAACAGAAAATCACTCCCCAAACGACTTTATGTATAAGGGAGCTGCTTCAGTTTGCACTAGAGTTTAAATGAAACCTAAGTCCTTTTTCTTTGCAAGTAGAAATACCAGCTGGGAACAAAGGAACAAGTGAAGGAAATAGCCTAGGTAATTTTTGCAAAGAATTTTTTTCTTTGGGTTGGTCTGGGCATCATCAGGATTGGAGCTTAGCACCAGCAACCTCCAGCAGACTGAGATGGCTCTGCCTTTAATACACTTCCACCTCTGTGTGTTATACAGCCGTAGTACTGAGCATACGAGGCAGACAGATGCCCTGAGGCACTCTCTGTAAAAACTTTCATATCACAATGGAACTGAACGTACCATTATAACACCACGTCTCCTCTTCTTCCCAGTAAGAATTTTTCTGAAAACCAGGCAATGTCATAGAAATGTTATAATAGACACATCCAGAATATATGGGTAAGTTAGTTGTCCCCAGTGATATATTCAAGCTGTTCTTTCTACTATACATAGAGCAGGTTAAATATAATTAACATTGGTCAAAGGGTCCTTTTACTTTACATAGTTTATGAATGTATTACCTCAATTATCAGGAAGGAAAAAAAAGGGAAAGCATATTTCTTAACATCTGCTGGTATAAGCTCCTCTAAGTCATTTCCATTGCAACATGCGTTTTTGCTCTCCAAGAAACATGAATATTTTCTCGGTCCTTAAATCCCATAATTGTTTTATTGGTACATTAAAAAATGTAAATAATCATTCCCCCTCCCTGTAATAAATTAGATGGAACCTGTCTAGCTCTGAAAATTAACATTTCAATATCTTCAGTCACACAATGACATCATATCAATATTTAAAATCATTTTATGCATGTATTCCAGGTTGTCCAACTTCATTAGGGGCATTCATCAGCCCTCCAGCTACAGTGTATTCCCATTGGAGTTGTAGGCCTCAGGCCCTACCAAACAGAAATTTAAACTAACTTGCCTTTTTAATTCACATTATTCTCAAATATTCTCTTTTTTAACCCCCTGCCATGACTAAGGTGTTTAGACTTGGCTATGATTTTGTGCAAATCAACATTAAACAGAAAAAAATCCCCATTTTTATGTCAGAACTAGAGTATGTGTAAATAATAGTTTTTCTCCTCTAATTTCCCTCCTCCTTCCCTATCCATCACTATTTCCTGGGTGCAGTAATAACTGTGCTTCTTTTAATGCTCTGTGCTAACTTAATAATTTGAGCTACAAGTTGATAGGAGTATGGGCTTGTTGGGGTTTTCTGTTTAAAAATGTACAAACATTTCAAATATAATAAGTTTCATTATTTTTCTTTCTTTCTCCATCCAAAATAATAAAAAAAAAACCCCACTTGATCTATTTTTCATACATCTAAGAATGTGCAGCATGAATGCATTTCCCTGCTAGTGGCATCAAACATTGTTGTATTAGTATAAAACTTTTTTCCCCAAAAGAACCCACAAACAAACAAGCCAGTCTTCCCATTGTTCTGATCTATAGGATGACTGTAGATCCGCTCCCCAGGATATTTAGTGATCTTCAGAATTCCTGGGTAAAAGTCACACACACTACACAGAACAGGAAAGAGAATTATGATATCAAAAAAATTTATTCGCTACTGGCCAGAGAGTGTAGCTTTGGCTGAAGCCTCTCATTTATCCTCCTATATATGTGTGGAAAGTGTATAAATAGCCATCATTTGATACAAAAAAGACAGAAGCATGTGGAAGCAGTGAAGTTAATATAAAGTGCATCTGAAGATGGAGCAAGCCTGTGAGAGATATTGGTGACTGAAAACAAAGAAGTTGGGTTAAATTTAAATCAGTGTTATCAGCTCTTCCAGCCAAAAAGTTCTGACCAGGTCATAACATAATAATGTACGTAGACAGAGACCTGATAAGTGCACACTGATGTGTTAGGATCCATTTGCCTTCAAAAAAGAAAGATGAAAGAGTAAGAAACTAAAAGAAGAGGAAAAAACCAGTAACTGCAAGACCAGTTTTTTGATTTTTTTTTTCCGTAAGTAATACTTTTTTTAACAACTGTACTGCTCTCAATTTCCTTCTGCTCTCCGCATCTCTCCTCCCTCTCCTTCCCTGCCTTGTTTCAGTGTTCCAGAAGCCACTTTTTTTCTTATGTCACTCCAAACATTTTCCTTTTTTCATTTTGTTCCTTTGACTTTCACAACCCTCTGGATTGAAGACCTCTCGTCACTATGGCACAAAATGCAGTCTGTCAAAGTAGAGGAATTTCAGCCTGTCCCAGTCTCTTTGGTGGTGGTACAACTAGTCATCATCTACATTTTATCCTTCTAGAAAAAAGCAGGTGCTGTCTCTTCTGTCGAAGTCTGGGATACCTTATCCATCCAGCAAAACTCTGAGGCTCAGTTTCTCAAAGATATAGAGATCCACAAAATAGAATCACCTCCTAAAAATACTATTCATTGAGTTGTGGGCTTCCATGAAACTGTACCATACCACAGGGAAGAAGCAGCTTGAAGTACTCCCTCGGCAGCCCAGAAAGCTCCACAGTGTTGTGTTTGGGGTTTTTTTTTTTGGTTTTTTTTAAACCTAATTATTATCAGATCACCCCTTCAAAAGTACCAGGAAAATGTCTCACTTTCCATCTGTGAGGTGCTCTGAGTCATTCTGTCTCCTGTTCTAGTTGGATTATCCTTATTGAAGTGGAGTCTGCTGTGCCAGGTGTGCCCAGATATCTGCACTTACTGTCTTTATCTCGAGGGCAATCCTAGAGGAGATTATTGCTGATGGCAGCCACCCAGCCTGCCATGACTGTCTGGAGTCTGCTTGTTTTCTATCTGCAGTTACCTGACAACCCGACCATGGAAGAGTTGGAGCTGTGGAAGGAGTTTGTGTCCTTTGGAGCTCCTGGTAGGTACTTTGCAATAAATAAGCTGGCTTGCTTCCTGGAGACCGTGTCATGGTGTGGCCCCTTCCTTGCAGACTCTAGGACAGACTGCCTTGGAGACAGAACCTATTCTCCCAATATTCTGAAGGGACAAGCTAATCCTAACATTTCCATTACCATCCAGGCCCTATCCACAGATGGAAAAACAAGAGCTAGGAAAGAGATGTTTTAGACAGGGAACGCCCCTGACTGTTTAAACAGAATGCTGAGAAGGTTGATGGTGATGGTGGGGAAAACACAGTCAAGATTAGATCTCTGGGAGCTATTGCAGTAAATTATATAAATAAGAATAATAACAATAGAGGAAGACAAAGGGAATGGGGCATGTGAAATGATCACAGTAAGGAACAGGGTGTCAGAAGAAGAGTGAGAACTGAGCTGGGAGGGAAAAAGAATCACCATCACAGAGGATGAAGAGAGAAGACAATGGATAAAGAGGAAGAGATAAAGAGGAAAGGGCAAAGAATAGAAGGAATAGAAAGGAGTGGACACCAAAATACAAAGTAATGAAAAGAGGTAGAATATGAGAAAAACTGGAGAGATACTTAAACTACAAAAAGTCCAAAAGTGAAGCTAAGTGAGAATAAAGAGGAGGGAAAAGAAAAAGTAATAAAATAAAAAGAAGGCCCAGTAAAGAAATAAATGTAGAAAATATACTTAAAATTAAAACAAAAGAGAAAGTGATTCTATGGAGATACAGAATATGAGTGAGAAATTAAGATTAGTTTTCTAATTTGTAAAGTACTGCCCATAAAAAGGGCTGTATAAAAACTTGTCATTATTGTTGGTTATTTATTACTCCTTTCTTATCAGGCAAGCTACACTGATGTAGCTATATCCAGGGCCTGGAAGAGGATGGTGCCACTTTTGATACTAGTTGAAATAATAGGCCTCTTTATTTTCCGACAGATTCTGATTTTCCTTTATGGCTGTGGCATCCTTGTAACTGAGGCCTGCGTAATGCAGATGAAAGGAGTTTTCCTCTAGGTCTTTGGCTCCATGTCCCCTCCCTGCCAGGACAGTTATCTCACACAAATAACACCTGCACGCATCGTTGATAAGTCTCTCCCTCTGTGAGTTGTAGATATCCTTGGGAGTAGTGTTTTGGGTCAGGCTGGAAGTACATTGGGAGAGGAAGGCATGTGGGGAAGGTTGCAGAATGCTAGACTCTGCTGAGCCTGGCTATGGCCAGGGCTTTTTGCTCTCTCATTTTCATGAACACATCATTCATTCATAAATTTTTAAAGGGGAAAGAATCATTGTTTAATGAACTTTAGCTAAGAAAACTGAGCAAGGGAGAAAAGAAAAGAAACACCGTGAGCTCCTTACTCCCTAGACTTATGACCTGCATAACTCCAACCATTGTGTTATTTAGACAGCCTTCATCTTTAGCCGACATTAAATTTGTATGCTCCCACATGGTTGAGTTGCTACTTTTTTTTATCCATGCAGCTGGGATTCTCTGAGGAAGCATGATGGGTCAGGAGGAGGAGGGGAGGCGAGGACAGTCATCTCCAAAATGCGGTAGATGTGCCTTTCTGGCTCTACACTGGTTGCACTCAGGCAAGCTGACGGGAATCGGCGGTGGCAGCCATGCGAATGAGGTCAGAGTTGGTTCCTCCGTGGCTTCTTTATTCTTCTGAGCACTCTGAAAATGTGGGTGTGCATGTTAAAACTGCCCTGTGAGGCAGCTCTGACATGTGGGGCTGCCTGGCACAAACACAGCACATAATAACACAAAGTATTTGGCAGCGTTACAGGGCTAATCTTTACGTAACTGCTCCCGAACAACTTCTCTAGCGTGCTGAGCACAAACAAGCTTTCCATCAGCCTTCGGCTGCATGCAGATTGTCTTGTGTCACCTGCTTCTCTGCTGAGCAAATACTGGCTCTGGTCATGGCAAGGAAAACCTTCTTTTGCATTCAGAACTGACTCTCCCTAAATTGCCTTCTTGTTTCCCAAGACTATTCATGAACCATAGGCATGTTTGTCCAGACTGTCCACCTTTATAGAATTTTTCCTCTTAAGCACAAATGTCTGCTGGAAATTATGTTGTGGCCTGTTTTCAGAAGAGCAGTGAGAAAACAGGGCCTGATTTTTCAATGGTTGTCCCCTTGTTAACTTAAGCCATAGGAGGAGGGATGTCTTTTATAGTTAAGCCACTGGAGCGGGACTTTGGGAACCTGAGACTGGAATTAAAATGCCTTCTACCATTTGCCCCTCTTGTCAGATTTTGATGTAAGCTCTTTATGATTATTTCTTATGGTTTTGTTGCCTGGTTCAGTGAGGCCTGGTCTCCATGAAGACTTTTGTACTACAGACAGGACCACCAAGGCACACGTTGACAATAACAAAATTAGGGAAAGAAAATAAAGGCTAGATCTTCCCTAGCATCTTTGATCAGTGCTGGTAATGGGTCTCCTGCTCTTACATGAAGTCAATCAGGTTCAAACCTTTTCTTTGGCTGGCAGAAGATGAGAGTTTTTAGCTTTCTTCCCCAGCCTCAGGTACCACCATCCATCTGCCCAGTACCACCCAATGCCACCTCCCCACCCACAACACTCCTTGATTTGGGTGCTCTTTTCACTCAGCGCTGCGCAGCCACAACACATGTGCTGTTGCGCAGCAAAGCCATGTGGCAAATATATAAAAGTATGTACGTTTCTGAATGCTGGAAGAGAGCCCTAATTCTGTTGGCAGCGAAGCTGACTCTCCTTCTTTCCTCGGAGCGGGGCCCGCCACATTCCTCGGTCCCACAGACATAAACCCTCCCTGTATTTCTCCCAGGGCTGCGGCAGGCTGCCAGCCTGCGCCTTCACCCTGACACTCGCTCCAGGAGGGGCAACGCCTCTGCCTCGATGCTCAGGGAGCCTGAACTCCCTGCTCCAGGCTCATCTCACTCTCTCCGACCTGGCTTCGGTCTATCCAGAGCCCCTGTCCTGGTTCTTGGTTTAATCTTAGCTGATGAGGAAAGATTCCGTACCAGGAGGGAAGCAGAGCAAAGGGAGATTGCCAGACCCAAATGTTCCACAGTTGCAAAGATGGTTTCTAAATACTGAACTTTAAAATTAATTTGGCTTGCATGTGGAATGGTGAGAAAGGGGATATCTTTCTATTTGCCTGCTGGGATTCAGAGTCTATAGTTTTCTGGGGACACATTTCCAAGTTTTTATCACCAACTACAGGGGCTAGAAAACACTCTCTCATGTTAAATGAAAGCTGAAATTCCCCCTAGTCCTACACACTGACGATCTGGAGCTTTAACCCTGACTAAATCACAACAACATCTTTAGAATCAGCTCATGCAAGATGTCTCTCACCAAAGAAAGAAAAATCCATACAGAAAGTGTTTTTAAGGAGTCCTGAGCAAGTGCAGCTGTTAAGGGAGCAGTCACTGAGATACAACCAGGAAGGAGGAGAGGCATTTTCTGTGATGTGAAGGAAGTTCGTACAGCCAAAGGTGAGGAGATAGGGTCACCATGGTCTATTCCCAAGACCACCCTATTGCTCCAGCAGTATATTGATTTGTGGATCTCTGCAAAGCACACAGACCAGGTCAGAGATGTCCCTACGATTCTTTTTGCTCCCTTGAAGGTATGGATTTTTTCTTCTCTCACCTACTTTTTTCTCTATTTCCCTTTCACTTTTACTGTGTTTCAAGGCAGGAGGCTGTTAGTGTTATTTTAATTATTCTCCTTTTGTTTTAAATAGGGATTAATTTTTAAATCATTTGTGAGTTTGCCTACAGTGATAAAATGCTTCTCGATTTGCTTCCGAAAAGAAATATTTGCTAAAAAAAAAAAAAAAANATAAGAGCACTTCATTTTGGAAGTGAATAGGGTGCTCTGGGCACGGGCACTGCAGACCAATTTAGATTTCCTAGATTGCTTCAATAATCTGAAGAGTACTCCAGTAATTTTTAACTATTCTCCACCACATGCCTTCAAGCCCATTCATTTTTTAACTGAAGTGACTATACTTAGGACAAACTCCGCTGTTCATTTTGAAATTGTTCTGTTCTGCATATCCATAGACTTCAAATTCCAGTATAGAAACTTAATACAATATTTTGCTGTAAGACTGTGTTATCACTTAATGCCATAACATTATTAGTCAACATTTTTTATTCACTGCCCCTTGTCTGAAGGAGGGCCGTGTCACCACAGCCAGTTTTCTGCAGGAGACTAACCCATAATTAGGCAAGATAATCTTTACATTTTGGATTTTTTCATTCCAGGCTTTCTCCTGCATTCAGCCTTGAGATTCAGTTTCTTTTATGGCTTTTTAACCCGAAGATAAAAATGTTTTTGTAGATAGTTAAAACACCACCTTTATGGCACACATATTTTCAGTTTGGGTAGGGAGTGAAATGCATCACTAAAGATCTCACTGGGCATCATCAGTGGCAGAGGCAGAAAATAGCAAAACATGGGCAATTTTAATCCTTTTCTTCCTTCCTGTTGCACACACTCCACTTGTGTCATATAGGGTACAGCCCTTCCTGGCACTTTTACTACTGTATCTAGACTGTTAGTTGTTGCTGTTCTTCAGGGAGTACTTATATTTCAAACACCACCCAGAAGAGCAAGCTCATGAGCTGTCTGTTGAGGATTTCATGCCCTAATTCCTCCCACCTTTACCTTGCATATAAAAAGTAGTTATTCTTAGTTCATATTTCTATAAAAGCATGTCTGCATTTCTAAGAAATGCAAGCATATTGTTCCAGGGAGGCTCTATGCTGCCTTAACTAATTAAAGCTTAACTGTGGGGCAGTGCTTATACATTGCAGTCCACCTAATGTCTTATTCAATCACGATTGAGCATTAAAATTATTGGAAGGCGGCACAGTTAACATTGATCTGCTGCTGGCATGTCTTTTTGCTAAATGAGTGCCCATCTTTCACGAAAGGTATTAAGAGGGCACAGAGGATGCACGAACATGCCCTGAACTGTGATCTCTGTGGCAGTCCCATGGTGCTCCTGGGGAAACAGCTGCCCTAAGGCTGGTTTTGAAGTGTCTTTATGCTTGCAAGGAGTGGTTTGGTGATGTGTTAGCAACAAGGTAGCTGAGACACTATAGCTAAAACCATGTTTTTTGGTCTCACCATTTTTAAATGGAGGTGGAGAACACTGTATATGTAGCCTTAGAGGCCAAAGGTTGTGTTATGAATTAAAGACTTTTTGGGATTTCTATGATATGACCCTAATGAGAAGCTAGACTTGAGATTTAGACTCCAGGATATGTCCCAAGTAATTTTGAACCTATTTTGCAATTATCTTCAGCTGAATTTTGCAGTTTTCAACTGCAACTGAGAACTTCAATGAAAAAAAAAGACTATCAGAGTATGAATTATTGACAGACAGACAAAAATATTGTAAACATAAAAATGCTGTTACCATTTAATAATTACTAATGCAGTCTGAGTAGGAACTCATGCTTTTTTCAGGAATTTTGTAGACATAGATTTGTTCTGTACTAGGTATTTTCTGTTCTTGTCTTACAAGACTTTTTTCTAAATTTAATGTTTCAAGGAAAGAAAGAGCTCTAGAGGAAAGTTAGATTGAGAATACAGAACTTGAACTTGTGTGGTATCAGGATTTCAGCTGCATGCTTCCTCTGCCTGGCTGTCCCTGCTTGTTGGGAAGACTGTGCTGGTGTCAGTGTAGCATTTCTTGAATGAAATGCTGACTTGGTCTTGTCCACTTACAAAAACGAAAGATCTCCCAGCTTAAAGAGTGGTATCTTAATCAATTTCTGACTGGGAGATTGCATCCTCCCTACTTACATTCCCTGAAATTTCAATTGGATGCAATCTTTTTCTTCACTTAGAGCCATCCTTTTCTATGTTTTAAGTGCTTGGTCTGTTTCAACTCTTGATGGAGCTGATTTTCAAGAATAAGAATGTCATCATCTACACAGACCTTTGTGCTCTTTTGAAAAAAAATCTCATATCTATTAAAGATATGTTCTCCCTTGTTTACTACAATATAGTGGCATTAATAAGAGAGAGACAGAACAATGATTTCACTTAGTTCAATTAATTTTGAAGAAATCAAGTGGGTTATAGTTGCTCAGTCAATTCCTCATATAAATACTAAGATAATATTACCCTTAAATTATATTTCCTATCCTTCTTCTTCTAAGATTAAAGACATAAATTCAGAAAACAAAACACAGTATTTTTCCTGTATGATTAGCTTTTCAGGACTCGATTTTTCTCTTAATTTGGTTTGTTGATTTTTTTTTTTGGTTTTTTTTGGGTTTTTTTAGTAATGTACCTCAATGGACATGAGTTAAGTACTGTGTATAACTCCAAAGTAAATGAAGCAACTTTATAGGCCAGAGTTTCCTTCTGAAAGTTATATGTGGAAGCAGCATTTGCTAACATAATGCTGTATTATAATTCATCCTTGCACCTGTCCAGTTAGCCATAGATCCATCCAAGCATACGATATAGTGTAGGAGGATTCCATTCTGCAAGATTAAATCTTCAGTTAAATGAACCTTAAGTGGCTTAGGGTGTGTATGGCAAGATATCTCATTGAGAATAAGTTGAAGAGAAGAGAGGGAGGAGGGGATGAGCATGTCTACAGCCTAGAGACAACTCTGTGTATTTCATACTGATTTCCTTGTTATTTCTAAGTCATAGGTATATTTTTAACCTAATACATAAAATAGGAATAACCTCTGTCTGTTCTGTAGAAATACATGACTCTATATCTCAAATGCAAAACAAGAGTCAGTCCTTCCTGCTAGACACATTCATGTCCCCTGAAGTATCAGTAGATTCAGAATTATTAGGGGTCAGGTAGCAGCTTCAATACAGAGAAACAGAGCACACTGTCTTTCAATTTCTCAAAAATAGGTAGAAAGATAGAGAAACTACAGGCAATTAATCAACTTTAGCTCCCCAAATGATGCCTGATTTTTAAATGTCTGCTCTTATCTTTAACTGTCTCTCTCCAGTTAAAGGGTGTTGGAACTAAATGAGAAAAATCTGATGGACTCTGTGCAGACTTTGAGATGTCTTCCATAGGGGAATAGTTTAAATGATATAGGTTCCAACATGGATTTCCTCATTGTCTCCATCTTTGAAAATACTCCAAACCTGACTGGACAAGGACCTAAGCAACCTGCTCCAGTTGGCTCTGCTTGGACCATGGGGTTGGACTGTTTGATCTCCAGAGGCTATTACCAAACTATCCTGAGATTTGGTGACCGTCAGTGGTAAGAATGACGGAATTAAAGGATAAAATGGAAAATCTTTCCTTTCTTTCATTTTGTTTTCATTTTGACAGGGTCTGTTACAGTTTGCACCAAGGTTTCCCAATCAGACTCAACCAGAAGTGCTGGGAGATAAGAGATGATCATATCTGAGTGACTCTAGTCAGAAATGGTCCCATAAAGAGGAGGAGACATATGAGGCGGGAGGGGGCAGAGAAAAAGTGCCAGAGAGATAGGAAGAGGGACACAGGGTGGAACTAAACTCAGTTTGGGGGAAGGGACCTGGTTGCAGGGAGGTGTTACACATGGCCGATTTTCTCAAGCAAGGATTGCTACAGAAAATTTGGGAATCACTGGTCCGTGGTATACAGGCTTAGTTGGCTGAGTTGTACCAGAGGAAAAATATACATTGGCAAAAGGAGTCTTTTTTCTTCAACTACCTTTTTGAGTGGCATAAGCCATGCCAGCAAAGGGATTCTGACATCTATACAGAGGGTGTTGCTCGCATATCTATATCAATTAAGGGTGTGATTTTTTTTCATGCTTGTGACTGAAACAGCTTTGTCAACAACACTTTATAATTTAGACCTGGCTTGAGAGCTGTCCTGGCTCTCAAGCAACTGCAGAATGTTGGGAATTTTAGAGTGAACTCCTATATTGTTGGCAAAGAAATAAAAGGACACAAATGCAGCAGAGTAATTTTGAATAGATTTTTTTTTTTATTGTTATTCACAGCACACAGAGAATTTCTCTTTTGTTTGGAAAGGTGGTGACTGAAGAAGCAAAAATAGCAGCTGTGCAGCTTCATGGCAGGACATCCACTGAAATATAGTCTTTCTTCGTAATCAAAAGCCGAAAGGTTTCTGTTATGACCATATCCTAGCTAGAAAGGGCTTGTGATATAGCTGGACTGTCAGACACTTCCGTTGGAAGCTAAGTTTACACTGGTACAAAAAGCTGATAAACTGATACAACTTTCTGAACAAGATAAGTATAGAGCAGAAGCAGATAAAATGGCATATATGTCAGGGGAGTTGCAGCCATAGCAGTACTGGTTAGGAGAGGAAAGTGTGGTTTTCTTGCTCTTTGTCTTCTTCACAATCTTAATCAATCGCCAGGCTGGTGTATGTCTCTATATAATTTATTCCACCCTGAAAAAATCCCAGCTGTTTTTGTGCAAGTCTTGTCATTTATTCTTACCAGAGATCCCTGTATTTTGGTCAGAACAATAGGTCTGGCATGGCCAAAGTGATAACTCCAAGTACAGTGACATAACAGTGTTTAAAGCCTTGATTTCCCCAGAGGACAATCCTAAAATCCTGCTGATACAGAGAAGAAAAACCTTCCTTCCTCCCTCCTTCTCATGCTGCCTCTGGAACTTGTTTGATGCCCCAGCAAGCTGCTTCAGCTTACTATAAAGACAGAAAATGAATGCAGCAAATACCAATGCAGCATTTTCTGCCAGTTTAGTGAAATAAATTGGTTAGCTTAGAGATCAGGTGAACACTCAAGTGTCTCTGCAGAGCAAGAAGCAGCAGTGTATAGCAGAAAGCAGAAGAAATTATTGGAAAAATTCCATTTTTTTTTTGCTCAGACTGATTTAACTGTCTTGCCAAACTTCTTAATGCTGGCAAGGTCACAAAATGATTAACCAGTTCAAGAATGTCCATCCACACTGAAGTGTGAATTTGTTTAGCTGATTCTGAATATCAGAGCTCTAAGGCTTGTCTGCACTTGAAAGTATTTCTCAGTGTGGCTTGACTGGCAATCTCCCATTCCTCTGAAGAGATGCAGTTTATGAGAGTCACTTGCTGAGGCAGCTCAAACCCAATTCCAGGAAAAGGCCTTCCTTTTGATATCAGCATTACCAAGTCTGCCTTAGGCTCCTTGTTGCCACAGCCATTTTGATCAGAAAAGGCTTTTTTTTTTTCGGGCTTGTAATCAACAGAAATGCTTATCATACTGGTAAAACAGTGAAATGGAGACCAAGTTAAAAGCAGTGTACTTGGAGTTCAGCTGGAAAGGAAAATAAGCATTTCCTTGATCACACAGGGAGTTGTCTTTGAGATGGGGTGCTTAGCATTTAGCAGCGGACTGGTTACTTGCAGAAACTGATGCAAGTTATTTTGTTTTTGAAAAGCTATTAGCATATTTTTTTTTTGTAAACTGATAGACTGTCAACCTTCAGATCAGTGAATACTTTGGGATTTTTTTTAATTGCATGCGTTACTTCACTTCTACCTTGTCTGTTATATATATGCAAAATCAAACCAACCTAAATTTTAATTTATGAAAAAAATGTGTTTGGCTAGAAGTCTAAATGGGAGTGAAAAAAACCTGAACAAAAACCAGTTTGGAGAGTAAAGGCTGGAAGGTTGTTTCTTTTGTGAGTCACAAAATGGTCTTTAGTAGGAAATGTTCAGAGAGCTGCCCCATGGCAGGGTAATATTTGTGAATGCTGGAAGTTGCAGAGATATTAATACAAAGCTGTATGAGGAGAGGCTGAGGTCACTTGGTCTGTTCAGCCTGGACAAAAAGGAGCCTGAGGGGAGACCTCAGCAGTCTACAGCTTTGTTGTAAGGGGAAGAAGAGGGGCAGGCATCTCTTCTCTGTGGTGACCAGTGACAGGACCTGAGGGAATGGCCTGAAGTTGTGTCGGGGGAGGTTTAGGTTGGATATAAGAAAAAGGTTCTTCACCCAGAGGGTGGCTGCGCACTGGAACAGGCTCCCTAGGGCAGTGGTCACAGCACCAAGCCTGACAGAGCTCAAAAATTGTTTGGACAGTGCTCTCAGGCACACGGTGTGGCTCTTGGGGGTGGTGCTGTGCAGGGCCAGGAGCTGGAATCGATGATCCTTGTGGGTGTTTTCAAACTCAGGGTGTTCTATGATTCTATGATTCCATGATTCACTGCACATCAGCAAATTTCTCCCTAACAATACACAGTCTATTGCTCATTATTAGTTGCTATGTAATATTCATGCATCTAAAATCATCCAGCACAGGAGAGTTTGATCAAGTTCTCTGTAACAGCAGTGACTAAATTTAGTGGATAAATTTAGTGTGCCTGTTATGGAGCAGAGGTTGGGATATTTCTTACCTTTACCTGAGGGGCTCTTTTAACAGTACTTTGTGTGTCATAAATACCATGCACCTAGAGAAGAGGAGTGGCTAGTGAAAAGCGGAAGCAAACAACCCACAAGCTGAAATGGTTGGATGAACTCTTCAACAAGTACCTATGAAAAATAAAAGCAAAATCCATTTGCAAATTATTTGTTAATCAAAATAACCTGAATCCTTAACTGGTGTAATTTAGCTAACAGTTTGTGAAGCTGTAATGGGCAAAAAACACTTGAAAGTAATGAAATACCATGGCTGATTTTAATTGGATTTTTTCTTTTTTTACTATTAATGCACCCAGAAATATTAATTTGGTTCTCATTATGAGTGAATTAACTGAAAAAATATTAGGCAGTGAAACTATATATATATATATACACACACATAAATATATAGTGTGTGTGTATATATATATATGTAAAAAATATGTATGTATGTGTATATATATATATGAACTTCTATTTGTTGTTTAGATACTTCCAAACCTAATGTCTCCATTAGCTGGTACAGCAGAAATTGATGGTTCCCAGGCACTTAGAGCACCTCCCAAAGTTCCTAAGAGATAATTTGTGATCACCCAAAGCCCTTTTTCCCTGTCAGAGCTGGCAGATTGTCACTGATTCATATACCAGGGCAAAACCACCCTCTGCCTGTACTTTCAGCTGTATGCATCCCAAAACAGCAGTTCCCATGCTATAGTCAACCCCCAGGAGTTTTGCACAAGGGTATAACAAGAAGTCTGTGGAGAGTAGCTGAAGATTATCAGCTTACTATGTTTGGGTGGTTACTCTGAAGGCTAGAAAGTTGAGTTCACAAGTTTGGGAAACACTAGATAGAGACCTATTTCTCAGCCTTCCTGAAATTTGAAGAGTGCTATCACAACCACCCCGTATGTGTATGCATTTAAATGCTTGCATTGTGAGTCTTAGAGATATGATAAAGGAGACAAAAAAATGCCCTTAATAATATCGACTGTAGGTGCCATTTAAGCAAATATTTACGTGGTTGTCTGGCAGATGTGATCTTCAGAAGTATAATTACCTTCTGGCTGTGAAAGCAGAACTTTTATTGAGGTTGGGATGTTAGGATCAGAACATGCTCATTCAAGGTTTATTGAATAGTATGTGAATCACTGTATTCCAGTCTTTAAGATTTTCCCTGAACCACTATTGAAGTAATAACCAAAATGGAGTAAGCCTCATTGTAAGCTGAAATTGTTTTATTTTTCACAGTCTCTTCAGTTTCATTTAATCTGTGTTTGCCTGTTTGGTGTAACCCCCACTGTCTTTCTAAGATGAGGATGGGAACTGCAGATAAGAATATGCACACCTTTTTTTTTTTTTTT